>OZ035937.1:7498352-7623583 GCA_964034925.1 Tricholoma hemisulphureum
CGCGTGCATGTTAGACTCCTTGGTCCGTGTTTCAAGACGGGTCGATTAAAGCCATTATGCCAGCATCCTAAGCACGTACGTAGTTAAATAACCCGGCCTTGTGGCGTGCTGAGTTCCTCAATCCTAATCAATGTATACAACCAAAGGCTATAACACATCCAAAGATGCCACATTCCTTTGACCTTTATCCACCAATCAAAATTGATGCTGACCCATTAACCAGAAAGTACACCAAGCAAACAAGCAAGGTTGATCCCTGACCAATGCGACTGACTTCAAGCGTTTCCCTTTCAACAATTTCATGTACTATTTAACTCTCTTTCCAAAGTTCTTTTCATCTTTCCCTCACGGTACTTGTTCACTATTGGTCTCTCGCCAATATTTAGCTTTAGATGGAATTTACCACCCATTTAGAGCTGCATTCCCAAACAACTCGACTCTTTGAGAGTGCATCACAAAGCCCTGGTAGTCCATGTCAAAGACGGGATTCTCACCCTCTATGACGCTCCGTTCCAGGAGACTTATACATGGTCCAGCGCGGATAACACTTCTCTAGATTACAACTCGGAGGGCCAAAAAGACTCTCAGATTTTAAATTTGAGCTTTTCCCGCTTCACTTGCAGTTACTAGGGGAATCCTTGTTAGTTTCTTTTCCTCCGCTTATTGATATGCTTAAGTTCAGCGGGTAGTCCTACCTGATTTGAGGTCAAAGTAATAAAGTTATAGACAATTTGAAGCATGATCTTATTTCAAGTTACTCTTAAGCCATGACATAGATAATTATCACACCAAAGCTAAATAACAAAGATAATGCTAATGCTTTTAAGGAGAGCCGACTTTTGAAGCCCGCAAACCCCCACAAATCCAAGCCTGATTCAACAACAAAGCTGAAATAGGTTGAGAATTTCATGACACTCAAACAGGCATGCTCCTTGGAATACCAAGGAGCGCAAGGTGCGTTCAAAGATTCAATGATTCACTGAATTCTGCAATTCACATTACTTATCGCATTTCACTGCGTTCTTCATCGATGCGAGAGCCAAGAGATCCGTTGTTGAAAGTTGTATAAATTTTAAAGGCAATTAAAGCCCATTAATGACATTCAATAGACATACAAATAGGGGTATATATAAAAATATAGACTGGAAGTGTAAGAAAAGCTGGCAAGCACACAACATTCCTCAAACCGAGTTTGCCTCGAAAGATATCCATGTCTACGAAGGGTGCACAGGTGGTAAAAAGTTGGTGTTAGATTGTGCACATGCCCCAGAAGGCCAGCTACAACCCAACCAAGCTTATTCAATAATGATCCTTCTGCAGGTTCACCTACGGAAACCTTGTTACGACTTTTACTTCCTCTAAATGACCAAGTTTGATCAGCTTCTCAGCAATAAGGTGCCGTTTCCGGCTCCCCAAAGCCAATCCAGAGACCTCACTAAGCCATTCAATCGGTAGTAGCGACGGGCAGTGTGTACAAAGGGCAGGGACATAATCAATGCAAGCTGATGACTCACACTTACTAGGTATTCCTCGTTGAAGAGCAATAATTGCAATGCTCTATCCCCAGCATGACAGAGTTTCACAAGATTACCCAGACCTTCCGGCCAAGGTGAAAAACTAGCAAAATTCATTTTGTAAGAACTGGGTTTGTTTCAGTATGGACCCCCAGTAGGTAGAAGGATGAGTGACCCTTTTCATTGTGTATCCTCTCCTATGTAGCATCCTTGCAACCATCCCAATTGAGGCTGTGACATTATAACAAACTTCATGCAGATGCTTCGAGTTCCACAAGCAGCAGCTCAGGCTGCCACCTGATACAGTCTTTGAGAAACTATGGCAATGAAGACTAAGGCCAAAAGCAGGAAGACATATCTCACAAGAGCATCCAAGATACATTCTTGCAAAATTCGTGTCATGCCCTTGAAAACCCCCTTCTCATCATAAAATGGCTGTACACTGCCATCATGTCACATAACATTACCTCGAGTACGGTGTTTATGGTGTCCATGGACCTCCTGATCCGTCATCACTAGGGCTAGTCTAGAGGTATACATATAACAATATTTAGCTAGGGCAGAGGTTTTTCCATTCCTCTGTAGATGTAGGTTAGACAGTGGGTCACTGTAATATCCAAATACCCGCACCAGGGACAGGAACCCGCTGGGGAGTTTCCGGGATATCCTCCGCAAGGACGACTGCGAGACCCCTATCAACGCCAAATATCTATCCTTTAGTAAGAAAACATATAGTCAAGGACGTACAACTCCAGATGCCAGTCAATGTGGCTGATGACGATGGAATGAATGATGGGACACCAAATAGAGCAAACAACCTACCAGTGCAGGAACCAGGGACCCGCATTATCTGTTACGAATCTAATGGTCGCGTTGCTGCCTTCTAGGCCAGTATTGAGTGTGTCTCGGCGAACGGGATTGAAGAAATTGTATGTCGCGCTCTCTGCACTGCGGACAACATAGAATGAATGCTATGAGACATGTTAGACCTACTATCATCGAAGAGCATGAAAAAACACACTCCATGAAGATGGAAAGGATGCTGCAAGAACCACGGGGTCAGGAATTAATCTGAAATAACACAGCTCCCGGCACTCACAGGTCCACCCTGATTCACACCCGTCCCAGGTAGCGAGATCTCAATGACTTTGTTAGGAGGTAATGAATACACGCTTCCTGTCGGCAGGAGATCTTGGGCAGCGGTAGTGCCGCTTAGAATCTGAAGAAGGACGGGGACAGTAGGCGGGACAAACACAGCGCCATTCATCTCATACAGGAACGTATTAAAGTTGAAAGAATGCGCGAGATTCAGGACCACATCAGCCTTTCCAGGGTAAGGCGGGCCCGGTGCTACAGGGGAGTCCCGTGCATGTAAATCGGTTTCTTTCAAAGGAGAAATACTTGTTGGCGCGTTGGTGGGATCGACGGACGGTTCAGCCTCCGGAGCACCGGCATACCGAAGAATGGCCGTATTGATACCCCCAGCGAAGCCCAATTCGCCCCGATTAGGATTGGCACGAACCCAATAGTTGTCCACCGGGTTATTAGCATTCATGACCACGGAATAACGTTGACCTGCGAATATCCGTAACGAATCCACTGTATGTGGGAGCGTATATTCTCCATCTGCCTCTATCACCGTCATCTTGTGCTGGTCAATTGAGAAAGTAAAATCTGGATCGCAAGCCATGGCAATGAGGCGGAAACGGTACTTTTTACCCTTTTGGACGTTGATGACAGACAAGGGAACAACAGGACCATCTTTATAGCGACCCTTGCCGTTGATCAAAGTAGCAACCGAAGATGGAGGTACTTGACCATGCACCAAGGCGGACGGTGCGGGGATGTGATACCTGAGTAGCAAATAGGTCATCGATAGAAAGCGGACGTAATGAGAGCTTACCAGTCCGCAAGCGTTATGACAGTAGATTCTACATGGCAATTTAACCCTCGCAACCGTAAATGGCTCAGTACTATACATACCATCGTCAACGTCGTACATAAATTTATAAAAATCATGTGGGTCATCCAAGATGAACGCCCCTCGGAGGCCATCACAGTATTGCGTGGCTAACAAGCATGTAAGGGCAAGCTAAGAAAGAGGGAGGATGACGCACAAAGATGGGAATGATACCAAAACGTTCCGGCTTGCTGATTAACGCTGAAGTCGTACTGAAATGAGTTCTCCGGAACTATGGGACATTGCGTGACAGACGCCGCTCCATCAGCCCAGTTCGTCCCTTTCTGAAAGATGCCATGCCAATGCTTCAAAGAGTTATCAAGATATGCGTATATCGACTTGGGGCCTCAAGCGCACCACGCTAGTACTCTTCTCCATCGTATCGTCCGTCAATTTGTTGATGACGTTGAGTTGAAACCTATCGCCTTTTTTGCCGCGAATTACAGGCCCAGGGAACGATCCGCCAGCCAGGACAGTACTTTATTGAAGGTTAGAAAACAGGTCAGATTGGTATTAACAGATGACTTACGACCGAGGGAAGCCATCTGGGCTGATATTTACGTTCTCTATTGTCAAGTCAGACGCTGGACCGATGGTGACGGCGTTGACGAACGGCGCCAAAGAAGAAGCGAGAACCGATAAATGAAGACTAAACATGACGGTCCGGTGGGGAAGCAGCATGGAAAGGTTGGTGTTGAACATACCGGCTAAAAGCAAAAATGACTCTTGAATATAGCCAAAATATAGCCTTCCACTCACAAATGGCTTAACTGATTTTGGCTTGTGCGCTGTCAAGGCGTCACTTCACAAAATAAAAATGATCAATGGACGTACGTATAACCTTGCTTCCTGACAAGTGCTATTACATATTGAGATCCACCATCAATTATTATGTTACGTACGTACTTAGATTCTGCCTAGATTCCTCCATCAAGACAGCATCTCGGCATTGAGTATTGCAGTGACGAGGTTGGACATTGAGTGTTGAACGTTGAACAGTGATGCATTGAAGATTGACTATCTCAGCGACCGAGTCTGACGTCGGCGTAGACAGACAGCGGAATAGATCGTTGATGGTGCTGTGGACTGAGGAGAACTCTGGTACCCAGGCTGCATCGACGTTCGAAAGGAGGTCGAACAACAGAATTATACAAAACAGCGATCATCAAAAAGAAGTTCTGTCAAACTTGAACCAAAGCGTGTGATACTGAAAGCAATTCAGGCCAGATTCGGACTGCTTTATTCGCACTTTAAGCCAAAAATGTCAATCTCAACTCGGCTGTGGTTGACAGGTTGGGTGTTGTGTTGCTACGGTATGGTTAATGCTGGGTGAGCGACTACCTTGACTAAACGTGCTTTTGACCATGAAGCTGAAGGTGGTGACTTGATTACTGGGTCTGAGCCAATTATCCGCGTCGCAAACTCTAACGAACTCAAGCGGCGCCGCGTCATCGCCTAACAGTAAGATTTACATCCCAAACCTTGATACTATAATGGACAGACGGCCCTGGGGGCTCCACTTGTGTTACCTCAGATATATCTCTTGTTTTGTCACCCGCGTACGCAGTCGAATATTTATGTTTTTTCATGCTTCGCACTTTAAGCTTTAAGCTAAACATTATGCATTAACTCAATTGATTAGATGCGGAAGAGTATTGGAAAAGGTATTCATAGTTTGATACTGGAGTAAATAATGTTGCATCAATGTTTCAACGGTGCCCCAACTTCGCAACCCATTTCTTCATCTCTCCCATCTCCTAAGACTCGGTTATAAGGCAGGCATTCGCCTCGGCGGCTTTCTTTGCACAGGATATTAACACTTGGCGGTATAGATTTGGCTTTGGTTCTGAATGTGGAAAGACACGACGGTATAGTTTGCGTGGGTTCGGACCCAATGGAGATGAGCGTCGAAGGGGTCCATAGAGCAATTTCGGGAGTAAATACATAGCAGGTGGTGGTGGGATGTCCATTGAGAAGCTGAGTTGTGAGTGGAAGTGGGTGATGGGTTCGATGGGTTCGATATCGATGAAGTTTGTATATTGGTGGGGGCAGTGGACTCAGGTTCGTCAGCAAAACAAGGCTTGAAGATGATGGACTCTGTTCTTTTGAGCGGCATAAAAGGTTTCAATTTCCTGTTTAATATGTTGGATTTTTAGCCTTACGACAAGAGGAAGGCAAACACCTATGAAGCTTGCAGCGCACATGTAACTTTCAGAGATTGTGTTGAAGTTTTGAAGCTGAAGCTCTGAAGCCTGGGAACTTGACTCGCTTGGAGCTCGATCGATATCCATATCGTGCATTGGCATTGGACAATTGGATGGTTGGAACTGAATAGTCAAGAACGAGTTGAAATAGAAGCAATACTACGACTAAGCAATGACCACATGTGACTATCACGTTACTTTACCTGACAAAACGTTTTTACTGAGGGTGACCTTCCGTAGGATCTGGAACTCCAGATGATACATTCAAACGTTATCAGCCGAGATGCCGTTACCAAATGGGTTCATGTTCAAACTCAACTGTCACCACCTGTCAATTCGCACGAGGCCTCCTTCAGATGAAAACGCGCGTTCCAAACTTATTTTCATTGTCCGACAAGTTTGGCGATTCCGATCTCGGCTTACATCATCCAATGCTCTCCTGTGCGTTATCGCTCACCTTCATTCCCTCACACCTTGATCTCGACATCGGTGCTGCAAACTTCCTTCTTTTGAGCATTTCTACTTATCCCCTGGAAGCCAACCCTTAGGACGCCACTGATGCTTCCTCAAGCCCATGGCAAACTAATCCTATGCATGCTATGAGTTCATCCTGAAAATCGGCCTCCATCTGCTGCTCAGACTCCATCTCCTACAGCAAAAGCATGAACTTGTTGTCGTGGTCGTTGTTATCCATAGAGGGAAAGTGATAAGATCCCATCATCAATTAGATCAATTCAAATTGTATTTTATGCATATACCAAATCTGAGTGAGCAGTGGTTATGGTTTAGAATATTAGTTCTAGATTTTTCGAACACCGCTTGGAGGTGTACTTTACACTCCCCCACAAGTCTACGTAGACTCCCACTGGACTCCATGTACTACACATAGACTATACATAGACTTCCACTAAAGTCTATGTAGACTCCATGTATAGTGTACATAGCAATTCCAAAGAAATAAAGCTACTATAGGGAGTCTACATGGAGTCTACATGGAGTTTACATGGAGTTTACATGGAGTTTACAGGGAGTTTGCTTATTAGTCAATGTAAAACCTATTACAGATGTTATAGGGTGTTTATAGAGAGTCTACATGGAGTTTACAGGGAGTTTGCTTATTAGTCAATGTAAAGCCTATTACAGATGTTATAGAGAGTCTACATATAGTCTACATGGAGTTTACAGGGAGTTTGCTTATTAGTCAATGTAAAGCCTATTACAGATATTGGGATTAGGTCTTTGAGAGCAAGTGGGGGATCACTCAGACGAAGTAGTGAGTGTGTGGAACAGGCAGGGAATGTCTATTCATCTCCTACAAAGTGTGGAATATTTATACAACACTGTTAGGAGGTATAGTGTAATATACTCCTATAATATATAAAGGAGGTATTCTGTCATAGACCCCTGTATCAGTTAATCTTGGAGTAACTATGTCATTTCCCCTACAACAATAGTGTCATAGTACCTCCTATGATATCATGGCTTGGTAAGTCTGAGACTTCCTGCAGTATGGGTCTTAGACACTCTATCCAAGGCTCTGTCTTGGATAGCCTATCATAGACATGCTATATGTGTTTCACTGTGCAACATGTGTTAACTGTGCATCCCCCTAATAGTCCTTACATGTGTTAACTCCTGTTAAACATGTGTTAATTTAGCATATCGGGGAATATCTCCTAGCCATGGTTACTGCCTTGGCTTGCCTGTATGCCATATCCCAACAACAGATGTTATAGAGAGTCTACATATAGTCTATGTATAGTCTACATAAAGTTTACAGGGAGTTTGCTTATTAGTCAATGTAAAACCTATTACAGATGTTATAGGGTGTTTATAGAGCATCTACATATAGTCTACATATAGTCTACATGGAGTTTACAGGGAGTTTGCTTATTAGTCAATGTAAAGCCCATTACAGATGTTATACAGTGTTTATAGAGAGTCTACATATAGTCTACATATAGTCTACATATAGTCTACATGGAGTCTACATAGACTTTGGCCATTCCTAGCCATCATTCCTAGAGGCAAGTCATTACTTCAAATATTAAATGTATTTATTACTATTTATGGAAACACCAATACTGGCAGAGATGTAAAAACACCCCAACGTGCTAGAGGCGAAGGGGGGCATGTATTTACTAATATAATACAAGACTAAATAATATGAAATAAAATAACCCCCCCCACATCACTTGGAACGAGACAGGAGAGGGGGGTTGGGGCTGGTTTGTCTGTCCAAGGCTGGGCTGGGCTGTGGGCTGGAGGGCTGTGGGTCAGCTGGGGAGTGAACAGTGCTGTTTCTGAGGCAGCCAGGCTAGTTATGAGGGAGGAGGTGGGCTGGTGGTGGTGGTCGACATTATTGACAACATTGATGGCAGCTGTGCTGGCATTGTCATGGGTGATGTGGCAGTGGTGATGGGTTGTCCATCATGTATAACAAGGGGTGCTGGGGACATGTGGGGGCCCTCAGAGGTCTCCATGATCATGTCAGGGGATGAGTGGGGGGGAAGCAGAACAGGGTGCAGAGGTTGCCAGCATCACAAAACACCAGATGACAGGGGGTGGAAGGAGTCAATGATGTGGCATGGCAGCAAATGAGACAGCAGAGGGGGCTATGAGAGGAATAGAGTCAGAACAAGAGAAGGGGGGAGCAGAAATGTGGGCTAATGCTGAGTCTAACTCAAGAAAAGAGAGGGTGACACCAAATCATCACCATCTCTGGGGGTTGGTTTTGATGGTAATACATCATTGTGGTAGTTTTCAGAGATCTGTAACTGACAAATCTGCTGAATCTTGTCATGATGATGATATGTCTTCAACAGGTGTAGGCAATCCCCTCATTCCTCCTTTTTCTTCCTATTTCTGTCAAATGCCTACCATCAACTACAAAAGCCTATAAGTCACCTTCTATGGACTTCGCAAGGTGACCCACTTTAGCCTTACCTGAGTTACCTGTGATTGGTTAGCATAGGTAGTCCATTGGCAATGGACATGGACAGTTTCCTTATTTTGCATAGTATCCACTTTATTTAACTTGTATAAAGGGCCTACTGTAAAATATTAGAAACAGAGATTTTTCTCCCCCTCTCTCCATACTTAAGATCTCAAGTCTCATCTCCTCTCACATTTAACTCCAAAGTCAATTTGTGACTTATTCTATTATCATCACTGCATCACTGTGACTTGAACTAGAACAAATCTAGTTCATTGGCTAAGTCTTGCACCATATTGTGTTATTAGATTATGAATCCTTGATTATTTTCTTGCAAAGTTTCACTAACCTTGCCTACTGACTTCTCATTCTTCATACTTAGTCTAGAGCTTGTGTGGTTGTTAACAGATATCACTGACCCCTCCCTCACATAAGAAGGACAGTTCTGGGACCCTTTAAGCTAACTCCTCCCTTTATTCTTTTCTAGTGTTTCTTCACAGTAAGGAACACAGGAACACATCAATGAACATCAGAACCTGTCAGGAAGACAACAGTAAGGGAACATTGAAGAGGTGGAGAGGCTCACCAGAAAATGGTCAGTGAAAAGTGAGAGTTGAATACATTCTCAAGGCAACATGGTGAATAGACTCACCAAGGGCCTGAGCAGTGGATGACAATGTGATGTAAAGGCTAGATTTGGCAGGTAACAAGAATGAGAGGTGGATTGTCTTGCACTCTGCAGTGGAACATCATTTTCCCAGCCTGTATCAGCTTCACATGAATTCTCACAGGGGGAGCACAAGCATATATGGCCTCAGACATGAGCTTTTTGCCCAGAAAAAGACAGTCCAGTCTGGTTCAGGACATTCTCTGCATGAGGGCATGTCAGCTGATATCAACCTTGTCACCCCAGTTTGGCAGCCAATAGATTCAGGGCCAATCAAGCAGTTGTGGAGGATATCAATCAATCACAGAAGTCATGCAAGTAAGATCACTCACCAGCACATGTCCAGAAACACATTTTGATTCTTTGCATACTTTACCATTTCAAATTGTTTGGCCAACACATGACTTTCCCCCATTTTTGATAAATCTCAGAAAATGAGAAAAATTGAGAAAATATTATTTCTAGGGTCAGAAAAAAATGGGCCTGACACATGATGGCCAAATAATTTGAAATGGTACAGTATATATAGGCCCCCATACCCAAACACCTCACTGTGCCTCCTGTTGACATTTTCCTTCCATTCTGCCATCACTAACTATTGGGAATGGAGTGGTGAACAGTGACAGGAGGAGTTAAGGACAAGGTTAGAGAAGATGAAGTTAATCTCAAAGGCTAGTGAGTGAGGGAGTCTGCCACAGGGAGGAATGTTATTATCATCTCCTACATGATGTGCAATATTTATACTACACAGTTAGGAGGTATAGTGTAATGCGCTCCTTTAATATATAAAGGAGGTATTCTGTAATAGACCCCTGTACCAGTTAATAATGGAATAACTATGTCATATCCCCTATATAATTCTCCAGATAGACTTGTCTATCATTGTATATTATAGGGGGTTCCCTGGATAGCATAGGAGACAGTCTTGGCAGTCTTTGTAGTCTTGGCCAGTCTATTAAGGGTAGCAGTTTGGGAATTAATATTATTCCCTGTGGCTGTGTTGGATTCTACCAGTGGCAGATCCTAACCCTAACCTTAAGCTTAGGACTTGTATTCCATCTCCCTAGGCTTGTTAACTGCCTTGGCTTGCCTGTATACTCTTGTATACATAATCCCAACACTAACTACCTCCTCACCCACATACATTGTAGTCTTGTTTCCTTCCTGTTGTTGTCTGCCATGCCACCTACTGTCAAAGCTGAGCTTGGGTTATTAGCCATTGTCTCAGGAAGCAAAGCACCCAGTTTTACCATGTAAGTCATGCTTTCAGTCTCTGGTTCACATTGCTTTTTGTCCAAGGTGCACCTCATCAAAATCTTGTGTCCATGTGTGTGTCCATGTGTGTGTCCATGTGTGTGTTGTTACAATTTTCCTTGCATACATGCTTAGCCCCAGCTACAATGTCTGTGCTTCAGATCCCTTTGCCTCTCTCATCCCAACATCCTCAGACTTTCCATTCATGACTCATATTCTTTACTATAGATTAGTTTCATGCTTATCTCTGACCCAGGCAGTGCCTGTAAACATTACTCATTATTGACAGACTGCAGTAGATACCTGGGTTACTCACAGCCTTGCACTCTGTTTCACTTAGTGTAGATGCAACCCCAAGTAGTAGTATGACTCCTAGTTGACACTGAGTAGATGCTTATCAGCAGACTGCAGTAGACCTAAGTAAGCACAGCCCACTTAGTGTACTATAAAGTAGATACTCAGGTCAGGCCCTCAGCTTGACCTAGGCTAATTTACAGTCTCAACTGCTCTGAACAATCTGACTTAAAGACTAGAAGATCTCTTCATCTACAGAACTTGATATGGCTTGATACTTGAACTGAGTAGTTGAGGCTATCACCTTAATACATGTCCATGCACGCATCCATGCACATGTCCATGCACTGATATGCTTGGCTAGGCTCTGAGTGCATCCTAACACAAACAACACACACACAACCTAACCTTCCTTAGACACAAGTTGGTCAAGGAGTTCCCTTGCAGAATCTAAATCTATCCAAATATGGCAAAATACTCCTTAGCTCTTCCTCAAGTTGTCCATTCCTAAGCAATTCCTAGGGCAAATCCTTCCTAAGCAAATGCACCTCTGATGAGATGACTTTCTTGGTCCTAGTCCTTGTCCTAATGCTTTTCCTAAGCTTTCAAGATACAGGGAGTTGTCCCAGCACTTGAGTCTCCTACAGCCTGAGTCCTTGTTCCTTAGTATCCTTGGTTTCCCAAACAAGCTCAACGAGCTATATAAGTGACATGAAAATGATAGAATTTGTGTGGTATATAAGAAGAGGGGGAGAAGTTCTCTCTTTTCCTTGGGACCCCTGCCCCTTAGTACTTGTACAACTACATTATATGAAATAGAGATAAGGACTGTCCTTTATATGGTATTTTGGAAATAGCACAGAGGCACTACCCTAGAAAATTTAAGAGATCAATCACCATGACTTGATGATACATGACTGAATGACCAGTTAAATAGGATAGTTAGCTGTTTAAAAAAGGAAATCCCTCCACTCCATAGCCTTATCCCACCCTCCATCGTTAGGCCAGCACCTCCTATGGCATTCCATCATGCCATCAACCAGATACACTGCCAATCTTTGATCTTGATTCCATTATATTTTCACTGATCCACCTGTTGCTATGGTTTCCTAAGGTGTTGCTGTGTTGCTGTGACCCTCCTCCATGATCCGCTGATTAATTTGGGAACACATCAACACCATGCATCAAACAGCTGTGGATTGAGTGCCCAATGCATGCCCAATGCTTCCCAAGTCCCACAGTCTCTTGGCCTGCTTCTAAGGCTCTCCCTTTAATGCCTGGATAAGCTCCCTTTGTCCTAGAATTTCCCAACAGCTTCCTAAGCAAAACCAAAATTCACAGCTGTGGAAGGGGAAGGCAACATACCCGTCGACTTCCCACTTCCAAAGCATTTCCCATGGGATCCTCGACATGGCCATGTCTTCTTCTTAAGTATTCATATTATTCCCTTCTTTCTTTCTTCTATTGTTTATTCATATTTATAATAAACTTCTTCTCAACTTCTGAGCTACAGGTAGATTATTGAGGCAGTCACAAAGACTCAGGGATTACTCTATGTGCCAAATCTCATGAACCTGTCACATGCCATGCTTCTTCAAGAAATCTATGACATATTCACTCTGTTCTCAAGGGACTGGTTTTGGGTTTTATTTTTCATTCTTCAAATATTTTTATTTATTTTTCAAACCTTTCTTCAAGAATTGATACCTCAGCACATTCCCTTTCCCACAGCTAGTCGAAATCTGGATTGATGGACTGATCATGTGGAAGGTAGGGTTGAGAGACTATGTTTGGGAGTGCTCCGCACTTGTTGTGGGTCCAAGTTGCATCTCATCAATAGAGCACCCCAAAGGTAGGCTGCTCCCCAAGTCATCCCCACATGCTGAGGCCCCAAGACAAGGTCTTGACAACACTGGACCAACAACCTCCCAGCCATTATTTTTATTGAGTATTCTATTTTTATCTTTACTTCCCTTTTTGTACATTTCTGCTTCTTCATTACTTTATTTTTCATACCCCTTGGTCCAATTGGCACAAGAGTACATGCACAATCACATGTTAGTTGATCCCCAATGTTTTGTATGTATATAAGGTGACCTCCCACTTCTCAAATGGAGCACACTTCTTTCCCTCCTCTTTCTTGGTTTCTATAAGATCTCCCCTCAATGGATCGCCTCCCCTTAAGACAACTATACATGACAGTGTAGTTTCTAAGCTAAGTGTTCTTGTTTCTACAGTTACAGGGTATCACAGCCCTTTTCTTGGACATTTCTGATTGGACCAATGAGTCCACTATCTCTTGCTCCACGCCCACGCACATTTTCCCATATCAAGTGCCATTGGCCTTGGTCTCTCTGTCTGTTCACTGTCTCTGGTCCCTTTCCCACATGCACCAATCATCGATCAATCCAATTGCGATGCGTCAAGCACAAATGCATCCCATCTGTATACTCTCATCCTCTGGTTCTCAACTCTCTCAAGATCTCAGTGTCTCGTTTCCATTTCCTGCTCACAACATGTTTGATGCTTTTGTCACATGTTCACCCCATTCAGCCTTACCTTTGACAGCACAATGTGATGACCCAACTGATTGGCCTCAAGAGGGCCGAGACCCCATCCACACTGCTCAGAATTTTCTAAGCAGTATCTGTGTGTGTCCCTCTCTCTGCCTCAGCCTTTCTCCCATGCCCATTCTCCTCACCATTACCCCAAGTCAGGTCCATTACTCGGCTGCTTTCCTTTTCCACTTTGTTTGCTTCCCCATGTCCACCAAGTGCAGCATCAAGTGATTGTGCTAGCATGCTCTTCCCCAAGTAGGCAATGGCAGCGGTATGCACAGCTGATTGTCACAGTGTGACCAACATGTTTGGATTGTTATGTTTATCATTTGCAGTTTTATTTCTATAGAGTATTGTGACAATATTGTGACAGCATTATAAGTATTGTGACATTATTCCAAATATTATAATACTATTACAATATTGTCACAATACTCCATATAGTAATATTGGGACATTATTAGGAATACTTCTAAAATAATCATGCAATACTCAGCCAGGGCTATTGTACTGTGCACCTAGTGCATGTGCGTGATGTTTCAAGCATCTGCATGCCCTACTTATATACAACTGGCAACTTGTAGATCATGCATGCACTGTAAAAACAGAAACTGCTGAATGTCATGTGATAGTGAAGTGCCAGTCAATGTAGGTAAACGTAAAAAAACCGGTCAAAACAGTCAAGTCATAGAAATGCATGACTTGACTATGACTTGACTGTTTTGACCATTTTCTCAACATTCACTTGACTATTTCTACGGTCACATGACTTTCTCAGATTTTCTTTTTTTTACCGAGTCGATCACCGTGACATGGTCAAGCGCATCATAGACAATTTTGGATGCCCAGACTCTCGAGCAAGCTCCCCCATCACCTTTCAACCCCTTCACTTACGTTCTTCCAAACCAGTTGGATATCCGTATGGGCCGCTGTGCATTCGTGGCTATCCCGCACAGATCTTGCATTCGGAGTTCAACACTCCTCTTGGTGTGGTATTCGCGTGGACGACGGTTCGGGCTGGGTCGCCTCGCGCCTTTATTCGCCATACTGGTAACCCTAAAAGGCGCACCAGTGACCTCGTGAGCAGTTATGTGCAAAGCCAGGCCCAAACTGGCCCCGAATCCCTGGCTGCCGATCATGGTCACTGGTGGGACTCAGAGCAGTCATGAAGCTTGCATGAAGTTTCATCGGCTGGCAACCGTGTAATCAACGTTAACTATGACCTGGAACATGCCATAAATACAACCCTTGTCGAGTTCGACGATTGGATCCCGGCCTCGCATAAAAAGTACTCAACGGATCCGAAATGGGGCCTGTCTGGGTTACCGTCAGAATTGGCAAGATGTCCAAATACACGAAATCTTGAATTCCTAAATTTCGGGATGGATCTAGCCCCACGCATACACCCCCTACGCCGTTGCAGCTACCACATCCTCCCCGAACGTGGTTCGCCGTCATAATCTTCAGCTTCTTACCTGGCCTCTGATTCCTCAACACGACATCATAAGTTTGTCAATGACCCCAATCCTGGCTACCGATCTACTTAAATGTGCTGAATTTCGGAAATACAACAGCAGGCGACCTCTGCCTCTTCCCCGTCCGCGAACGAGGCGGACTTGGCCGCACGTCTTCGAAATATCTCACCTATCAAATCACCTCTGTAAGAAGTCAATCGTATCACGGAAACGAAGAGAAAACGTTCATTACCCAGCGCATCATAATGTCCGCAGGCAGTTTAGGCAACGTCTGGCTGAGAGATTCCTTGACGACTACGATAGGCGCTGCCATGTCGAGGATGTCGGGATAGTCGTGCCGGGCGGCGTATCCCAGAATGTGTGGTGCGAGCTTCGGCACCAGCTTCCTGAAAGCATTCAGTGGGTGAGTGCTAACGAAATAAAATAAAAGAAAGAGAAATCACTTCATGTAGATCTTGCAGATATTCATCGCAGAGAATACTTCGTACTTCTCCGCGGCTTCAGCAAGTAGTATCAGAACGTCAAACTTCACGCTCTCGACGTCAGGATGCCTATCTGGATAGCAGAACTGGAATAACAAATCAAGTGTCACCGCGTTCTCCGTAAGAGGCACTATCTCGTTCCGCACTTGGATCCCCGGCGGAGCGAAACCCCCAGCACAGACTTCGAGGTTTTTCCTGTCTATGCGAAAGAGGACACCGTCACTCGACTGGAACGTGACGTCCGACTCTGAGCAGGTTCCACAGACTACAGCCCACAAACGATCAGTTACGTTATTTCCTTTGACGAGGACACGTCATTTACAACGTTTGGATACTCTTTTATTGGATATAGTGGTGATTGGGGGTTGACTGGCTTGCCTGAAGGGAATGCGATACAGTGAGCACATCAATATTGACGAAAGAGTGACTGGGATGTGCCTTGGTGCCGCCGGCGCGGTAGCATCAGGGGTATGCTTGGATAAAGAACTGAACAGGGGAGCCTTCTTGATATTTCCCTCCACCGACATACGCCACGAAGAAAAGACCGTCTCGCGGGCTCGGCAGCAGAAGGAGAATGTAGCATCAAGGTTTGCAAGGGCACCGAGCCCTGCCCCCAGCCTCCGAAAAATCCTGTGAACATCCCCCTCTATGGTCACCGGCTGGCCGCATGTCATGCACGCCGTGTAAAGTGGTGCGTGGGTGAAAGTCACCCAGGTATCATAGTAAGAAATGGCATCCTGCACAACATATTGCCATGCTTCGTGATACTTTACCTGAACAGATTGTGAGAATTTCGTTCTCCAGAGAGATAAGTATAGAAGATTAGGCACCCAGCGTATTATTATGTTAGGGGGAAACTTTGGTAAAAGTTCGCCCAGAGATGTTTTAAGCACAACTAATGGCGCAGCCATGTCAATGATATCCTCATACTCATATTTCGCCGCATACACCAAGATGTCAAAGGAGTGTTGTGGGAGAGTATCCCTAGTTTGAGATTAGCATGTTTCCAATCCGAGATGGAATGGCATACCGCATACGGATCTTGCAGACGTTGATCGCAGCATAGACTTTGTACTTCTCCGTAGCCTCAGCAAGAGCTGCAAGGATGCGGAATTCCAGGTGCTCTAGATTAGGATGTCGTTCCGGATAACAGAATCGGAAGAGAAGATCGAGAGTAGCAGCGGACTCAGGAAGCCAAATGACGCCGTCGACTTGGATTTGGGAGCTGAATTCGCAAGATCCAAATGTAATGATCAAGTTTGCTCGGTGCAATTCAAAGAGGACGCCATCGCTGGATTGAACGGTGAGATCCGAGTCTGCTGCGGCGTAGACTGTGGTTGTTCGATCATAAACTGGCACCCCCGGAATTTGATTGTTACGTACAGCGTTGAGATACTTTCCGAGCTGGAGCAGATGGCATCGTAGTGACATTTGCTAGTGAAAGAAGTTGGGAAAAGAGTCGTGGCTCTGTGACCATAGATAAGGGTAATGGGGTGTCTAACAATAGGCCTCGAAACTTCGAGACGGTCAACGGAACTCGTAACGGCTGGCCACGGCGTACTACGATAACTGACTCCAGGCCATCTCGGAGGTTTTACCCCCTGAACAGAAGCGGAGTATTTGAAATATCAGTGAACAACTTGATCATGAGCACCTTCTGGTGCAATGCGTTGAAACCGCCCGATCCACTCAGTGCGCGGAATGCACTGGTGCACAAGTTGGCCTGAAACAATGGATCAGGGATGAACTTGACTCAGTAGTAGTGACTACTCTGTGGAAACCTGCACACACTGACACGTGATGAATCCTCAGCCTGGGCCCTGCCAGTATTCCGAGTCTATTGCGTTTTTGTTGTTCACAAAAAAGTCTCGCCTAGTCCCCAAGCATTGGATCGTCCAACTCGATGTCCTCACCATACTTTTAACACGCCGCTGCCTGCAGAATTCACACATCCTTGAGACATCGTCTCCACTGACTCTTTCCGAGAGTTCGCAGCAAAAATCATCGACGTGCGATTGCCCGCGCCCTGGATGGAGTTTTCAGGGAGGACGTGAGGACGGCTTCTACTCAGGTGACTGAATGGTCTTGTGCGCAAATTCTATAGGCTGACCCTAAATTAGTTTTTCCTCTATCTCTTGTTCGCCGGCTTCTTTTGGACTTCTCTTACTGGCTTCCTTCCACATAAGTAGGCATCCGGGCCGTGGCCTGCCTTGTTACGACGAGATTCACTACTCGTTTTAACTTGTTACCGTCAAACGATATGGACACTCCCTTCCGTAAATCCCATCGCGAGGAGAACCTGACTCGGACTCCGGCCTAGACGCTCAATCTTCTGTATCCACACCGCTGTGGAAAGTTCAAAGTTCAACGGTCCGTCGAAGTCAGGGGGGTACGGTTGACCACACCGGTCAGCTCAATTTTTCGGTTGTCAACCACTCAACGTCAAATTCCGGGGTCTCAGGTAGTCATTTGCCGTGACACTTTGGCACAACTTGTAATATTTTCGACTTTCCATCACTACAGCATAGCTTTTTCCCCTGGCATGTAATTTGCCACCACCACTACTCCATCAACACTCGCCACTACCACTCCAATGTAAGAGCTGCAGGTGGCCGCAAATGAAGCATTTCAGACGTAGAGCAGGCCCAAACGGCAGTTGCTTTGTTTGGGCCCTAACGAAGTTCATTTCTTGTTTTTATCTATCAAGTGTTTTTTAGGCTATTGCGGCAGCGATGCGAAACGACCGACACCCAACCACGACTGCGCACCCCCCCTCCTCCCCATCAACATGGGACGTGAGGCTCTCATTCACGAAACGGCAGAGCAGCAGACTGCGTAGGGGTTCCGGGAGACCCGTGAAGGGGAAACCCGCCAAGTAAGCACCTACCGACATGCTCACGTTGGCGGTTGACCGTAAACAACACACTGCCAGTGGAACTGTTGGGAGATAACGACGTTACGAGATAAAATGTTCAAAAAAATTATGAGATATCCTGCATGTAAAGGGAAATAAATGTATTGACAGTGTCACATTAACACCGTAGCGGTGTCGAGGACCCCTGCTACAGGTCGGGAGAAGCTCAAATCCTGACAGCTCCTGCCAAACATAGACCTGACCGGTATGGTCAACGGTAAAGGGGTTACTCTGGTGACCTGTGTTTAGGGGGGATTGAACTTGAACTTGAAGGAGACGGCAGAAGAATGCAAAAACCTGCTCGTCCGAATGGCTAGCACCTTCCTCCTGTACTTCCTCGATTCTGGCGGCTGCTGACGGTTGCTGTCCAATGGACCCACCCACTTGAAACCTCTATTTAGGATCAATCTAAATGCGGCAGGGCTTGCGCTCGAGCCCCCCTTGGAGGAATCCGAGTCGCATTCTTCGGTCCTAGCGTGTCACAACTGAGTTTACTGCGCTCTAGGGTTCTGGCCCGAGTCCCTTGATTCACAAAAGGATTACCTATTAATGCACACGAGGTTGGGCAGAGGTTGCTCTCTTATTACCTCCAACCACCCCCATCTTCGGGAGAACGGATTGCGTCCTCTCCATTACGATCTGAAGTGAAGACCCTGTGCATCTACTTGTACTCCACCCCCTGCTCCCCCCTGCAGGCGAGTGCGTCCATATCACGACATCAATCCGAACACCCAGCCAGTCATTCTTCAACCAGTCTCCGGCTCAAACCCAATCATGACATGTTGGTTGCGCCAGATGTCAGAGAGTGCGAGACCGCCAGGCCCAAGCAAAGACGACCACCCTGCGTACTATAGGCAAGTACCTGAATGCAGGTCTCGCACGGTTCTTGGGGAATCGATTCTATAGATTAGCTATACTTGGATCCCAGTCGAGGGACGAAGATTTTTGATAGGACCCACTGCAGGTCTGGGTTATGTAATGGAATTGTTGCGACTCCAATGTAGTCCTTGGCATTGGCATGTTGACATCTTGCTCATTAGCCTTTGTCATAGAACGTTCTGTTGTACATGTGGTTCTGGGCTGGTGCATCAGCCCATGTTTTATTGTTCCTCACCCACTGTATCCGAACTCTATTATCTTTCTGGGCTCTCGCCGAGCAGTCGGCCCTTGGCGTCTGAAAACTTGATCAATCACGGAGCTACATGCTTTTGCAGTATAAATCATATGCGCCCAATTTTCAGGCTCGCCTTCCTCTCCAACTTCTTCCTCAAATTTTCTTTGGCATTCTTCCTCGGGCTGTTAACCAAGAATGGACTCATCCTCCTCCAGTGTCGCCTTCTTGTCGAACGAGACCACAACCACAACTCCTCCCACCGATGAGGAGTCAGGCCGCAGCAGCACGACTGGTGGCTACTGTGAAGTTGTTGCTTGAGATACAATTACTCTCACTGCCATCTCGCACTACCGTATCACCATAGTCGTAGTATGTTTTCTACCTTCTTTCCCTTCATAGTACTTGCTATTGATGGTCTAGATCATTCGGAACTCACAATGGCATAACGCAATACGTGTAGTACAAGGAGATGAGTGCTTCACAATATTTATTCACTTCGCGTTCTTCGTTCCACAATTCTAGTGTTTAGTGCATCTATCGACATAATATCAACATAAACGAAAGAGCAATCTAAGTAGTAAAGCATGTAGAAAATACATCACTTACCATCAAGAATCACCCGACTCGGAGGTAAGAACACATCTCGCCCTGCCTTTGTCACTGTTCATCACAATTTAATTTCCAAATCTCCTCGCAGGAGCAGCCGGTCACTTTGGGTGATATGCAAGCAGGAAACTGCAAGTCTAGGTTGAGCCTAGTAACATACCAACACTTCCCAATTGTCGTCCGTCACGGTGGCATTCGTCCGGCTGGAACAAAGATCGACTATAGCACACACTCCGTCATGTAAGTTGAACAATTTGCCGCGTTTAGCTGGTCAACTAACTCTTTTATTCAAGTTACGCAGTATTTCCTGTATGAGCCAGCAGTGAGACTACACAGTAATCGGATCATTCATGTTAGTAGTATGCATTTTGAAATACATCAGATCCCATCCCAAAGAAGGGCGACCAGAATCAGTAGGAACCTTCGCTGAAGATAGGGCTCCGAGCCGCACTCAACGGGCTGAGAACAGCATCCAAGTTCTCGTCAATAGCACCCATCAAAATCTTGACCATCGTCTCCCTGGTGAAGTACTTGTCGTGTGGGTCGTACGGCGTAGCGTCAACCATATCCTAGAACAACCACGACTTGGCGGTCAGGAATTTTTGGGCAATGGTACAGAACTAAAAGACGTACCCTGATTCCGTGAGCAGCAGCGAGGTCGTCATCGAGCTCCTGAAGAGCTTCCGAGGCTTCAGGATCGTCCCCGATCTGAGCGAACTGGACCCCAAATTGCTTGAGGGGAACTTCGTGCTGGTCGAGCCTGCGGGCTGCTGCGACGATTGCGTCCTTCGGGTCGTCGGCTGCGAGGAACGGTTCGGCATGAGTTTGCACTGATACAGCTAATATATAATAGCACTGAGACATACTGGGTACGCCGTCCGTTATGACTACGATGGTGATAGGTCTATGGTGGAGGTTCGTGTCTTCAACGAGTGGTATGTACTTGTCGAAGAGCTGTTGGAGCTTCCTTCCAGTCGGGGTTTCACCTGAAGAGGTGCATTCTAAATCGGGAGCACAAAGAGCACCTAAGTAAACGCACCGATGGGGTTGACAGTGTCGAAGAGCTTGCGAACCTCGTTACCATCCTGTGTCGGAGCAGATCGTGTTACTTGTGTTTCGTGTCGTGAGAAAGGCGTAAAGTTACACACCTTTAGATTTACCGCAAACCGGGTATCGTTCATGAAATAAACATCGACGCCATCGGCAGAAGCTTTTGCGTTGAGATCGGTGATGCCAGCTAACGCCTATGGATATCATCAGAAATCTGCCAGTCCCGCATCGGGAGAAGCGGATCACCTCGCGAGCGTCCTTCCACAAAACACCAGCCATCTGTAATGCATAGTACGTAAGGGGTATACCCTGGTAATAAGACTACGAGGCCGAACCGAATGTGAATCGTCGACAAGAATTACAGTCTTGATCAAGCTACGATGGAAGGCGGTGTCGGAAAGGAAAGGAAAGGAAAGAGGAGAGAAAAGGAATCACGGACTTCAAACGCTCGAAGCTCCTGTCACTAGTCGAATCTCCGAAGATGCGAGGAATTCTCGGCATGTGAACGGTGTCTGAGATGGTATAACGCAACTGCATGGCCGGAACAAGAACCTCATACGTATCAACCTGTTCGATCGGCATAAGGGAGGGGCGGGAAACGTCGATAACATCGACTGACCTTTACTTCCAGACCATTGTAAGGTATCGACGCCCCGCGTTCCAGATGGCGCCCTGCTTTTCCGACACCTAAATGTTCCGCCGTTAAACGTATTATGTAGTCTAACCTGGAATCAGGGCGTACATATTCCTCCCTTCGAAAGCGCACATCAGTTACCTATCACGAGAGAGCGTAAAAGGTAGACCACTTACCTCGTAGAAAGTGCGGGCAATATACAGTGGTTGACGACGCTCTTCTCCGGCGATAATGGCGTTCTCGGGAATATTCTTTCCTTTCACGAGGACCTAAAATACACGTCAGATCAGCCGCGGGAGCTATGGGAGATAATTGAAGATGTGTATACCCAAACCAGTGGAGATGGGGAACCGCATTCCTTAATCTGCTTAGTGGTCTCCTTCGCTGCATCTTCCCACTGCTGGAACGACCTCGGCTTCCTAGGGGTACCATACAATTCTTCGACGAGGTTTAGGCGAGAAGCAGTGATTTGTTTCTTTGGTTCGGAAACTCCATGAAAGGAGGGTGGGTTCGGGCTTGTATTCATGAATAGAGCTGAGGAAGGAAAATCGGCTGGTTTTGTGATGTCGTGACCGTTGTTGTAGAAATTCGCATTCGGGAAGTGAGGAATAGGTGCAGCCATGATGTTTCGAAGACGAGGAATTACGATAGTACGTGCCCGTTTATATGAGATATAGACAAAGATCGTAAAGGAAAGACAGACCCAGAACATTCTTCGGTCGTAACCTTACCTGCAGGTTAACGCGTGGTAGTCCCGGGATGAAAGAATGGAACGATCATGATATACACGTTGCCAAGATAGCAGTACTATCGCAGGTGTCTTTTTAGCATAGGGTGTACCTCGTTTACGGTGTTCTGTGAAGAGCCAAAACGCAATCATTGATGGGCCAACACCGAATATTCCTTCACCCGTTCCAACCAGTTCATGTTTTGTGGGTTTCAACGATGGATGTTCCCAATTGCATCCCACCGAGCCTGGATTGTGGCTCAAGTAAAGGGATTGCTGCACGGTCGAGTTGGTGAATAGGCGAGAAGATGTCACTCCGTCTTCAAGTTCACGTTGTTCATATGATGCGATGATCGAGATAAAGGTGGGACTAATCGATTGCATCCCGTCAGGTTGCAGCAGCTTGCATGGAATGAATCCAATCCATGTCCCATCTTGTTATCTGTTATCGATGGTCCAACATTGCCATTCGCTCAGGCATGGTAGTATCCGCAGGGGATGGATCTAGTCCATATTAGGTTCAGTTGCGACACGCGGTGACTACATCTCTGATTTTCTGTCGAGTACATCGCACGATGCGGTGGAAAGAAGCCCCATTGACGGTACTTGGCGATTATCAGACAGACGCAGGCCCCATAGTAGGCTCGAATCAGATGTTTAAGATGTGTTTTCGAGAGGTATGGTGCCACATCGTTTCACGAGATCGGTGGTGGAGTGTTATTCAGAAGGTCAAAAGTTACAGAAGTAAGAAGGGGCCCAACATCCTCTTGAGCGATATATCAATGGTCAGTACCGGTTGGCGACGATGATTTCCCAATCACTGGGACACGGAACTTGAATCAAGTCACCTATCCTTAGTCTTCGTCAGATGCGTCCATGTGATGCTCCGTTCAAGAAATAAAGGCGGGCTGCTGGAGTGCGGGTTTACTGGGGTATGGGTGTTGGCTGGAGTGTGGGTGTTTTTTTTGCCGGAGTGACGTTCAAATGGGAATGTTATGGTGTGATTTGGGGAGCATGATGATGACTCTGATGGGCATCTAACAGTATCGACTTCGCGAGTCAAGCGGGCGTCATATGCATGGATGGAATCTTGTGTCCATGATGTTGATGCACAATGTGTGAATGGCTATTAGTATCACTAAGCGGCCTGGTGAAGTACTACAGTCACCAAATTTTAATTATCTCAAACTGGCTATTGCAAAGTCTTGAACTTCATGCAAAGCAACCAATCAACCAAACCGAATGGCAACGCATGCTAAAATGCTAAAGCTAGATGTAAGTCAGGAATAAGTATTACTATTACCATCAAGTACATTTACAAGAAAACTAGAATCCGTTACTAGTATTTAGTAATGATATACAACAGAAAAATGTCGAGGGAATGGATGACGTTCCAGATATGGAACAAAACCAGCTGTGAGTCCTTGAATACGTGATCGATTGAATCATTGAGAATTATATTCATAAATTAAAAGTCGTGCATACTTCCCGTAGGATTTGGAAATCCAGATTGTTTTCCAAACAATAAAACGGGGTGCCACGTCGGAGTACGAATGGAGAGATCCATGTTCAGGGCCTCATACAACGCCTTCGGTGGGCAAAATATTTTCCGGGGGTCTCAGGGAACCGTCGTGTATCACCCATCAGCTCGGCAAAGGCGGTTTGGAACAAAATCTGAGTTTTCAGGTCCTACGGGAAGTCATCCAGTCTGCCTAAATTCAACTCATTTCCATCATTCTGACTCGTCTGCGCAGTGGAGACGTTCGAGCATGATTTCTCTCGGCTCTGAAAGGTTATAAAGCTGGCCTTATAAACCTGCCATGCTTGTCTTTCGACCGATTCGCCGGTCATGGTCGATCTTCGTTTCATCCTTATTGCCCTCTCATCGGCGCCATTTATCAACGCAGCTACCATCGGACCAGTGTCTGATCTGACGATAGAGAACGTTAAGATTAGCCCAGACGGCTTCTCTCGGTCGTACGTTTTCCTTTAATGCTTCTTTGACGTGGCGTGTTTTCTTACCTTCTAGGTGAAGTACTGTGCTGGCTGGCGGAACGTTCCCCGGGCCTGTCATTCGTGGAAGAAAAGGCGATAGATTTCGGCTTAACGTCATTAACAAATTGACAGACACTACGATGAACACAAGTACTAGCATCGTGTGTCTTCTCCCATATTTATATTCGCATTCGTTAATAACTCTCGAAGCACTGGCATGGCATCTTTCAAATGGGGACGAACTGGGCCGACGGAACGGCCTTTGTTACCCAGTGTCCTATAGTTCCATGGAACTCGTTTCTGTATGACTTCAACGTCAACCAGCAGACCGGAACGTTTTGGTATCATTCCCATCTTTGTGTGTCGTCTCCGCTGCTTCTTTGCATGCCCTCATGTATTTGACAGCTACGCAATATTGTGATGGCCTCCGTGGGGCATTCATTCTGGAAGATCCAGAAGATCCGTATAAGGATCTGTATGACGTCGACGATGGTATATGGACCGAGCCATTTTCGAGTCCTGGAGGGCTGATTTTTTTCTTTAAGAACACACTGTCATAACACTCTCAGACTGGTACGATTCCTGTTTCTATTCAAACCCCGTTAACTGCTCCAAGCAGGTATCACATCCCTGCGCCGTCTGCCTTGGTGCCCGGTCAAATACCGCCATCTTCGGTTGCTACTTTGATCAATGGCAAGGGTCGCTACAAAGATGGTCCTGCTATACCCTTGTCTGTCATCAATGTTCAAAAGGGTAAAAAGTACCGTTTCCGCCTCATTGCCATGGCTTGCGATCCGGATTTTACTTTTTCAATCGACCAGCACATGATGACGGTGATAGAGGCGGATGGAGAATATACTCTCCCGCATACGGTCGATTCTTTACGTATATTCGCAGGTCAACGTTACTCCGTGGTTGTGAATGCAATTAAACCTGTGGACAGCTATTGGGTTCGTGCCAATCCTAATCGGGGCGAGTTGGGCTTCGCTGGGGGCATCAATACGGCTATTCTTCGGTACGCGGGTGCCCCGGAGGCCGAACCATCGACCGATTCCACTTTCGCGCCGAAGAGTATTGCTCCTTTGAAGGAAACTGATCTACATGCAAGGTACTCCCCTCAAGCACCGGGCCCGCCTTACCCTGGAAAGGCTGACGTGGTCCTCAATCTCCCGCATGCCCTCAACTTGTCTACGATCCAGTTTACGATGAACGGCTTTCATTTTACTTCGCCCACTCTCCCCGTCCTTCTTCAGATTCTAAGTGGCTCTCAGGCTGCGCAGAATTTCCTTCCCGAGGGAAGCGTGTATTCGTTACCTCCTAACAAAGTCATCGAGATCTCATTACCTGGGACGGGTTTGAATCAGGGCGGACCTGTGAGCACAGCTGTGCTATTTCAAATTAATTCCTGACATTGTGGTTCTTGCAGCATCCTTTCCATTTGCATGGAGTGTGTTTTTTTTACGCGCTTCGATGTGTTTGCAGGTCTAATGTATCTTATAGCATTCATTCTATGTTGTTCGTAGTGCAGAGAGCACGAAGTACAATTTCTTCAATCCCGTTCGTCGAGACACAGTTAGTACAGGCCTAGAAGGCAGCAACGCCACCATTCGTTTTGTGACAGATAATGCCGGCCCCTGGTTCCTACATTGGTAGGTCATCTGTTCTATACCTGGAGTGCCGTCACATTCATTCCACTGTCATAAGCCATATTGACTGGCATCTGCAATTGTATGTAACTTGACTATGTGTTTTCCCCCTCACTGGTAACACTGTTGGTGTTGATAGGGGCCTTGCAGTTGTTTTTGCAGAGGATATCCCAGGGACTGATCACCGGGTTTCTGTTTCTGGTGCGAGCATTTGTACATTATACTGAGCATTGGTTAATCAACAATTACAGAGGAATGGAAAAACCTCTGCCCTTCTTGATATTAATAGTTTTCCTGTCTACATAGCTGTGATGAGGTATTCCATCAGGAAAATAAGACATTTACTTCCTGATATTTGGGTGTGTTTATAATGGCTTAACAACACTTCTAAGCACTGGTAAGCCAGAAATTGCTAAGCCCAACTTTGTGTAAGCTACTTGTATGTCCTCCCATAAATTTGACTTGGCCAAAGCTCACTTCTGGGCTTATTCAAGGATTATTCTGCTCAAGCTAAACATGGTTACACAGGGTTGCTGTTTGATCCCCATTTGGGACTGGCCTTTGTTAATAAGCAGTTGATAAGTTTACAACCAAATACACAAAAGACACAAAATTCAAACTGTATCCCCCCCTTAATATATAGGGCATGCAAATAACAATATTCAAACTATGCATCAAACTAGTGCTTGAAGCTTGAAGGTCTATGATGTATATAGCTCAATACATCACAGGAAATGAGGTAATGGGGGAAATAGGGAGAAGTGATAGAGTGCCAAGGAGACTCAGAGAGGGGACCATGTACTGAGCTTGTAGCACAACCTCTAAAACCAAAAGAATGTATGTAAAGGGGTAGGGGGATGTATGTGGAGTCATGGAATTATGTTGGGAGAGCTGGGACAAGGGCACTCTCTGTCAATGCACTTGTAGGGGGAGAGGGAGAGATTGTCCCTTCCCCAGATCCTTAAGCCCTTCCCATATGAAATGGGGATGATGTCAGGATGTCACCAATACCCTAAGGCAATGACGATAGCTCCCACAAACAAACAACAACAAAGAGCAAAGGTGGTAGTCAGTAGTCTAAGGCAGTCACACTGGGTAGTGGTGGATAACCCAAGAGAACATGACTAGTGTCTCTGGTCGATATATTATGGTTTATATACTACAATACATGTGGTAACTGTCATATCCCATGCAAGCCTGCGACGGATCTCCGGCGGATCACCGACAGAGCTGCCGTCATATCAAAAGACTATTTCAAATTGTATTTCAAATTACTCCTGTTTTGTTTATATCACATATCTATCATTGCTGATCATCTTACTTACTGCGCACTCGGTGCTCCATTGATCCCGCCGTAGTTACCCCAGTTACTTACTTACTATAAAACTTAGTATAACGTCACTTGTAACTTCAGTTTGATAATTGCATTGTTATCTCCACAACTCTCTCACTTCTAAGTCCTCGCTCTCTCTTAACTTCCGGAACTCCGCCGGACCTCCGCTCTCATTACTGTCACCTTGTAAATTGGACATTGGGCGTAGAGAAGGGCGCAATCCCTTTTAGATTGAAGCCAAGTCCAGTGCCGCCACGGAACTCCATCGGAACTCCGTTGTAACCCCGCCCTACGAGATCAGTTCGTAACAGTATTATCAAACTCACACTTCTTATGCCCATTTTCACAAACCTATTAACATCTTATGTCAAGTTCACAAACAGTCACTATGCGTACACGCTCTACTACCAATTCACAATGCACGGGTCTCCGCAGCGGATTGCAAGCAGTGCGCAGATCCCGACTTTCCTCACCAACCCTCCACCGACCTTTGTCAACCTTCAGTACTACACCGTGACCTTCAAACATCTTTCCTGGCCTGGGCGCAAACCCAGAAAACCCCAACGTACCACCTCCAACAACACCGCCGGTTCCCCGCGGTACTCCGGTCGACAACCAACCTAGTCATGGCTATCCTGATGGGCCTGATGACCCTGATGGTGACGACAATGACCCGGAAGGTGATGACCATCAATCCATTCCTGAGTCAGAGCCCCGCAACGACCGGTTATTCCTACACATACTACAAGAGTTATCAGACAGCATCCGCTCCTCCCGCCAACCCCATAATGAAAAGGTCAAAGTACGCGAACCTGACACGTTCGACGGAATGGACCCGTGGAAGCTCCATGATTTTCTAATCTCTTGTAACCTTCACTTCCATGACCGTCCTACTCTTTTTGCATCTGATGAGAAAAAGATTCTATTCATTCTTTCTTATCTGAAGGGAGCAGCACTTGGTTGGTTTGAACCAGGGCAGATGGACAACACCAATAGTGCCAATTGGATTTGGGACTTTGAAGCCTTTATCAACGAGCTCGAGACCAACTTCGGCCCGCACGACCCCGTCGGAGATGCCGAAAAGTCTCTCTACACACTCAAAATGAAGGAATCAGCACACATCGTCAAGTACAATGTCAAATTTTGGAAGTTGGCAGCCCAAGTTGATTGGAACGACTCGGCACTCCGCGAAGCGTACTTCCGCGTACTTCCGCTACGGATCCATGTTGAAGTCCTCCAAGGAGGCAAGCCTACAACATTACCAGCATTACGTCTCAAGGCCCAAGAAGCCGATGAAGTCTACTGGATGCAGAAGGATGAGGCAGTGCTTGAAACCCGCCCCGCCAAGTCTAACAACAACAACAACAAAACTGACGACGCTTCCACCTCTGGCAGTAAATCCGCAAACTCCGCCGGTAAATCCAAGAACTCTAACAAGTCCAACTCCAGTAACAACTCCAACACTTCCAACAATGCTAGCGGCTCCAGAAACAATAAAACAAAGCCCTCGATAGCCGACAAGTTAGGGAAGGATGGTAAGCTCACCGGAGATGAACGGGCCTGCCGCTTGAAAGAAGGGTTATGCCTTTATTGCGGAATAGTGGGTCACAAGGCAAAGGATTGTAGGAAGGCAGCTAATCCTAAAGGCAGAGCAGCGCCAACGGAAACCGCCACACCGGCGGCCCCCGCGGCGACCTCCGCCAATTCAAAAAAATAGTCAGCAACCCTCTAGTTGCCTCCGCACAGGATGGGGGTTGCGTTGACACCGACCGTGCACCAAAGGAGGTCCGCCTCAACGCCGCCACTCTTTTCGACCCTAAATCTTTTCAAATTGCTTTAACATCTATTTATGACCCTACTATGATTACTCTTTTAGACAGCAGTTCAACTCATTGTTTCATAGATTCATCGTTTGTATCAAGTCACAGTATTCAGACGACAACTATACCACCGATACGGCTCCGCCTTTTTGATGGAACGTCCAATACATGGATAACGCAACAAGTACAGTTGCTAGTTTCATTTCCTACTGGCGAGTCATTCGATATATTGTTTTATGTTACCCCGCTCGACTCTAGCAACTCCACCGTACTTGGACTAAATTGGCTTAGGCAAATCAATCCATTGATTGACTGGACCTATGGCCAAGTCGCTTTCCAGACGGTTGGGTACAGAGGTCCTGCACCGTCGACATCCTCAGGTGAAGCAATTCCCTTGCCAGAACCTAACAAATCTCCCCTAGAACCGTGTCTACCCGACGCGTCGGCGGAATCTCCGATATCCGCTGCCGTCACCAAACTCATCAACATTTTGATCATCAATGCCGCCGCTTACGCTTGTGCTGTTTGCCTTCCTGGCTACCAGACTTTCTTGGTCTCCCTCTCTGATAACGTAGTCTTCGGCAAAGCTGCTGCACCTGTCGCGGAGGACGTGCCAGACTTATCCAAAGTCCCTGAGGAGTACCATGAGTTTGCAGACGTATTCAGCAAAGGAAAGGCCGACACACTTCCACCACACCGACCTTACGACCTCAAAATTGAACTTGAGGAAGGGGCGGAACCTCCGCCGGGTCATATGTACTCCTTGTCCGCCTCAGAGCTTAACGCTCTCCGTGCGTTCATTGAGGAAAACGTCCGGATAGGTTTCATATGGCCATCTAAATCCCTGCACGGAGCCCCGATCCTTTTTGTTTGCAAGAAGGGCAGTGAACTCCGGTTATGCGTCGATTACCGTGGGCTTAACAAGCTTACGAAAAAAGATTGCTATCCACTACCCCTCATCTCCGACCTACTCGACACCCCGCGCAACGCCAGCGTCTATACCAAAATCGACCTATGACATGCTTATCACCTGGTACATATCGCTGACGGCGAGGAATGGAAAACTACATTCCGTACCCGTTATGGTTCCTTTGAATGGCGTGTAATGCCTTTCGGACTTACTAACGCTCCCGCCGCCTTCCAACGTTTTATGAATGACATTTTTAGTGATATGCTTGACGTCTCCATCATCGTTTACCTGGACAACATCCTGATCTACTCCGACGACATGTCTCAACACAAGAGGCACGTTAAGGAAGTATTACGATGACTCTGCAAACACGGCCTTTATGCGGCTCCGCAGAAATGCGAATTCCATGTTGACACCGTAGAATACCTCGGTTACATTCTGTCACTGGAGGGCCTACGGATGTCCGCCGACAAGGTCCAAACAATTATGGACTGGCCAGAGCCTCGCAAGATCAAGGACGTACAATCATTCCTAGGCTTTTGTAATTTCTATCGATGGTTTATTCACGGGTATTCCGATATCACTGTTCCCCTTACCAGACTAACTAGAAAGAACGTCCCCTGGACTTTCACTGACAAATGCCAACAAGCCTTCCAGAAACTCAAGGAAGAATTTACGCATGCCCCGGTCCTTGCACATTGGACTCCGGACAACACTATGATCATCGAAATGGATGCTTCTGACTGCGTGCTGTGGTAGGGCAAGTTGGCCTACTCGTCAACTTCCCCGCCCAGGGTATATCTGTTCCAACTCCTTTGTCAAGTGCCAACATGGAGGGACAACAGTATATGCCTGTCTTTATTTAATTTTCTTAATATTTCGTGTTCCTAACCTTGTCCAACTAATTTTTAATCTATTATTAGGTTGCCACTTTTTAGATAAATATATTCTGTTAGCACGACGCGTCAAATCACACATCTCTTCACGATTTCTGCTTCCTCAGGTTCCTCGCCTGACAGCCCCACTTTCGGTACGATGGAGTGGTCCCGGTTTTTCATTTATCTTTTGATGATCTCTTTCTCGATATGGCAACGACGTCAATCTGTCACTCGGTCCGGTTCCCCTTCCAGTGCTAGTCAAGATCCAGATCAACGGGCCGAACAGTTGGATGGTAGGGTTGAGAGGCGTCGTCTGGTGACTCTCCGTGCTTGCTGGGGGCCCAAGTTGCGTTAAGTCAATAGAGAGTCCCACCGGCAGACCCCTCCCCGAGTCATTCCCAGTCTGTGAAACCTTGCGACGAGGACTTGGCAACACCATTCCGACATCACATCAAGATCTTGGGCTTCATTAGTATTCTATTGTGATTCTTTCTTAGTTTATCTCTCTCGTTGCTTGGCCAGGCCGGCGCAAGAGAACGTGCGCGGTCCGAGTCTTCTCGTCTTTACTGCGAAATGTATATAAGGTGTCTCCCCACCTCTCGAATGGGACCAGGTTACCTCTGACTCACCCTCGTTGTTCCCTCACAAGTCCTCAAGTCTACTACACACTAAGGTGTAGTCTCTAAGTTAAGTTCTCAAGTCCTCAAGTCACTGTGTGCTCTCAAAGCCCTTTTTCCTTCATATTCCCTGACTCTCAACCATTTGATCACTTTGTTGATCGTCGTCTTACATTGGCCGTGTCCCCTAGCATTGACATACCTTCATTTTTCACTAAACGAGCTAAAGGCTCGGTGATCACTTGTTTTCCTCCCTTTTTCCCATCCACGCTTACCTCACATCTCACGACGAGACGACCTCGTCATTGGTTCCCCAATAGGACCATTGACCCTGCCACAGCGCTTGCTGCTATACTGTCGACATACACCGCCGACGGCGAGCTGCACCTGGTCGCCTTCCACTCCTGTTCCTTCACACCTCCCGAACTCAATTACAACACACATGACAAGGAGCTATTAGCTATCTTTGAAGCCTTTAAACATTGGCGTCAATACCTTGAAGGTAGCGGAACTCCGGTCTCCGTCGTTACTGATCATAAAAATTTAGAATATTTTTCCACCACAAAACTACTCACACGGCGGCAAGCCCACTGGTCCGAGTACCTCTCCCAATTCAACCTCATTATTCGCTTCCGTCCTGGGAAACTTGGTACGAAGCCCGACGCTCTCACTAGATGATGGGACGTCTACCACAAAGGGGGAAATAGCGATTCCATCACGGATAATCCGCATAACCTCTGCCCGGTATTTTGCAAAGAACAACTCACTGCATCATTATGAGCTACTTACCTCGCTGAACCAATATTACACAGCGCTGTAGCCCTCGACATAGGCTTGCACATGGACATCCATGCGGCTCTTCTGTCAGACCCCGCTATAGCTTCGCACCTTACTACACCTTCCACACCCTGGTCAATTGGGGATGATGGACTTCTTCATCTCAATGATCGCATCTACGTCCCGGACTCTGCGGACCTCCGACTACGCGTTCTCCAATACAAACACGATCATATCCTTTCAGGCCACTTCGGCCAAAATAAAACATTACAACTGGTACGCCGAGAATATGTTTGGCCTAAACTCAGAACATTTGTAAAGGATTATTGCAATACGTGCACTTCGTGTAAATGCGCCAAGTCACCGCGGCATAAGCCGTACGGACTATTGAAGCAACTACTGATCCCGGAGAAGCCGTGGAACTCCATCTCTATGGATTTCATTGAACACTTACCCCCATCCCTCGGTTATACCTCCGTTTTGGTTGTCATTGACCGACTTTCTAAACAGGGCATATTCATTCCTACAGTTGACGAAATCAACTCCCCGGAGCTCACCCGGCTCTTCATCCTTCATGTATTTTCTAAACACGGAGTTCCGTCGCACGTCACTTGTGACCGCGGCTCTGAATTCGTCTCTAGGTTTTTCCAGTCACTAGGTAAAGCCCTCGACATGAAGATCCACTTCACTTCGGGTTACCACCCGGAGGCCGATGGACAAACCAAACGACTTAACCAGACACTAGAACAGTACCTGCGCATCTTTTGCAACTATCAGCAGGATAACTGGTTGGAACTCCTTCCCCTCGCCGAGTTCGCTTACAACAATGCGCCTAGCGCTACCACCGGTATATCACCGTTCTACGCTAACAAAGGCTACGATCCTAACATCACCGTCTACCCTGAACGCGAGCTGGCTTCCCAGAAGGCTAGGTCTTTCGTCGTAGACCTTGACGAACTACATACGGAACTCCGCCGGCAAATCAAACTTGCCCAAGAGCGTTATCAAGTTCCCACGGACCGCCGCCGGCACCCCGCTCCGCCATTTAAAGTTGGTGATCAGGTCTACCTTAATGCTGAAAACATCCGCACTACTAGGCCTTCAAAAAAGTTGTCAGAAAAGAACTTTGGTCCCTTTGAAATCATCGCCCAAGTTGGCACACACTCCTTCACCCTTCGCCTTCTGGACCACCTCCGCGCATTACATCCGGTCTTTCACATATCACAAATTGAACCTGCACCTGTCAACACCATTCCTAACCGGATTCAGCTGCCGCCTCCGCCAATCACTATCGACGACAAAATTGAATATGAGATTGCAGAAATCTTGGACTCCAAACTCAATAAGCGGCGGCGGTGTCCATTGTTATACCTGGTGTGCTGGTCAGGTTACGAGAATACTGACTTGGAACAGTCCTGGTTACTTGCCAAAGAACTCGAGCATGCCCAGGAAGCCGTCGCGGACTTCCACGCACGGTACCCCAACAAACCCGGTCCACAATAACTTCACCCTACATCAATAAAACAAAGTCACTTCAAAATTAATAAAGCCATTTCATTTTTTCCTTATACCGTACTATTACTTACTAAAAACAAAGCCATCAGATACCGTCACCCTACATACAACAAAACAACCAAAGTCAACATTACCTATCGAACACCGTCATTACTTACAAGAAAAACAAAGCCATTTCGTTATGATTCAAAAACTGTCATCTTACTTACAACATTACTTATCAGATCACTCCTTACTTACAAAACAAAAACAAAGTCAAAACAAAAACATTACAAACCGATCTATCTACATACAAACCAAAGTATATACATTTTACGGTCCCCATCGGACCTCCGTACGTACTATGTTACTTGTACTTTCTTTTTCTACTACTACTCCTCCATTTCTAACTCCCCCTCCTCCTCGCTCCAGTTTGAGACCCCATCGGTCTCTGTCGGCTCCCGCTCTGCTTGCCACGCCTTGAACGCAGCGTAATCCTCTTCTTCCACCTCCAGCTGCTCCAACTCCCGCTCCACTTCCTCCTCTTCACCCGGGTACAGGAGCTCCTCCACCCAGTCCTCGTCTCCCTCCTCAGTCTCTCTGCCCCACTTCTGGAACTCACTCAGCTCCGTCATGACCGCCATCAGGTCCGTCAATCCCTTCGATATCGACGCGAGCCACCCCACTAATTCCTTGAGGTGGTCTTGTTGACCTACCTCCGCCATTCCCACCATCCCCGCTGTCGTCGCCCTTGCCCCTCGTCGCACCCCGCCCTCGCACTTCTGCTTCAGCTTGAAGCAGTAGTCGCAGGCGAGGCGGCGGGTCCCGCCGGACCTCACGCATGCCTGACCCGCATATCGACACCTAAAACAAATCAACTAAAAAAGAAATAAAAGTGGTGACAAACACCACTTACCTGTTGCAACGGGCCTCCATTGACGGCCCCGCGGTCTCTCTGCTACCAGCGGCCTCACTTGCCACCGCCTTGGTCTTCTTCTTCTTGGGTGGCTTCATGACCACCCCTTCGTTGTCCTTGGCGGCGGACTCCGCGGCCTTCCGCTTTTCTGCACGGTGTGCCTCGCGATGATGCACTTTCTCTTCCCTGTGCTGTCTCTTCTCTTCGGCGGCCTTCTTTTCTGCCTCCTCCGCCGCAGTTTTCTTTGCGGCCTCTTCCTGCGCGGCGAGTTCTTTGAGATGCACCATCAGCTTCGCACATTCCTCAGCGGCGGACAACAGGGGGGCGGGTAGGGATGTGTTTTGTGAGCTGGACATGATGGTTGGATGTTGAAGAACTGCAGATGTAAAAATTCCTAAATATGGAATCCGAACATCACATGACCTCGAAGGCTTGGTCCAAAGGGGGGAATACTGTCATATCCCATGCAAGCCTGCAATGGATCTCCAGTGGATCACCAACAGAGCCGCCGTCATATCAAAAGACTATTTCAAATTGTATTTCAAATTACTCCTGTTTTGTTTATATCACATATCTATCATTGCTGATCATCTTACTTACTGCGCACTCAGTGCTCCGTTGATCCTGCCATAGTTACCCCGGTTACTTACTTACTATAAAACTTAGTATAATGTCACTTGTAACTTCAGTTTGATAATTGCATTGTTATCTCCACAACTCTCTCACTTCTAAGTCCTCGCTCTCTCTTAACTTCCGGAACTCCGCCGGACCTCCGCTCTCATTACCGTCACCTTGTAAATTGGACATTGGGCGTAGAGAAGGGCGCGTCCCTTTTAGATTGAAGCCAAGTCCAGTGCTGCCACGGAACTCCGTCAGAACTCCGTCGTAACCCCGCCCTACGAGATCAGTTCGTAACAGTAACCATGCCTTAGCCACGAGTCATCAACAGGCACAGCACCATGCCTACAGTATGAGGTGTGCAGCTACATGTGCCTACCATGAGTCCGATTGTGCAGTGTGTTGCCCATGTGTTTCAAGCTACCCTTAGCCATGCATTTGATCAAAGCAGGGGGAAGCCAGTGTTGTCAAACGTGACCTGGGAGGAGCAGCAGGGGGTGTTAGGTGTCAAATATGTGGCCATTTGGCCATTCTTGGGGCAGGGGTTGGGTTCAGGGGTATGGGGGACTGCTGGGAAGTGGGATGGGTTGCTCTAGGGGCCACAGGGGGTGGAGCTGGCAGTGGCAGGGTGGGGGACAGCAGTGGTGGCATGTATGATGTGCTGCAGGCTGTGAGGGGTGTTAAGATTGTACATCTTAACTACTCAGTTCAAGTATCACTAGTGCATGCAGCAACTAGGTCATTGTCTGGTGCTTCCTAGATGATGCTCAAGGTATCTGACTTAAGGTGCTTCCTTAAGTCAAGTTTGTTGTATCAGACTCTAAGGGGATTCCTTAGGTTGAGTTTGGTGTATCAGACTCTAAGGGGATCCCTTAGGTTGAGTTCAGTTGAGCAGGTAAGATGTAAGTATCTTTAGATCAAGCTGAGGCCTTGACCAAGTATCTACTACAACCTTTACAGTAGCTAACTCAAGTAAGTGTGACTCTGGTCTACTACTTTAGGTAGATAGATATCTACTCTGCTCTGTCTAAGTTTTAGATTTGATGTTTTAGGTGAGTGCTGCATGTCAAATGGGCACTGTGCATCAGATGTGGAACAGGGACTCAAACAGTGGAAATTGTAACATTACCCCCTTTCTAAATTTGAAACCCCCAATTTGAAACCACTACTCTTTTACTTCAATGACAGAGGGATCCAGGTGTCCCCAGATCCATGGGTTGGCCATCAGCCAATGTTGTTGTTGTCATTGTACGATGTGAGGTAGGGGGCACAATTTGAAGCTGACATCGATAACAAAATTTTGACTAGAGGGTGGGCGACAGTCTTGGACATGCCAATAGATGATGAGGGCAAATAAAATGAGCTAGCAAGAGGCCATGACAGAACAGAAGATGGTGGCACAGATTTGATATCCATTTATATGAAGGAGTAGGTGGTATAGAAGAGAAATGGTGAAGGAATCTTGTTCCTTTATGGATTTCTGTATGGTTCTCCCATGACATCTGCCCATGCTGCTTCATCATACATATCATCAAAGTCTTCAGGTGCCATTTCATAAAGCTTGGCTAACAAGTTTGCCATGGGCCTAGCATAGTTCAGTGGCACAGAAGTGCGATGCCTTAGAACAAGTGATTGGGTAATCTCTGGGTCTCCTTTTCTTGCAGGTGGCACAAACAAATTTGTTGCAATAGGTAGTGAAATGTCCGATTTTCCTGCATTTGAAACACTTTTCTCTAGCCATATGGGGAGGAGTTGGAGTTCAAGGTCATATATTCATCAGAGTAAGGGGTTGTTGTGGGGGTGGAGCCGGCAAGGTGAGATTGATTATCTCAGGTACAGTGGGGAGAGTAGTTATGAGTCTAATGATGCTGGGAGTATGTGTCAAAGAAGATCCCTTTCCAATCTGGGCATTTGTGTTCAAGGTGACCTTCTTTTTCTGAGAAGAGGTTGTTCATGGGGTGCAGAGGCGGAAGGCATAATATGTTCTGACCATTGTTTCTGTAGGTGGTTGATTGCAGATTATACTCCTTGGCTTAGCATTGTCAGTAGCATAGCATCTGCAAGCCATTCTTGAGGGGGAAGATTTTTCTGAGCAGAAGAAGAAGTGGCGACATTGGTGGGGTGCATGATAGAGGATGGGTGGTTTGCGTTCTTAGTTAGCTTATTGTAAGCCTGCGACCAGACTCACAACACAAACATGCACAGCCACCACAAACATCGGCGAACATCGGCACACATTGATGCTTACAATGGCTACACAGCCACCCTGAACATCGGCGAACATCGGCAAACTCATATATCAACTTACGCTCGATGCGGCCACTTTCCAACACAGTTTCAAATCTCATATATATGCCATCTTTTTTTCCTTTGTTGCCCCACTCTTTACCTTGTGCAACAAAGGTATAGTTTACCGACCTTCTTATGTATCTTAGACTGACTCTTTACCTTGTGCAACAAAGATAACGTGATCCTGTCTTACCATCTGACTTAGTGAGGCTACCTAACCAGGCAGCCTTTCACTTTTTTTTTGACACCGACTGCGTCTTTCAATACCTGATGAACCCACACTGTCTCGGCAACCCTCTACCTCAATTCCACTCCTCACCAGGAGTGTGAGAAGAAAGTTGCAGGACCCTGGCCAACCTGCCAAACTACAGATCCTAACGGACACACATCGATGCCCCAAGCCAAACAGCCCGGTGTCTCTACCACTGTCCCCATCACCTAGTACTGACTCGTCTACCGACGAAAGTGCACCTACCACAGCCACCTCCCATTGCAACTACCAAGCCACCTTACCTGCTGTCCGAATTGCCATGTCACCAACCACACAACCCCTTGCTGAAGTCAAGGTCACAAAGATGAAGGAATGCCCGATACTCACTGCGGGCAGAATCACCCCACTCATCATGCAGTCGTGGACCCTTGCATGCAAACGATACAAGAAGCATGGCGGGAAGACCAGCACTGAAATTGTCAGTTACGTTGCTGAGGGGATGTTTGAGCTGCGCCTCGTTTCTTGGTATCAGGCAGATCAAACTCGGATTGATGCCCTCACCCTGGATCAGTATCTCACTGAGCTGGCCCAACTGGTCCTCCAGAAGAACTGGTCCTATGACATCCTCGAAACCATCCTCTCCACAACCCAAGGCAACCAGGAGTTTATAGATTGGAAAATAGAGGTTGAGAACCTCAACGCAATCCTCACCACCTCGGCGCCAAGCAAAGCACTCACCAAGGACCAGCTCAAGGTCCAACTCCAATCCAACCTACACCCGGACCTGAGGCTCAATCTAAGCCTTGAAACAGTCCTAGCCACTGATCTCGCTACCTGGGCCTTTGAGGTTAAGGAGCGGGATGACCGAATGCGGGCTGAAAACGCCCGGACCCAAAAGATGATCGATGCCTCGGCCGCTGCCCGCACTGCACGCCGAGGTGAAAAAAAGGATCTCCTCTCCCGCCTCACAGATGCACCTTTGACCTCCCATGCCTCTACCTCTACCCCCACCAGCCGAACTAAGAAGGCCGAGAGAATTTGCCTGCCGGCCCTCACCAAGGCCGAGAGAACCCTCATCTGTGACCACAATGGATGCACCCGGTGCAGGAAGCTCAACGTTGGGCACACCTTCACCAACTGTCCAATGGTTGCAACTAACTCATGGCCTGACCCGGTGACCTACATGACCCTGACAGCGCCAGCCCAAAACATGGCAATGGCCACCGGACACATCTCAGATTCTGAAACAGACTCGTACGTCCCTTCCCCCGTCAATGTCCCCCTCACTGTCCCACAATTATACACCAACCTCTTTGCTACTGGCCCCCTCATCTCCGAATTCCCCATGCCAGTCCAACCACTAATTGACGTTGGATTGGCCTGCACAGTGATTAGCCTGGAGCTCGTCAAGAAACTTGGTCTCTGACGATATCGTCTCCCTGCCAAGGAGAACAACATGTCCTCCTTATCAATGCTGCCACTTGTCTCTGAGGAGTATGTGAAACTAGACCTCAGCTCTGAATGGGGGATATGGAAGTCAGGAGTACACAAGATGAAAGTAATTAAGGGGCTACCATTCCCTATTATTCTAGGAATGCCATTTCTTTCATCAGAACAGATCCTGATAGACCCACATGAGCGAACGGCCATTGACAAATGCACAGGCTACGACCTCCTAAACCCCCCCTCTTCTCGCACCTCAGGATTGGAACACAGCCACGAACATCGGCGAACAGCACAGCCACCGATGCCAAAGAAAGTTCAGGCACCCAAGCCTACCACTCTTGAGCAGACTGGAGCACCAACACTTGCTGGTTACCTCCTCCCTGGCCCCATCATGGCTGCTGTTCAAGACCGCATTGAAGGCCTTGCATTCCAAGAGGTCCTCAAAGAAGCAGACCGGAAAATGAAACTAAAATATGCCAACCGCTTCCCACTCCGACTCCCAGACAATACCTCTGAAGTCCCTGGACACATGTTCCACCGCATCTGGCTCAAAGACCCCACCAAGGTCAATAATGGCAAAGGATATGCAGCACCAAAGAAATACCAAGAATCTTGGAAAAGATTACTTGATGACCACCTAAAGGCTGGCCAAATATGACCATCTTCATCAGAATATGCCTTGCCAGCATTCTGTGTCCCAAAATATAAAGCTGGCGTCCCTGACTTAACAGTCGACCCCCGCTGGGTAAACGACTACCGGTCTCTCAACAGTAACACTGTCCGAGATAACTTCCCCCTACCTCGCATTGACGACATACTCACCGATTGCGGGAAGGGAAAGATCTTTGGGAAGATGGACATGACTAACTCCTTCTTCCAAACACGGGTACACCCTGACGACATTCACCTCACTGCTGTAAGAACACCGTGGGGACTCTATGAATGGACTGTCATGCCACAGGGTGGATGCAATGCCCCTGCCACACACCAGTGCCGAATGACTGACATGCTCCGAGAACACATTGGAAAAATTTGCCATGTGTACCTTGATGACATTATCATCTGGTCACAAACCATGGAGGAACATGAAAGAAACTGCAATACAGTCCTTCAGGCCCTCTGCAAAGCCAGCATCTATTGCAACCAGGTGAAATCCAGCCTGTTTGCCACTGAGTTATGTTTCCTTGGCCACATCATCTCTGGGGCTGGGATCAAACCTGACCCACGCAAAACCGACCGTATTGCGGCCTGGCCCCAACCAACAACTGCCACCAATGTCCGAGGTTTCCTAGGACTAACCAGATACATTGCCACCTTCCTTCCAGCACTTGCAGAATACACGAGTGTCCTCACCCCCCTCACTACCAAGGAATGTGACCGACGATTCCCCACATGGACCCCAGAACATCAGAATGCATTTGACCACATCAAACAACTTGTTCTCAGTGCTGACTGTCTCACCATAATTAATTATGAAGACAAAGCATCAAACATCTATGTCACCACTGATGCCAGTGACTGCCGGACTGGGGCTGTGTTAAGCTTTGGAAAAACCTGGGATACATCCCGGCCAGTTGCCTATGACTCCTACCAGCTCAATGATGCTGAGAAGAATTATCCAGTCCATGAGAAGGAGCTTCTTGCCATTATCAAGGCATTGAAGAAATGGCGATCCCACCTGCTTGGTGCCCAGTTCAAAGTTTTCACTGACCACAGAACTCTTGAGTACTTCCAATCGCAGAAGGAGATGTCGAGACAACAAATGAGATGGTCGATGTATCTTGCAGACTTTGACTATCAAATCACCTACATCCGCAGCGAAGACAACACCGCTGCTGATGCCCTATCCCGCATGCCTGACACTGCCTGATGCCTGCCTTGCGGCCTGTGCAATGGCACACACACGTAATGCACCCAAAACCCCAGTCGCTGGCATACTCAATATTGCCACTGACCAATCCCTACTTGACGCAATCATTACTGGCTATGAGACCAATGATTTTGCCAAACAACTCACCAAGGACATCAATATGGGGAGCATCGAAGGGGCAACCCTCACCAATCAACTCCTTTATGTTGGCCGCCGGCTGGTGATCCCACAAGATCTCCGAGTCCATGAACTCCTTTACAACCTTGCCCATGACACTCTGGGCCATTTTGGCTTCAACAAAAGCTATGAATCCCTCCGTGGCTCCTACTACTGGCCAAACATGCGTTGGGACCTGGAGAAAGCATACATCCCATCATGCTCTGAATGCCAGCGCAATAAAACCCGCACTTCCAAACCCACTGGTCCCTTACACCCCCTACCAGTTCCTGATGACTGTTTCGACACCGTCACACTGGATTTCATCGGACCACTCCCCGAGGAGGATGGAAAGGACACCATCCTGACCATGACTGACCTTCTTGGTGCTGACATACGCATTGCAAGTACCCACTCCACATACGCTGCCGCCCAAGTTGCCGTTGTCCTTTTTGATGAATGGTACTGTGAAAACGGCCTGATGCTCCATCTCATCTCTGACCAAGATGCTCTCTTCACTGCTGAACTTTGGACAGCCCTCCATAAGCTCACTGGCGTAAAACTGAGGATGTCAACTTCTTACCACCCTGAGACCGACGGCAGCAGCGAACGGACAAACAAAACTGTGAACCAAGCCATCCGGTACCATGTTGACAACAACCAGAAGGGGTGGTTAGCCAAACTCCCTTGTGTGTGTTTTGCTATTATGAACACCGTGAACTCATCCACCGGTTTCTCAGGCTTCCAACTGAAGTCTGGACGATCCCCCCAAATCATCCCTCCGATCGCACCACTCCCTAGTAATGCCACTACCAAACAAACTACTGCACATGACATAATATCCCGAGTCACAATTGATGTCCAAGAAGTGCAGGACAATCTCCTTGCTGCAAAAATCAGACAGGCATACCATGCCAATGAACATCGGGCCCCAGAAGATGTCTATGAGATCGGCGACCTTGTCATGCTCTCCACAGAAAACAGATGCTGGAACTACAAACGCAAAGGAAAAATGCGTGTTGCAAAATTCATGCCGAGAAATGACAGCCCCTACACCATCACACACACCTTCCCTGAACGCTCAGAATATACACTAAAACTCCCAAACAACCCAAACACCTTCCCTGGTTTCCATGCCTACCTACTCAAACAATACATCCCGAACAATCCCCTCCTCTTCCCTGACCGTGAGCCTGCCCGGCCACGACCCATCGTTACTGAAGATGGCACTGAGGAGTGGTACATTGACAAGATTGTGGATGCTCGCCGACGTGGACAAGGTGTACAATACCTTGTTCGCTATGAAGGATATGGGAAAGAACATGATGAGTGGCGCCCTGGTTCAGAAATGACTGAAACAGATGCACTTGACAGATGGGAAGCTGAGAATGGAACAGAGGTTTGACACCCTCACAATTTTTTTAGGTGGGGAGGAGTGTAAGCCTGCGACCAGACTCACGACACAAACATGCACAGCCACCACAAACATCGGCGAACATTGGCACACATTGATGCTTACAATGACTACACAGCCACCCTGAACATCGGCAAACATTGGCAAACTCATATATCAACTTACGCTCGATGTGGCCACTTTCCAACACGGTTTCAAATCTCATATATATACCATCTTTTTTTCCTTTGTTGCCCCACTCTTTACCTTGTGCAACAAAGGTATAGTTTACCGACCTTCTTATGTATCTTAGACTGACTCTTTACCTTGTGCAACAAAGATAACGTGATCCTGTCTTACCGTCTGACTTAGTGAGGCTACCTAACCAGGCAGCCTTTCACTTATAGATTTTTCTTCATCTTATAAGCATTGAGGAGTTTGTCCACACAAGTCAGATTGGACTGTGGCTCCCATGTGTTTTCCAAAGTGGGGTAACCTTTCCATTTCATGAGGTAAACATGTCTTGATCCATGTTTTTTATGCATGATGATTGCTTCTACCTCATATTCCTGTTCTTCTTCAATCAGATCAGGAGGTGGTTTCAGATAATCTGGTTCATGGGCTTCTGTTTTGGAGTAAGGGGTGAGGAGTGCCATGTGGAACACAGGGTGGATCTTCCATTGTTTTGGGAGTTTCAGTTTGTATGATAAGGGGAATAGCACTTGTGTGATAGGGAATGGTCCTTCTCTTCTTGGTGAGAGTTTCTTAGTGTAAGGATAGATTTTCAGATTTTGGGAGTCAAGCCATACTTTCTGTCCTAGCTGAAATGGGGAGAAGTGTCTGGTGATCCTTTCAGCCATGAGTTGGCATGCCAGTTTGTGTGCAGCTAAAGCTTTGTTTCTTGCCCTTTGGAGTTGAGCTATCCTCTTTTCAGTGGCAGGTATGTTGCTTTTTTTGTAAGCCGTAGGTATCACATGTGGTTCATATCCCATCATAATGTAGAATGGGGATTGTTTCACAGTGGAGTGCATCCTCTGGTTATGTGCAAATTTGGCAGTAGGCAGGAATGTGTTCCAGGTTTCTGGGTAGTTCATGCAGAACATGCATAAGTAGGCTTCTACCTCCTGGTTCATGTGATCTGTCTGGCCATCAGTCTGTGGTTGATAAGCTGTGCTCATGGCTAGTTTAATCCCTAGAAGTTTCCCTAATTCTTGGAACAGTCTGGATGCAAATCTGGGGTCTCAGTCTGATATCACTTTGTCAGGGAGACTGAATCTGGTGAACACATTTTTTAGGTAGAGATCTGCTGCTCCTAGCATGTCAATTGTTTTGTTGCAAGGGATTAAAATTACCGCCTTAGTAAGTCCATGGTCTACCACAACCATGAGTGAATCATAGTCATTGGAAGTTGGTAAGTTGGTTATAAAGTTGGTGGTTACTAGTGCAAATGGTCATGTTGCAGTGGATTTGATTGGAGTGAGAGGTGGCATTGTTGGATGCATGTTCACTTTCATCTGTTGGCATAGTCTGCAGCCTTGGACATATTTCTTTATTAGCATTGTCATTCCTGGCCACCAATAATCTCTTTGGATCAATTCTACTGTTTGGAATTGTCCGAGGTGTCCTCCAGTGAGTGAGTTGTGGTATTGTTCTATTATCTGTTTTTGCAGTTTGTCATTGGGAGGAACATAGCATCTCTGTTTGAAAAAGAGGAGTCCATCATTTACTTCCAATCTGTCAGATCAGATTTGATCAGGGGCATTCTGTTTGTTTTAAGCACTTTTAATGCTTCAGCTAATATTTTGTCTTTCATAGTGGTGGTGACAAGTAGCATCTGCATTTCAGTGTTGATTACATTGATGAATAGGGTTTCTGGCAACAATGTTAGATCTTCATTGTCATTTTCAATTCCTTTTCCCTGATCTTCCCTTTGGGATAGTGCATCAGATTGAACCATTTGTGATTCAGGTACATGGATCAATTTGATGTCAAATTCTGATAGGTCTGGGACCAAACCGTTGGTCCAACATGACAATGCTAATTTTATATTACAATATATGCTAGGGGACAGAGGCCCAGGGGAATACAAAAGCAAAATCTTGGGGTTTACATACCCCATGTAAGTTTGCATATATTTGTTCACTCTCATGTGACAGCCATTGCCACTTGTTGACAGGTGGTGCGACTTTTTTTTTTTTTTCTTCCCATCCAAACAGAAATCAACATTGATTCATCAACACTGCCAACAAATCCCCCATCAATGCATCGCTCTGCCTTCACACCACCACCACGTCTCTGCCTGGGCCCAAGTAAGTTAAGCTTTCTGTTCCTTGGTTCATTTAATGTTAATTTAACATCAACATAGGTCTGTTAATGATGTCTATGCGCCATGGCCGCCCCCCCCTTGCACCATGTCACAGGACAATGTGCCACAGGTGGCAACTCTAGCACACCCTGCCCTTCTCTTGTGACAAGATGGCACACCACCCGTGTCCCCCACAAGGACCCCAGCAGTGACAAGATGATGCACAACCCATGTCCCTCACAATGACCCCAACAGCAACAAGACAATGTGCCACCCACATCCCCCACAACAACCCCAGTGGCCTCTGCAGCACCCCCATCCCTCCCTTGACTAGACAAAGCCATGGCACCCCTCATGACAAGAGAACCCCACCAGTGTCCTCCATAACAGCCTAATGATGCCAGCAGCCTCCCCAGCAACCCCCTCCCTCTTGCAATGTGATGATGCACCACCCATGCCCCCCACAACAACCCTGGTGTCCCCCCCTTCTTTGCAACCCCCCTCCTTCATGACTTATTATATTATAATGTTATTTTATTTTATTTTATTTTATTTTATTTTTGCATCCAGCCTTGTGAGCTGCTGCTCATGGGTGGATTTACTTAGTTTATTTATTTATTTCAGTCTAGTAGTCAGTATATACTTGAAATTAGTTAGTTGGACCAGTTGAGACCAGTTCGTGCCTGGTTCAGACTGGTTCAGACTAGGTCCGCTGTAGCCATGTGGCCAGCCACCCAGGCATACATGATCACGTGACCTCTTGTTCATGTTCGTGTAGCATAGACACAACCTGTACGCATTGTTAGACTACCGCTATACAGTCTTGCCCCGTGCTTTGGGCTTCCGCTTCGTGTCTCACCTTGCTTCTGTGAGACTGCGCATCTCCATCTGGTGACAACAGCTCGTTCGACTCTGCGCGCGCACTTCAGCCTTTTTTTCGTTCATTTTCCCAAGCTTTCGCCAGAGCTTTCACCACCTCTCGTAACGTGATAATCCTGTCAAATCCGTCACTGATAACTCTGATAATCCTGATAATCCTGTCATCTGTCATTCTGTCTGCTGTCATACTGCTTCTGTTTACAGTAATTCTGTCACCTGTCAACTGCTCTAAATCTGTCCTGCTCTTGTGAAAACCTGCCAACATGCCAGGTCCCGGCAGCAAGAAGGCTTCTAAAAAAAAGAAGAATTCCACTACGACATTGACAGCTACCCCATCAGTCACCGCCATCGCCAGCACGACGAACCACATAGCCATGGCCACGTCCACAACAGACGAGAACGCACAACGCACCAGCTACCCCGTAGCAGAAGTTATCAAACTAGTAGAAGCCACAAGACTTTTAGGATGGGAGGAAGGGAATGCAGCAGCAACGGTCGCTGCTGCAGAGCATGGAGACGGCCTTTGTGTGCCGATTAGGCTGTACTGGATCGTATCGATGAAGGACTGCGAGACTGCACCCATCCCCACTGCCACTGCCGCCACGTCACAGACGACGCCGCCGCCGCCCCGAGCCCTGCCGCAGCCAACGCCGCCCCCTGTGGCCTCCCTGGCACCCCAGCCGACCCCTCAGCTGCCCAGGACACGCACATACGCACCCCCTGCCCCCACCTGTATGCTCCAGTCTCATGTATGAGGCCATCCTACTTAGCTAACTCACCCCATGCATCACAGAGGCCTCTTAGCTGACCTGCCTAATGTAGTAAGCTTAGATAACATGATGATCACCAATGGTTCAACATAGCCCATTCCGGAGCATGCCATGCTTACTGCTGTTCAGCTCCCCTTCCTCTTCATTTCCCTGCCCTCCCCGCTCATCATTGTTGTCCCCCGCTCACTGTTGTTGGGATTTCCAAATCCGGATGTCTATCAGTTTGGGTCTTTCGAGACCAAAAAAACACATTTCCAGCTGATGTAAATAGCCCTACATATCTCGTCGTGTGCACTGCGCAGCAGCAGCAGCCCAAAGGAGGTAAATGTACACTACCAACTAACATCACGCGCGCAAAGTATTTCCTGTCACAACTGCTGGAGGACCCACTCCACATCAACCGTTGCCTGGCGCCAACCCAAAGATTCTTCTCGCTGATCTCCAAGTGCCGTTCCCCAGTAGAAAAGTGCCGCGAGCACGCTGACGACGCCATTCACGCCTGGCTTTCGCAGCGCCGTCCAATCCACCTCTCCTTGTCGCAGATCCTTCCTCCACCCCGGTTGAAGGCTCACCCACCAGCAGGAGTAATCTTTTTCGAACTGATTCATATCTTCGATGACGGGCCGCCATGTGGGAGACCGAGCACGCCCAATCCAACCAGCAATGCACGGAGGGCGTCCTTTTGTCCCAAGCTTGCCGTCGTCGTTTAGGTCTTGTCCCAGCTCATACTTCACCCATGTGTTTAATAACACCTCCCAGAAGCCTCCCCACTCGGCCATATAGAGCATCGTTGTGGCATTCACCATCCACTTTGGGGCATTCTGTGGGAGCGGCATTCTCGCAAAAAGGAGGGCATCCGCCACGACAGCCTTCGGTGGGGTTTGGTGCGCTGGGGCACCTAGAGTCTTTTCAGGAAGTTGGGTAGAAGAAACCCGCAACCTTTTGGAGCTAGGCTCGGGTCCTGTGTTATCGTGGGACCGCTTGCTTGAGCTCGAAGGTTGGGAGGGAATGGTCATTGCAGCTGCAGCGTTGGAGGGTGTCGTTTGTGTGGTAGTCAAGGTTTGCTGTGACTTTTTGACAGCTAGCGTCTTTCTCCTCCCTTTCAAAGCAGAATACGTTTTGGGGATAGACTTCTGCTGGCCGGTGTTCACAGAGGAAAGAGACAGTAATTGGCGCTTGGAGGCCATTGCCCGTTGTTTCTTTGCCTTGGCCAATTGCCCCTGATCTCCACCACTTCGTTTCTTTCCAGAACCCTGCTGCTCACTACCAGGAAACGACGCAGCTTCCCCATCTCTTTCATTGGCGGTCACCCCTGTTGAATGTATCAAGGGTCCAAAGACATCCACGGACGCGGCTGACAGAGTGTTGGGACCGGCAGGGACAGGGACTTGTGTGACCATTGGAAGTGAAGATAGAGTTGGCGAGGATAGGGCAGCCATCACTGCAGGCAGGCATGAAACAATGCCTAAGGTGTGGGTGGCTGCCGCTGGTCTATTACCAGGGGAACGAATAGGAGATTGAAGAGGTGGCTGGATGGGAGATCCAAACATGTGAGTGGCTGCCGAGGGCATATTACCCGGGGAACAAACAGGAGATTGAAGAGGTGATGGGATGGGAGATCCGGTAGAGTGGACCAGGATATGTTCTGCCCCCACACCTGCTGATGGCAAAGTGCTCACGGACTGGACAGGAGTGGGGGTGTGAACCGGGGGGTGTGTTGTGCTCCGATGGGTGCAGAAGGGGAAGCAGTCGCCGGGGCAAGGTGAGAAGACGGCGACGCGATCTCAGCAGTTGTAGTGGAAGGAAGCACATTCGGTGTAGACATCGTTGGCGCAAGCGATTCGAACTTTGTCGTCGGTGCCAAAACGTCCCAGTCCACACAGTACAGGTCAGGCTCCCCATCGACTCCTGAGATAAGACTCCCAAGGGATGGAATCTCCACGGGAAGGGCCTGCGCGCGACACTCCTCCACAGCTATCATCGGTGGATTCAGCAAGTAGAAGACGAACGAAACCTAATAAACGTACTATAGGATTTCTTCAGAAAACGACCGAATACAGGAATCACCACCTTTTTGTACAACTCCCGTTCAGATCGTCCAAAGTTTGTCTTTATATCGCCTTTGGTCAGTCCAGAATGCATGCTGATAGAGGAGGTTAGCCACGCAACACAAATTCACAAATCATAGAAACGAGACTAACCTGATTACGTTCAAATGCCCTCCATCCGCAGGCTCGGGGCCCCCTGCTAACATCGTAACCTGAAATCCCGTATGCGCAGCAATGCCGTCAAGAATCGGCTGGATGAAATGGCCTAGGGCCTGGATGCAGCTAGCCAAAGAACAACGGTCAGGCAGGCAAACTCGACAAGCAATTCGTAGGCTTACCGTTGGCGATCCTCAGGCATCGGGGATGGACCACTCACCAACCACTTCTTCCAGTCTTGAACTGCCTTGTCATACACCTGGGTCACCTTTTCCCGCCACGCCTGCTTCGTATTTTCCGGCAACTTATCAAATTCGGCCTTCTTGAGGCTGGTACAAAGTCCAGCAAGCTGAAATCGAGTGGGTTTTCGTTCCTCGACTGCAGCTGCCAGAATTGGAACAAAAAGGTCTTGATTCTCCACTGCCCAAAGGTCGAAGGCATGCGGTTTTCTAGGTTTGGAAATACTAGCGCCAGAGAGTTTGGTAAGAAGAATGGCATATGGGTCTTCCTCGCCAGAGTCTTTGGCTGAGAGGGCATGATCCTTCGAGTATTGATAGGCCATCCAACATTTGATTTGCTGGAGAAAGTTGAAGATTAAACAATGACTCAGACACGTGACAACATTGAACGCGTCGCACGCGTGTCACATACCTCCTTACAAAACTCGATCAGCTTTTGTCGGGCATCGAAAGCCCTCCTTGCCAAAAGATAATCTTCCTCGGACATGGTTTCTGTGTCAGGACTTAGTGGCTCATGATCAGCTGCATAGTCATCAACCTCAGGAAGATGTTCGGGTGAAGGCTCTACGTCGTGGGCAAGATCAATTGGATAGTGCTTGAAATACCACCTCTGGATGTTGGCCATGCAGTCGGCTGCGTAGTTACCTGCTACAGCCTCAGCATACGCAGTCTTTTGGTCCGCGAGGAAGCTGTATCGTGTTCCCTGAAATGCCCCGGGATTAACCATGTTCTTCAATGTACCCAGTAAGTAAAATGAAATCATTGATCGATGCCACAGGGAAATATAGCTCACCAGCGAAAGCAGTAGATAAAAAAGCAGGTATTTTTGTAAGGTGCTGGTGCGTCGCACTTGATACGTCACAGCAGGGTGGAAACAGAATTGCACGCCAGCTTCCTGACTTTATGTGCACAAATTTCAACTTTTCTTGGCCCGTTAATTTGGTGCGTGTGTCCTTATTTTTCGCCACCCACAATACTGGGTCTGTCTTGTTTGCTCGTGCATGAATTTATTAGTTGTCTGTCAGGTCCAGGCTTTCACCCGAACATCTCAATCTCATTCAGGGAAGGCTAACTTCCCGCCGTAATATATGTAACCAAACCGTTCATTTTTTAAAGTCCCCGTCACTCTACTACTGGACGCCCTCATGCAGTTGACACTACGCGCCTACAGGTCCACCGCCGTTCAGACGGATCGTACCTACAGGTCCAGTACAATCCAAACAACATGTATGCCCATTATTCATTACTGTTACCTCGTAAAAAACCACTCACTCAAACGCCTCAGCAACCGTTCCAAAGACCGACATAAACCCACGTAAATTCTGTTACATCCTTGCCTATTCCTCCCCTGACAACCTCTCCCAGGAAGCACCAGGCCAGTTGGTCCATTTGACGATCCGTGCGGTGAGCTTTCTGCCTTTACATAACCCCATGCAAGTCCAACTGACGTTGGACAGCGCCCCGCTTTCGTCCGCTTCACACTTCCATCACTTGCAAAGCTACCATCCCCCGCCCCTTTGGCCCCAATTCCTTGGCTAACAACCTGGCGCATCCCAAATGCAAGAACCCCTGGCTCATGCCGAAGGTCTATCCACCCTTCAATAGAGATGCCGAACGCCATTATCGGATTCCTCATCCCCTTGAATTTGAGGAGTGTGCCGAAGCAGTAAACGATTATTTTGTTGTCGCCAGTGGCCAGGCCGTCGGAATATTTACTGATTAGTTCATCCTTATTCATGCCCATTGTTGTTCTACATCCTCAGGTGCCATACTAGCGACCTCGTCTTGGAACTTACCCTCGGTATTCGTGGTAGTGCCTATACGCAGTGGGGATCGTGGGAGGGTGCGCTTGTCGCATACCGGGCGGCTTTCGACTTTGATCTCCTTAGCGTGACACCTATTCTCGGAACCTTTTGGGATACACCTCTACCAACTCATGTTATCGAAGACAACGACCATGTTTGCGACGCTGACTGCGAATGTGGTCTTAGTGACGACGAAAGTGGCAGCAATAGCCCGGGCGATGTTAGGATGATAATCGATGCTGATATTCTGGATGTATTTGATGTGGACGATGACAAGGTACTTCCAAAATGTGCCAATATTGAGATTGTGCTCACTGCTTGCTGTATCCAGGTCTGGGTGTTCACAAACGGAGTTTGGATGCGGTGTGAATGAGCGCCCTCAGCGCAGTTACTAATTTTATGTATTAGTGTGAATCCAAGGACACGGACTGCAATATTCCCTAACACCGCCCTCAGCTAGTGTTATGTAGTCTCGTTTCAAATTGACCCATAACGTATCTGCGAGTGCAAGCCGAAGCAAACGGACTGACGGGTATTGACTGGTGAGGAGCTGAGTCCCTATTACACAGATCATCAAACAGACCGAAATTAGCTTCTCCCAAGAGGCACGCACCAACAGCGGATATTGACTACTGAGAAGCTGTGCCTCTGTCACACAGCTTATCAAACGGACCGAAATCCGCTTTTCCCAAGAGGCACACATCAACGGCGGATATTGACTCCTAAGAAGCTGACTCGGTGTCACACCACTCATCAAACGGACTGAAATTAACTTTCTCCCAAGAGGCATGCACCAAACAGCAGATATTGACTGCTGAGAAGCTGTGCCTCTGTCACACGGCTTATCAAACGGACTGAAATCCACTTCTCCCAAGAGGCACACATCAACGGCGGATATTGACTCCTAAGAAGCTGAGTCCCTGTCACACGGCTCATCAAATGGACTGAAATTAGCTTCCGAGTCTCCCAAGAGGCACACAACAACGGCAGATATTAACTCCTAAGAAGCTGACCTCTCAGTGCTGTCACACGGTGGACCGAAATCTGCTTCGAAATCTTATCTCAGGATGGCCAAAATGGGAGTGTGCTATTTTCGGGGAGTGATACTACGCCTACAGAGGAGATTGCTTCCGACGGGGTACAAGTCATACGACAAATGATGCGGTGGTCCGTGCCATGTTCAGTACAGTGTGGAGTGACTTGGTTGTTGATGTGAGCAAAGAAATTAGGATACTTACCACGCCATCTCCGAAGTCAAAATTTCTGTTCATGTATTTTCTGAGAGGGTTATTGTTTCGAATTTGCTGTAAGTAGAAAATAAATAATGGTTGGAGATTTGTTCTCCAACATATTTGATTGGAAGCTGGGGCATAAACAAAAAGTAACGATATCAGTCACGGTGTGAAGCGAGAGCCAACCGACAAGTGTTTTCTGTTAAGGCGAGAGCCTCAACTACTCAGTACAAGTATCGAGTTCGTTAACAACGAGGCTTTCGTTGTTAAGTTATATCACGCTAAGTCAGAGGCTTTCTGACTTAGGTCGAGTCGCGCGTTCGAGAGCAGTATAAGGCTGTTAATTGCCTAAGGTCAAGCTAAGGAGCCTTGACCTCTGTCTACTACAGTTTATATAGCTAATTACCTGGCTACGTGTTGAATACGTGTCTACACGTATTATAAGAGTCAGTAAACTATCTATGGGTGCAAAGCTGTAGAGTGCGATGTAAATGGACAGCTATCTACTCGGTGTCTAATGAAAAAGGGAATATGGGCGCTGCCCGACGAGTCAGAGATAAAGAGACGAGTCATGATGAACACTGCCGTGACGGAGAAGGAAACAGAAGAGAGATGAGTCATGGTAAGCACTGCCGCGACGGAGAAGGAAATAGAGTAAAAGGAAATCGTAACATTTTCACTCGTGCTAGCCAGTGAGGACCGGCCATCTCTTTGCATAGCAGTCCAAGTTCTTGAAGAGCTCGCAAGGGGCCAATGGTTCCAGTACATCCTACTTAATTATTATTGAATCCCATGCTCCGAGTCATAAGATCTACCAATGTGGTATCAATTCCATATCAATTCACTTACTTACCTTGCTGTATTCGGCTCTGTACTAGTAATGAAGGCATAAGTACATTATACTGTATGACTCAAACTGACAGAATTAGATAGATATAATAATGGCCCACTGGCATGGGGTTGTAGTAACCAAGTAGTAACTAAGAAATACTACTTAGTACCTTACATCCCTCGCGAGTGCTCTTAGTACCATAGCTACCCTATGCACCCTATAGCGACTCTACCAAGAAACGAGCCCAGAACAAAAGCCACTGGACTGGGCTTGACTACCTGGACGAGATGTTCATCACCTTGAGGTTTCTCGGGGAGGCAATTGTCATGATGATCCCGGACTTAACTACTAAGCTTACAGCACAGTTCTGGTTACAAACTTACAATATGTATACTGCGAAGCAGCCTTGCACTAACACTCGTATCTGAAATTATTAAGCATCGAAAGCCAAGCAAAAAGTCTTATTCAAATGCGCCGAATCATATGTGAAGGAATACATAGCGAAGGAGAAGGAAGAAATTTGTTGCACTCACAGCTGGTGACTTCTATGTCCCTGCACAACCGAAGGTGTACTTCGTCATTCGTATTCGGGGGTGCACGCCTTCTCATAGTTATGAAAGGGGCGGGGCCGGAAGGCTGCCCACTTCAATACTCAGTGCAACAGTATCAATGAAGTTTCACCCAAGCCACGAAAGATTTTTTGAAGATTTTGCAACTTCTCCGACTTCTTCAAATCAACAACGGCGTGTTTGTTAAAGCGACAGGTCCTACTCAACAAATGCTTCGTCTGGTCGAGCCTTATGTCACATACGGGTGAGCACCTACTAATACGGAGAAGGTACATACCATGCTCCACTCCCAGGGAAGTGAACGCATCGCTATCATCATCTAGAATCTAGATAGACTCGGACTTGGCTGGCAAACAATGTGAAACTTGACGACAGAGGACAGGGATAGAACCAACTTGGCAATAGCAACCTATCCACACAATCTATTGGCTATGTTGACATATCATTGGCATCAATCCCACGATGAGCAGACCCATTCAAGTGCATGTACCAGGAAATATAGCTATTTAATTTTATGTGACATACAGAGCGCAGACAACGAAAGCATAACACAAAAGCTGAAAAGCTCATGGTGCCATAAGCCCTAGTTCATCTGGCGGATAAGTGTGGATATTGCTTTCCCGGTCCCCAAAGTCACCACCCTCGATGAAGTGCCACTTGACCTTGTGTGTTCTCCAACCACCCGTATGGTTGGAGAGTTTGAAAGGCCACAGGAAGTTTGATGCCTTTGAAAACCGGGATTAACAACCCAATAGAAATAGGTAATTATAATAGTTTGATGATTGATCCCATTACTGTTTGAAGTTGGGTTCGGCATTGATAATTTCGTGGACCAAGCCTTCCACGGAGAGGATGTCATACTTGCCGAGGGCTTCGTCGACTACAGTGTTGTTCATGAGGGAGATTCGCTGCTTGTTGACTTTGCCGTACCCGCGCTTGTAAATTAACTTGTGAACTGACTTCAAGTTGGGCTCGCTAGTCACGCCTGTATTCACGAGCTACTAGTACTGGAACAAGGCAGTAGAAAGGTCATGTAGGTCCTCACCTCGATTACAGTGTTGTTCGTGAGGGGGATTTGCTACTTGTTGACTTCGCCGTACCCGCGCTTGTAAATTAACTTGTGAACTGACTTCAAGTTGGGCTCGCTAGTTTGTATTCGTGAGATACTAGAGCAATGTGGTAAAAAAGGCATGTATATCCTGCTATATTGATTCTACCTTGGCTCCTGCATTTAGCTGTTGTCGCTGGCCACAGTGAGTGTGGAAGCAAAACATGATTTATTAAACTCGCTTGACGTTGTATCTAAAAATGGGAAAGTGTTAGCAGCGAGGTTTTCACTTCGTGTTGCTCATCCAGTGCATCCCGAATGAAATCATGTGATCCGATTGGATCCAACAAACACAAAGTTGATAATCGATAAACACTCTTGCTGGCAACGCTAACAATGGCGGCAAGTCAACCATCGAAACGCCTAAAGACGACTACCTATCATGATCGTATTGAACTTGCTGACGATTTTGAAGTGGTGAATGCCCGCGAAGCATACATGAATCAACGTGGACGTCACCCGGCAGACATGCCTCGCTCACCACAGAAGGGACGAACGACGTGGACTGTGGGGGAATCCTGGGCACCCGAGGAGAACTTCGAGTTTGCCTTGGATCCGGATGGTGAGTGTACGATGAACAGGTCGAAGCCCCGATCACAGAGTCTATACAAACAAGGTCCCTGCCTGCGAAACCTAAACCCAAGAAAAAAAGCAAGGTTTCGGTGAGTCTTCCGCTCTTAGAACTTAGCTGCAAAGCTGATATCGAGATACAAAGAGGCGACCCCATGTCTTCTGGAAGGACAATTTCCGATCGACATACCTGGATGAGATGATTCGCTGGGAAGGTAGAGGTGATATGCTTGCGGAATCTCAATGCCGGGATTGCCTTTCGCGACAGATACGACCCGCTCAGCCAGAATATAGGTGCTTAGATTGTTTTCTTCCGGATTTGACTTGTCGCGACTGTTGTGTCAAGCGACATCGCACGCAACCGTTTCATGTCATCGAGGTACATCCATCTCTTTGGGATATGGAGGCATCTCTTCCTGATGGATTTCTTTCGTTTTAGCACTGGAATGGCCTGTTCTTCACGAAAATTTCATTGCAATCACTCAAGTTACGCATTCAACTAGGCCATGTCAGCATGTACTGCGCCAGGCCTGTTGCAGGTCCTGTCGACTTCCAGGTCCTTCATACCAACGGTATCCACGATGTCAGCATCGATTACTGTGGATGCGAGAGGGCGCAGCCACATCATATTCAACTCTTGCGGGGTGGACTCTACCCAGCTACCCAACTTTCCGTCAGGACATGTGCTATATTCCGCTTGCTCTCTACACTCCATTCACTTGCTCTCGCATCCAAAGGCTCGACCTACGACTTCTATCAGACCTTGGAGATGATTACTGATAGTACAGGGCTGCAGGTGCTGAAAAATCGATACCGGAGGCTGTTGAGGATGGTGTTACAGTGGCGACACTTGAAAATGCTGAAAAGAGGTGGACGTGGCCACAATCCCAGTGGTGTTAGCAGTACGCGGGAGGGTGAGCTCGCGATAGCCTGCCCGTCATGTCCTCATGTTGGGATCAACCTTCCAGAGGAGTGGGAGGATGCGCCACCAGCATATCGGTGAGCGATGGTCCCTATCTTTCAATTCTCTGCTTGCTCACGCGGTGGTCAGATTTCTGTATTACCTTGTCCTTTGTATGGACGCCAATTTCTGCTTGAAGAATCAGCTCGTTTCTAATTATTCAACGGATCCTGGGCTGGGAATTGGGTGGTCTTATTTTGTCTCGCGTACACCCTATGAAGCCTATGTCTTGAGTGGCACGGATTCGGACGAGGTTCATTATCTTTCACATGCCACACCGACAGACGATAACCTCTTCCTTTCTAGATCAGTACATGTGTTGGTTTCACGGCTATGGCCAAAGCCACTACCGCATTCTCAACTGGATTGTGATACACTGGTGTTGGTGCCGTTTCATGTGGAAGGTCTGAGATGATATTGCCGACTGGGGTTGGCAATCTCCAAAAAGGTGAATGGTATGTTATTTATCCATGCGCTACCAATTGTCTCTGATTTTTCATTAGGTATTCGAATATGGATTACATTTTCGGCTCAGCCCTCCGGTCATTTCACGTCTTGCTCATCCTCATCAGCTATGATGTCGCCTGTCAGTGGTTCATCAAACTTCTGACGCGTATCCAAAATCACTGGCCTCAAGAGATCCAGCCGCCATCCAACCTCACCCTACGCCCTTTGATCCCCAAGCTCCATGAACCAGCGCACCAGAGGAAAGGCCATGCGATATACTCCTTCAACTTATCTCCAGGTGTGGGTATGACTGATGGAGAATGTCCAGAGCGTATCTGGTCAGCACACAATGCTTTGGGCAACGCGACAAAGACTCAGGGGCCTGGTTCTCGACATGACGTACTGGACGACCATTTTGGTTTCTGGAACTGGTTGAAATATATTTCGACAGGTTCGTGGTCATTTTGTTATCGGCGATTATCGCTTATGCTTTGCTTCTCTAGGAAATACTCTAATTCGCAAATATAAAGCTGCCATTCGCGATCGCAACCTCCAAGCGGAAGGCCATCGAGGTTTTACGTCAACAATCCCTGAGCCTGTGGTTCGAAAGTGGGAGGCTTTATGTGCTGCCTGGGACAAGGCTCCATATCCTAAGTCTGTGGTGTCGCCGTATGATTTCAAGGAAGATTGTATGTATTTCTCTTACTGGTATAACATATGACATTTGCTGATCTGTAAACGAAGGTGTATCGGAGGCTGAGGCACGGAAGCAGCTTGCAGATGAGGAGGATTGTCGACTGGCTAGTGGAGGAGTGGCTCTACATAAAACAAGTCCTGCGGCGTTCTTGGCCGCAGGATTGGAGCTGGAGGAATCTCAGTAAGCATCTTGAATGCTCTTTTCATCCCAACCTCATGCTGGCATTATAGGCGTCGCCTTAAGCGAATGGCCAAGACTCCAGGCAGTGAACTGCTCATGAATAAAGGGGCTTCGCTCGTGGAGCAACGCCGTGCGCTACGCAATCGGATACGTGCCTGGGGGCTGATTCGCGCCGTCTACATGCCTGGCCTCCTACAATTTCGACTCGATACCTCTTCTTTTAACAGCGATAGCGTCCGTCCCGAGGATGATGAACTCTGGCTTCCATCGAAGATACCAGCAGATCAACGGGCCATAGTTTGTGTTGGTGATCTCCCGGCATTGGAGGATATGCTTTGGACAGCACAATGTCAAGATAGTTTGGAAGGGTTGCAAAACGTCCTCAGGCTCAAGACTCGGATGGTCCTATTTAAAAACAAGAACTCATGAGGCCAGCGGGAAGGGACCGGCTCCCATACCGATCGTGTTCACAACCGTGCCTGTACTCTGGCGGAGAAATATTGTGCTGCACGAGCAGCAAAGTACCGCCTTGTAGGAGGGGGTGATTGGGAGAATTCATTAAGAGTGCTTTTGGATTCCGATATTAGATCATATTCTGATGCTCCTAGGAAGCGTCGGCGTGGTCCTAGGAAGGGTACTCGTGAAGATGATGTATTGGAAGGGGTTGAGGATGATATCGGTATTTCTGGTGAAGGCAGTTTAAATCTCCTGCCTGAAGCTCGGAACAAGCGGGATGGGACTGGGGAAACTCGCAGGGAGCTTCCCTAGATCTGGCGCACCTTACCCACCTCCAACGCAGATAAGGGTTCCCAAGAGGGGGACGAAGAAAATGATGAAGTGCTTCATTCGGAATGGGCAAAGAGCAGGGCACGTGCTGCTAGAGCATCTGAAGAGGTTCAGCTCATGCGCAAGGAGATGCAACGTACGCTTGTATATCTTCAGTGGAAGTCCGACTGGTGGGTAGTGCGACAGGAGATGTGGGCGTCACTTGATCAGAGCCTGTCCGAGGGGCTCAAAGCCTATGCAAGACAACAGGCTGCGTTACAGGCAGACCTTGCCACAAGATTCCGATGCATTTGGAAAACACCGCTGGAGGAAGTCGTAGAAGATGCAGGGGGCGAGCATGATGATGACGACAATCCTGATGACGACGGGGATGGCGAAGACGACGATAAAGACGACGAGAATGACAAGGATGGTGGTAGTGGGACCGAGGGTGATTGTCAGATACAGGAAGAAGATAGCGACGAGGATGATTGAGGTAGGAAAGGCAGTGGAGAGCGCTCTAGGATTGTCTCGGTTATAACGCGCTTAATGACGTGGATGGAGGAAGAAGATTGCGATGGTTGAGGTGGAAAATGCTCAGGGATTGTGTCGGCTATGATGCAGTTAGCGAGGGGCCGAAGACGGTTGCGGGATGCAGGACGAAGGTAGTGATGATCGGAGTGGAAAGGTGGTTGAGAATGCTCTATGATCGTGTTGACTATAGTGCACAACTACGAGGGCCGGTGACAATGAGCGGAGGTGGCATGGAGCCGTAAACACCAAGGCGATGGCAATGTAAATTTTAATAAAAATGATTTTGTAATCCCGACAATGATGAGCGGAGAGGGCACGACAACAGCAAGCGGGAGCCGAATTGATGATGAGCGGACAGGGCGGGGAAACTGAGCGGAAGGAGCTGAACAGCTCAGCGGCATGGGTTATAGCTTGATTATGTTATCTATGTTGAGTACATATGACTTGTGATGCCTAACTTTACAAGACCATTTGGTCTAGGTGGTTAGATTGCATGCGTAAAAAAGTCATGTGATGTAATGGATAGATGTCTTTGGTTCAAGTCCCGTACTTTGCATTTATTTTCAAGCTAATTCCTTTACTACCAAATTAGGCAGGTCAGCTAAGAGGGGTCCATGATGCATGGGGTGAGTTAGCTACTTAGCATTAGTTCATACATAATATTGGAGGCACAGGCTGCTGCCCCCGCAACATCGAGACGCGGCCGCATTCGACACCCCAAACACTGCCCCTCCACTCCCTCGTCACCCTCAATGACGGCGTCCCCCCCCCTCACTCTGTTTGCCCCCCGGCGGCCTACCGCACCCCCCAACCGTTCTGCAGCCCCGGGAACCACCAGATGGCCTGGCGTTCACCGCCCCAAACCCCCAGCTACCCCTGCCGTGTCGCGCACGACAACGCCAACCTCCTCGTGCCATCCCAAACCCCCCGGTGCCCCCTCCACGTTGCGTTCGACGACATCAACCGCCCTCTGCCCTCCCAGGCCACCTGCTACCCCCCGCCTACCCTCTGCACCCCCCGTTCCCCTTGTCCGACCCCTGCTTGCCTGTACACAACCCCCCTTGCCGCCACTCCCATTCCCCAGCTGCCCCGCGTCACTGCGAACCCCCCACCCACTGCCCATGCCCCCGTCCCTCCCCGTACCCCCACGTTTCGACTGGGCCGTCGACGCCGAGTCCCTGCCCATGATGGCTTCCCCTGCGAGAGCCTATGGCCCACGAGACCTCTCGGGCCTCCGCTCTACTCAGCCTGCCCCGTTCTGCACACTTCAGAGACGTGTCCAACGTCAACGTTTGCGACATCGAGGACCTGGTGCTCCAAGCAGACCACCTTGCACCCTCAACTGGGATGGTGACCCCCTACTGGCAAACCTCAGTCAGGCCCTCTGAGCTCTGGGATGGACTCCACCATGTTGAGCATTTTATTTTTATTTTTGTCTTTTGTCTTTTTGTTACATATACCATTTGCTATTCTACTATACCCTTCCTATTTTGGTTCTTTTCTGTTTCCTTTCCTTTTTTCTTGATTAGAGTTCCAGAGGCAACGTGGATGTTGCCTTTGAGGAGAGGCCCACATGTAGCCATGTGGCCAGCCACCCAGGCATACATGATCATGTGACCTCTTGTTCATGTTTGCGTAGCATAGACACAACCTGTATGCATTGTTAGACTACCGCTATACAGTCTTGCCCCGTGCTTTGGGCTTCCGCTTTGTGTCTCACCTTGCTTCTGTGAGACTGCGCGTCTCCACTGCATGTAGACTGGTTGAGACTGGTTCATGGACTGGCTGTGAACTGACAAGGATCAGTCTGATAGTGTCTGGTCTGACCTTGAGTAGATATATAAATGGTCTGGTCCAGTGCTCAGTCCGCCCCTAAAGAGGCAAAAGACCAGATTGGACCAGACTTTTAAACTCTAATAGGCTCCATTGTGCCTGCCTTCTATTTAGTTTCTGGGTGGTCCTGGAGTACATCAGGTTCTTGTGGATCGTTGTGGGGTGCGCTGATCCTTGTAGATAGTGTCTCCAGGTTTCCAGGGCTCTGAAAATGCCAAGGAGTTCCTGGTCATATATTTTGTAGTTTCTCTCTATGGCAGTGAGAGAGTGTGAGATGTAACCACAGGAGTGCCAATCTCCATCTGATCCTTGTTGCCTGAGTACCATGCCAGTTGCAAATTTAGATGCATCTGATTCGATCATGAAGGGTCTTCCTTCGTCAGGCATCAGAAGTACTGGTGCCTTGCTAAACTTAGCTTTTAGTTTGTCAAATGCCATTTGACATTCCAGTGTCCATTGGAATTTGATGTCTTTTCTGGTTAATTTGTTCAATGGCCAGGCCAGTTCAGCGAAGTGTCTGATAAATCTTCTGTAGAAGTTTCCAAATTCTAAGAAGGATCGCACTCCTTTGACGGTTGTTGGTTCAGGCCAGTCTTGGATTCCCAATAGTTTAGTGGGGTCCATCAAGATCTGATCAGGCTTAATGATCAGGCCTAGAAATTTGACTTCTTGTACATCAAATTTGCATTTCTCCACTTTCAAATATAGATCATGATCTTGGAGGTGCTGTAGTATTTGTTTCATTCTATCAGCATGCTTTGTTAGGTCTTTGGAGAAGATCAGGATGTCATCCATGACTAGGGCCAGGAAAATGCTGTTGAATGACCAGGGAGAGACTTTTTGGAAGAGTGAGCATAAATCTGCAACTTGGGTGGAGAATAGCCCATACTATTATATGTATGGTACCAAACAACATCAAGTGTCATTTTGAGAGAAATGAGCATCTGACCAGCAGTGATCATGGCAGCATCAAAAGGATGACCCTTGTCAGTTGCTGTCAGCAATACAGAAACCAGCCCAAGTTATCAGACAGATGTTTGTTTCAATATTTCAACCTCATTGAATGTTGTCTGGAGGTGAATGACCAAATAGGGTCATCAAATTACCTTACTTAGACCCTACTTGAAACCCATATATTGGGATCAAGGAGTTGAGCACAACATGAGGATGAGGTTTTTGAGGTATTGAGTTTAAGTCAAAAGCAAGTGTATGAGGGAGTCTGCCACAGGGAGGAATGTTATTATCATCTCCTACAAGATGTGCAATATTTATACTACACAGTTAGGAGGTATATTGTAATGTACTCCTATAATATATAAAGGAGGGATGAAGTCATAGACTCCTGTAATAGTTAATGTTTCATTAACTATGTCATTTCCCCTATAGATATGCTGTCATGGCTTGGAAGTCTTACACTTCCTGCAGGGTGTGTCTAAGACACTCCACCTAGGCTTCTGTCTCTGATAGCCTATGATAGACATGGTTATATCTTGCCTATCCTATCATAGACATGCTGCAGGATGTTTAATCCTGTAGCATGTGTTAACTGTGGATTCCCCTATATGTCTCTGCATGTGTTAACCACTGTTAAACATGTGTTAATATGACTTAGCATATTCTGGCAATAATCCCTAGGCATGTTTTTTTTTTTTTGGTTCAACAATTTATAACGCGGTGCACGATCGCAGTCCGCGGGCCTGAGGTAAAATACAACCTAGTACACTACGATTCAACTGTACTCTAACCCCCGCCAGTGTGATACCCCTTTTTCTTTTGGTAGCCGCTCAGGTGGACAGGTGAGACCACGGATAATGCCCACAGGGGCGTGAAGGTCCGCCGCGTCTATGCGGCCCGTGAACCAGAAAACTCCCCCCCCAGTGGTTGCCACGGTCCCCCCACGCGCAGCCGAAGCCGGTGAGCGGTGTTAATTCACCGTAAGCCCCCAGACCACAAGGGCCCGGAGGTTAACTGTTTCCCCGTCCGGAGAAAGAATGGTGACCGCTGCCCGTGAGCAGCGGACCATGGGCCCAGTGCTGTCCCTGTCCCATGAAGGCACCTGGCTGTGACCGTGTACGGCCCAAACGACGCCGGTGAAGGTGGGCAAGCAGGGGGAAGAGGGTGGTTGGTAACGACCTACTTCTCCTGCTCATCCAAACAGGCCCGGGACGAGTCCCAGGAACACTCTACCCGTAGCGGCAGAGTGTGTGAAGGGCCCCGCCCCCCTTTAGAGGGCGGGCGGGATGCCTGACGGCACGGGCGGGGGACAGCCGCAGCCAGACCCAGCCTCGGAGTGAAGGATAAGTTATGCCGCCATCGTGGACGATGGCGGCGATGGGGAAGGGGCCCCGTTGGAGTCTCAGTAGCAGCCTCAGCAGGCCCGCTTCCTGATCGTCCAGAAGAGCCGCGGGCCGCATTAACGAACGCAGCCGGGGGGGGATGAGTGTGGTCCCCAACACACAGTGTTGTAGGCCCATAAAGAGCAGTGCTGGGGGAGCGTTTCCCCCTGCCCTCTGCTGTCTGATCTCAATGATCACAGATACTCCACTGCCCCCTGCTAACAGGCGGACAATGGGAGTGGCTCGGTCTCTTGTAAGCAGCAGGGATCGCCAGCCCCGCGCATCCTGGATGAGCGGATAGGTCCCCAGAACACACGCCCAGAGCGCAGGTGTCCAAGGGACGCATGATGAGAGGAAGCGCCGGCGCGCAAGCCCCTAATGCGAGGCAAGGACCCACCCACGGGGAGAGAGCAGTGTCCTGTAGTCGTAGAGTAGCTAAGATCCTAAAAGGAAGTGAAAGCAGACGCACCAGGTCCCTAGATCCTCTCCAGGGATCTGGCAATCCAAAGGATCGCCCCCCCCCCTAAGCGTGTTCTCCCCCCGACCCCAGAACAGGACCCCCAGCCTAAGCCGGCAGTGTTACTTCACCGTCGAACCCCCCCACCGATTGGCGGAAGGTGCCCCATCCCAGAGCCGAGGATCATCGAGCCCAGGTAGGTAAAGATGGCGGACAGTAGGACACCCTCTGAGTGGGCATCCGTGCACGATCCATGGGGATTGGTCAGGCCAATCGCCAGGGGGGTTGGGATAGCTCCCAAACGACTCCTGGGGAGTGGGATAGGCTGGTCTGATCAAAGATCAGGCCAGGGGATGGACTGCTGGACAACGAGCCAGACAGTGTACAGAAAGTTCCCACGGCACATGGTGGCGGTAACAAGTCAAGAAGAGATGATCCCTAGGCATGTTAACTGCCTTGGCTTGCCTGTATACTCTTGTATACATAATCCCAACACCATACATGGGTGAAATTCAGGGTCCGCTTTTATTACATAATCTTAAATGATAGTATTACAAATAAATCACATGATCATTGCTTTAGATTATATAATACAGAGGACTTTGAATTTCAATTGTGGCAGAAGTAGAAATCCAAGTAGGGGTTCAAGTAGGGGTTCAAGTAGCCCAGGTTTGAACACCACTTATGTTGGGGGGCAGGATCTTGAACTGTGAGGGTTGGGGGCAGTGGAGCATGATGTAGTGAGACTTGGTGTGAAAGCCTGCAAGGAATGTTAGAAGTTGAGTCTGAAAGCTAACTGGAGGCCCTAAGACAAAGGGGGGTGTTCCTCTGGGTGTCTCAGAGGTCAGGAAGAATTGTCTTAGACTATACTATACATGTAGTATATATACTACAGAATGTTTAGGTCTCAGTAATTAATAATATTATTATTACTGTTCTGGATATAGCATTTGTATGCTTGTATCCCAACACTGCCCCTCAAGCCTAGAATGGCTGAGTGGAATGGTTAAATACTTTTGTCATTACTCCCCCTGAAGTCTAGGGTGGAATAAGTTTCTTCCAGTTACATTAAAACCTCTGTATGGTGGAAAACCTTATGGGGAAAACACTCACATGCAAGGAAAGCTGTTGGGTTAATTTGACTGAACTCCCATCTCATCCCTATGTTGTGTAAACTTAGGCTTTGGCAGTGCCTTTGTTAATACATCTGCAGTTTGCTCCGGATCATGACAGTTTTAAATTTCTATTGATTTATTGGCCACAAGATCCCGGACCCAGTGATGGTGGATAGTAATGTGTTTTGATCGCTGGTGAAATTGAGGGTTTTGAGTTAAAATTACTGACCCTTCATTGTCACCTTTAATCACTGTTGGGAATTGCTGTGTAAATCCGAGTTCTTCATATAAATTTCTTAGCCAAATGGCTTCACGTCCAGCATCTGATAATGCAACATATTCAGCTTTGGTAGAGGATAATGCAATAATGGTCTGTTTCTTAGATTTCCATGTTATTGTTCCCTCTGATGCTTGGAAAATATAGCCTGTAGTGAATTTTAGATCTTCAATGTTAGCAAATGAAGCATCAGCATATCTGTGGAAGAGGTTATTGTTTTCAGTCTCATCTTGGGAATATTTATAAATTATCCTGAGAGTTTTCGTACCTGCTAAGTACCTGAGTATTCGCTTTATTCCACCATGGTGTTGTAAACCCAGGTTAGCGGTGTAGGTGGCCAGCTTGTTAACTGCAAAGCTGATATCGGGTTGTGTGGAATTTGATAGAAATTGTAAACATCCTAGCAACTTTGCATAGGAATTACTCCTGTTGGGTTTGTTATAATCCAGATTCACCAATAATTTAATATTAGGATCCATGGGAATTCCGACAGGATTTGCATCAATCATTCCTTCCTTGCGGAGAATATTCTCAATATATTTTTCTTGAGATATTTTGATCATGCCATCTTGGCATGTAATTTCTATGCTGACAATTTTGCTTGGTTCTCCAAGGTCGGTTACTTTCCATTCGTACTGAGCATATTTTTCATATGCTTCATCATAGTATTGGAGGATGCAAAGAGTAATGTGTTGTCGACCCAGACTGTTATTATTCCCAAGTCTTTGTCATCCCTTCAAATATATGCACATGGATCTGCCAATAAGTGTCCATAATCATGAATTTTGAGTTTACCATCAAATTCATTATTCCACTCTTGCCCTGCCTGCTTTAATGCATAAAGCAGTTTCACTAATCTACAGACTTGGTCTGTTCCATCTTCTTGTCCTTCAGGTTGTTTCATATATATTGTTTCCTTTAATGTGCTGTTGAGGTATGCACCCTTTACATCCATCTGTTGTATTAGACCCTTCTTCGCTGTGAGCACTAGTACTGCTTGGAGTGTGTCCATCCAGACTACTGGTGAGAAGGTATCTGTATAATCATATCCTGGGCGTTAGGCACATCCTTTTGCAACTAATCGCACTCAGTATCTTATTATTTCCCCTTGTTTATTTCTTTTCCAGATAAAAACCCATTTATTAGTGATTGGAATTGCATCAGGAGGTTTCTGGACCAATTCCCATGTCCCCTTCTCCTTTAATAGGTTTAGTTCTTTTTGTATGGCTATTTGCCATTCTGGCCAATCAAGGGAGATCCGTGCCTCTTTGAGACTGTTTAATTCATCTCTGGCAATTATTGCATAGGCTTCATTGTTATCTAGGAAGGTATCAACTTCTTCCTCTTCTTTAAGGTGCAGTAAGGGTTTGTAATCAGTACGAACTCCACGTGTTTGTTGCGGTTCATTTTTCTGCATTGCACGCATCTTGCCTGGTTCATCAATATCAATGCAATCATTATTTTCATCTCATTTCCACTTCTGAGATTGCTTCTCTGGGGTAGTAGGTTCTATTTCTGTTATGTCTGGTCCTTCTCCAATCGGTGTTATGGCTCTGATCAGAGGTTCATCATTTGTGATCAGCAGTTGTGGAAGTGGCTGTGCCTCAATCTGCCAGCAGTAGACTGGATCTATATTTGGATCTCTTGGCAGTGCGTCTCCTTCAGACTCCCCCTCACGTGTCGAGGGTATCAATGTGACATCTTTGGAAGGTTTGGGATTTTGAATACCAGTGATTAGCTTGAAATTTTGTGAAGTTAGAACATTGCACATTTCTGCATTATAATATTTGACTGCTCCAGTGCCATCATCGTATCCAAGATAAGCGCGGTGCTTGGATTTAGGAAGCATTTTTCTTTCCTTTTTCTGGCCTTGTAATAAGATCCACACTGGTGCGCCAAATTCGCATAAGTGTGAAACATTTGGTTGCTCATTATGCCATCCCTCATAAGGAGTTAATTTCCGAAGGTGCTTTGTATATGATCAGTTGTGGAGATAAGCGGCATGCATAACGGCATTTTCCCAGAGATATTCTGGAAGCTCACTTGCAGATAACATTGTGCATGATAATTCGACAAGTGTCCTATTCATTCTTTCTGCAATGCCATTTTGTGATGCAGAGTATGGCATGGTTAGTCGGATTTGTATCCCACATTCCTTAGAATAGTTTTCCAATTTATCATTGACGAATTCTTTTCCGCAGTCAATTTGGATCCCTTTTGGTGACTGGCCTTGTGTTTTTAAATAGGCCAAATAATTCATTACTCCCTGTGCTGCATCACTTTTTTCCTTTAGACAATCAATGGTGACATACCTCTTGGTGTCATCAACAAATAATAGATAATAATGTTTTCCGTTGATGGATTTTATCAAATATTTTCCCCATAAATCTATATGTGTCAATTCCCCAGCTTCTGTATTCTGTTTGACTGATTTTGGGAATGGTTTAGTGTGTTGTTTTGCCGCTATGCATGTCTCACAATCTGGTTTTGGGGTATTCAGATCAACATTAAAACCTTTTACCATTTTCCCATCAAGTAATAACTGTAATCCAGTATATCTGATATGTCCAAAATGTGGATGCCAAGTTTCCCAACTGAGTAACTTTTCATTTCCACTGAAAGTTATATTATTCCCAGCGTTGCTGGAAGTGTCGCTTGGGTTTCTAATAATCATTTCCATTTTATAGAGATGATTATTGATTTTATTCCCATGTGCAATGGCTTTACCATCTTTATTAATGAGGGTTATTTTCCCTTGTCCCCCTATATATCTTCCTCCTGCTGCATCCCATCTTCCCAACAAAATTAAATTATTCCATATTCCAGGAATGTGTAGAACATCTTTTAAATGAAGAATATATTTTTCTCCATTACATGTCGCAATTAAGTCGACAGTTCCTCGTTCTTCTATTTTTGCCTCCTTTCCTCCTACACCTGTTACAGGAATGTTTCCCATAGGCTTGTATTTGCAAAGAGGTTATGTTATGTATGATAACTTGCTGTGCCCAGATGTCATTCTTGTCCCAATTGCGCGCCCCTTCAGCATCTCTGGATTCTCTTGGGCATTTTATGGCCCCATTAATATATCCAGTGATGTCACAATTAATAAATACCTGTTTCATTCTTTCTCTCCACTCATGCCAATTTTCATCAGTAAGATGATCCTGATCGGAGATCTTGTTCACGTTAGAATATTCCTTGGTATGGATAAGAAGAATTGTGGGTTTTTTCTGTTTAGGGGTTATTTTTGTTTTGGGCGTGGCTGGCGGCGCTCCCCCTATTACTTCCTTACTGAAGGTGGATGGTGACAGCCCAAATAATTCCATATGGTTGGCTAAGTCCTGATCATACTCCTGGATGTATTCATGGGGATTTTCCTCATCACTATCTCAGACAAATTCTTCATTGTTGTTGAGAGCTCTAGACATGTTGTAGAAGTGTTTTTAAATAGATAGTTGGGTTGTTTAAAATAAGGCAGGGCCCATAACCTGTTAGAAGTTGAGTCTGAAAGCTAACTGGAGGCCTTAAGACAAAGGGGGGTGTTCCTCTGGGTGTCTCAGAGGTCAGGAAGAATTGTCTTAGACTATACTATACATGTAGTATATATACTACAGAATGTTTAGGTCTCAGTAATTAATAATATTATTATTACTGTTCTGGATATAGCATTTGTAGGCTTGTATCCCAACAAGGAATAACTGGCACATGTCTAAAATGGTTATAGAGAGAGGACATAGAATGCTGCAATTGCATCTTCAAGGTCCTTGGTTTCTTGCTTGGTCCATAGGAACTTCTTGGCTAGAATGATAGGGGGGACATCTCCTCACCATGTCATCATGATCTTTCTGAGTGCTTGCAGGTACGGCGCCTTTTCCTCCCAATTGTCACTTGTGAGACTGCAATTAGCTGCCCCCAGATTAGCAACAAGCAGGGCACCATCCCCTCTGACATCCAAGAGGCAGCCCCTTGTCAGTTCTTGATGAGAGGGAGCAGGAGGGGCAGTTGTTGCTCTCAAGTTGAGACCAAGGAGCTCAAAACAGAAATTCAGCTCAGCTAACTCCCATAGAATCTCTTCATGTTCCAAGCCATTCAGGGATGTAATTACCTTTCCATTCCACTTCAACTCTGGATTTGAGCCAATTAACTCAATGCCCTCCGCAGCATCAAGACACCCCTTTAAGAAATCGGCAGCCAGCTCCCGATGTCTGCTGCTTCTAGTACTCTCCAAAGACTGCATCACACCCCCCTGAGATTTCCCTTTCTCTGCCAGGTTTTTGGTTATCTGTGAGCTACCCCCACCCTGTTGCAGTTCACACTTCTTCTGCACATGCTACAAGGTCAAAAAGTCACACCAAAGTCCCTGAGGCATGGGTTGAGCACCAAAGCTGCTAGAGCTGATGTGATAGATCAAGGCCCTTCAATATATCAGGAATGCACAACAGTACCCACCACTTATGCCTGGCCTGTGTGTCAATATATGTGGCCAGTCTATTGCAGTCAATGTGCCACAGATGATGGGAGCCAGCTGTTGCTCCAAGCCCCTGGCACATGCTCATAACTGGGTGTAAGACATCCCTGCTGTGCAAGGGCCATACCTACCTCACTGCTCTAGTCAAAGGAACATCTCTGACCCATGCATAGACACTTCACAGTCATCCTTGACAAATTAGGACACCTTGGTGCAATGTGCTTGATTAGCTCATTAAATTTGAACCTCAAGCCTCAATTCTTGCATGTGACTAATGCTGCACACCAACTTGAACCATTGTCACTCTTATGTCCTTGCTCTGTATGTGCAGGTATTTGTACCAGTTCCAAGCTACTTGAGATGGCCCTCAAGACCTTGTATCTATGAGGTTGAGAGTGCATACTCACCGTTATATGACCCTACAGCCACCAAGTCCAGCTGTTGGCCCCTGTTGGCTTAGGATCTCTCAAAGACCTAGTGTCAGGAGTATGAATTTCACTAAGAAAATCTTAACTATTATTTTCATTGTTTGGTTATATGGACATTTTTATGTACACATGGTCAAGGGTAGGTGCAAGGTCCTTATGATTGAACACATGGCTAAAGGTAGGTAGAAACACATGGGTGACACACTGCATGATCGGACATGAGAGAGACACATGTAGCTGTGCACCACACACTGTAGGCACAGTGCTGTGCCTGTTGATGACTCATGGCTAAAGCATGGTCACCACATGTATTGTAATATATAAGTCATAATATATCGACCAGGGACACTAGTCGTGTTCTCTTGGGAAATCCACTAAACCTAGTGTGACCACCCTTGACTGCTAGTACTACTCTTTTCTCTTGGTTGTTGTTGTTTTGTTTGGGAGCTGTCATTGTGCCTTATGGTATAGTGTCATCCTGACACCTAGCACCCGAATTTGGTGCCATCTCTCAGTCAGAGGACCCCCCATGGGCTGCTACCAGTGTCAACAGTGGTTACCATTGCACTGTTCTGTTGAAGTCTCTTGACCCTATGTACCCAGTGTGAGGCTAATACCCTTTGCCACTAAAACCATGCTGCTGAAGGCCTCCTCCCTAGTTCCATTGTTTCATCCCCATTCAAGTTGTATGTGTTAGTCCATGAAATTGAGCTGAATCTGATTATTTCAGTAGGTGTTAGTGGTGAGGCCTAGGCATTTGTTGCATCACCCTATGCGACCCTTACCCTTCTGTGGCCAATGAGGATCCACTCTATGCATTCGCTAGGCTTGCCAGTGCACTATTTCACACCCTAGGTTTATTTGCAAACTTTGTCATTATTCTCATCTACTTCTCCAACAGGATCAGATTCACAACCTCCTTGTGTAAGCTTGTCAGGCTATGTAGAAACCCCATGATGCAAAGGCTGTTTTTGATTTTTATGTGATGTCACTTGTGTGATCTTGCTTTGGTGCCAAGGGTGTTCTGTTATATTTACTAAGTCCATCACCCTTTCCCATGCCATGGAATCGACTACTCAATTTACAAGAATTGAATACTTTGTTGCATCATTCACACCATATGCCCAGTTGAGTAGGGCTTCAGACAAAGAATTCCCTGTGATTCTTTCCAGATTGCAAGCAGAATGGAATTTTGTAGGAATTTTGGTAGGCAATTTTGTTGAGATTCTTCCATCAAAGTTAACTGATGTATTGCTCTCTTCAGATGCTTGCATGTCATTTGCTTGTCATCTGCTCAACTTTCTTTATGGGCCTACAGTGTTTGCATGATGGTTCTGGGGTTTGCAAAGGATTCAGCACATGTCACAAACAGCTACCTCCTCCAATCATTGACCTTCAGCACATATATATCTGCTTTAGGGCTAACTGGTAATGTTTGGTTTTGGTTGAGGTATTTTTGGATTGATGGGGCTGACTTCCAGGTATGTTGTCACATTTGTTGAATTTATTCTGTTGATAAAACTACCTTGCCAGACTTGTGCTCATGGCCTGTTCTATGGATTTATGTCCCCCTCGCTTGCTGCCCAGGTCCCCTTGTTGTGTTTATATGCCACTGCTTTGTCCTGGCTACCATTCCATGGACCAATTGCATTTAGAGTCTGGCTGGTGTTAGTTGGAATTGTGACTTGCATGATTGGGTTGGCAATGACCAGGCAGTTCTGGGTGTATGGTGCTTGTTGGCTGGCTGTGAGGGTTGGGGATTGTATGCACACTGTGTCTCACTATGTGTGGGGCCAAATGTGATGAAACTGTACAGTAGCCCCCCCATTTTCTGATGCTCAAGTTCTTCACTCTGGCAAGATGCACATGAGGCTCCTACTGTATGGGGCTTCAAACCTGTAAGTCATTTGTATCTCTCATCATGAATCCTTTCCTAACATTCAGGTGGATTGTGACCAAACTCAAATTGAACCCTTCTCTCTGAGGCACAGCAAATACTTTTGGGTTGCAAAGATGCAATCCAAATGTTTGAGCTTTGGGCATCCTTCCTGAAGAAGCTTTTAAACAATATATTAATGAAAAGCCTGAAAAGGTAGATTAAACCCAGCTCCCATGTTGACAATATTTGCTCACTCTCTGAGTATCAGCTTGCTGAACCATCAAAGTCAAGTGGTCTGCACAACTTTAATCAATTGTCTGTGCCTCCCTCCCTGTCTCCATCTTTACAATTACTGCACAATCAGTCTCACTATCTGTCACCCAATACACCCACAGGCAATGCTATGCTACAACTCTCTATTAAACCTCCCACTCCCAAAGGCCACAAGCACTCTGCCAGCAAACAAATGAAGAGATATCACCTTATGTCAGAAACCATTCAATCAAGGACAGCGGTGTTTCAAGGACCCAGGCAGTATCTGTGTCAATGCTCAAGACAAGCAAGATGTATTGACAACCATGCCTGTTAAGGCGAGAGCCTCAACTACTAAGTACAAGTTATTGAGTTCATTAGTGATGAGGCTTTCATCACTAAGTTATATCACGCTAAGTCAGAGGCTTTCTGCTTAGGTCAAGTCGTGCGTTCGAGAGCAGTTGTAAGGCTGTATATTGCCTAAGGTCAAGCTGAAGAGCCTTGGCTTCTGTCTACTACAGTTTATATAGGTACATTTATGACTATGTGTCAAATACATGTCTACACGTATTGTAAGAGTCAGTAAGTATCTATGGCTATGTAAAGCTGTAGAACACAAGGTAAGTGAACAGCTATCTACTCGGTATCTAATATAAAGGGAAATATGGGTGCTGCCCCAGGAGTCACACTAACGAGTCAGAGATAAGGAAAACGATCAGGTAAGCACTGCCACAACAAAGAAAGGAATAGGTGGTAAAGGAGATAGTAACACTACCCCCCCCTATCCTCGAAGTTTTCAACTTCATCTACTCCAATCCCTTTTCCACTTGATCTGTAGACTTGTTAAGCGGGTGATAGAGCCATAAGTGTTCATCAATTGGAAGGAGAACAGGCAGCATTGGTGGTGGTACGCGCGGTGCAGGTGGGATGTAGACAGGCGCAGGCATGGTGATGGGGACTGAGTCAACCAGGGCATTCAAAGACAGGGTTGGAGAGATGTGAGAGAGGATTTTGTTGAGTTCATAGATATTATGTCATTGCTCGGTTTCACGGATGGAGATGTAGGAGAGGGATAAGAGGATCATCCAGCAGGTGAAGAAAAAGAGCCTGAGGGCGAGGGCGATAATCTGCATGTATGTCATGTCTAGAGTGGGGATTTTTTGGTGGTTGTGGAGGATGTCAACAATTTTCTTTTATTTAATATGGGTGAAATGACCCTGGTCCCGGCTCGCCGGTTGAATTTGCCCAAGCACTGTCATCAAAGTTTGAGAAGTACTCGGCCACTGTATATGCTTCTTCTTCTTCGCTTCCAGTCCGCCCTTGATCGGGGGTGATTGATCGCTTTTTGTTTTGGGGGCAGTCCTTAGGGTAGTGCCCTGGCACTTGCTTCTTGCAGATGTCGTATGTAAAGAGATGGCAATAAGACGCGAAATGTCCTAGTCCTTTGCATCTGAAACAAACTTCTTTCTTCATGTGGGGGGGTACTGCAGAGGACAGTTGGTTAGCAGTCAGGGTCATACTTCTGACGTAGAATGGAGTCAGGGGTTGCTCTTGTTTTGGGGGAGAAGGCTGCCAGGCATTGGTGGATGCAACTTGTGCTGATTTTCGAAGGTGGTAGGAGGAGGAGGAGATCGCGGATCCAGATGGGGGCATTTGCGATGTGCGTGTTTCTGTTTGGGTTTGTGTCGGGGCGGTGGAGGTGTTGGGCGCTGCGTACTTTAATTTGTAATTACTAACTACGGAAGCCATTCCTTTTTCTAACATTTGAGACATCATACTGTGAGCGAGTCATTCTAGGTTTGTGATGGTGTTGAGGGTGAGGTCGAATTGTCAGAGGATTTCTTCGAGTGGTTGGTCATGAACTTTGCAAAGGATTTCAGCATGATGTCTGGGGTCTTTCAGGTAATTGTTCATATATTCGGCAAGGGGAGGAAGGATGTTTAGGGTTTTGAGCGCATGGGAGGAGGGGAGGTCAGACATAATTGTTTGTTCGGTGGTGATGGTTGCAGATGGATCTGCTGGGTCGGTTCAGAGGTGTTTCTTCTCCTTATATGCAGCAAGGAGGTCCGCAGCATTTCTTAAATTATCTGTAGGTTCCCATGTGTTTTCTGACATGGGGTAGCCTAGCCACTTCACCAGGAATACGTGTCCTTTGCCTCATTTCTTGTGGGCGATGATCGACTCTACTTCATGTTCTTCTTGTCCGCTGATCAGGTCAGGGGGTGGCCTCAGGTAATTAGGGCCATGGGCAGTGGTTTCATGATAGGGCATGAGGAGGGCAGCATGGAACATGGGGTGGATTTTCCATTGATGAGGGAGTTTCAACTCATAGAAGAGTGGCAACAGAACCTGTTTAATGGGGAAGGGTCCTTCTCGTTTCAGAGAGAGCTTCCTTGTTATGTCTGTTAGTTTTAGGTTCTTCGAATTGAGCCACACCTTCTGTCCTTTTTCAAATGGGGTAAACTTTCATGTGATCCAATCTGCCATAATTTGTTGAGCCAGCTCGTGCGCTGCAAGTGCCTCAGTTCATGCTTTTAATAGTTGAATCAGGCATTGTTCTGCTGCGGGTACATCGCTTTTCTGATAGGCTGTGGGTATTGCTCATGGTTCATATCCCATCATGAGGTAGAACGGGGAGTGTTTCACTGTGGAGTGCATGCGTTGGTTGTGGGCGAACTCCACGTAGGAAGGAGTCTTCTCCACATTTCGGGGTTGTTTGTACAGAACATCCAGAGGTAGACTTCGATTTCTTGGTTTACACGTTCTGTTTCTCTGTCAGTCTGTGGATGGAAGGCAGTGCTCATTGCAATTTTGATTCCAAGGAGTTTTCTGAGCTCTTGGTATAGATTCAACATGAATCTAGGGTCTCTGTTGGAGATAATCTTGTCTGGTAGTCTGAATTGAGTGTAAACATTTTTTAAGTACACGTCCACGACTCCTAATGCATCAATTGTCTTGTTGCAAGGGATTAAAATTACCCCCTTAGTAAGACCATGGTCTACCACAACCATTAATGAATCAAATCCGTCAGATAAGGGTAGGTCTGTGATGAAATCAGTTGTCATGAGCGCAAATGGGCACATTGCAGTGCTTTTTATTGGTGTGAGTGGTGGCATCATTGGATGTGTGATAACCTTCATTTGTTGACATTTAGCACAACCTTCTACCCAGTTCTTGATCAACATGGTCATTCCCGGCCACCAGTAGTCTCTGTGGATGAGTTCAATCCTTTGGAATTGTCCTGGGTGTCCAGACGGTAGTGAATTGTGGTATAGTCCAATTATGTTTCTTCTGAGTTCGGTGTCAGGTGGTATGTAACACCTGTTCTTAAAAAAGATCAGCCCATTTTTTACTTCCCAATCTGTTAGATTGGATCTGATCGGTGGCATTCCATTTGTTTTGAGTGCCTTGATTGCATCTGCGACTAATTCATCTTTCATTGTTGCTTGGACCAGGGCTGTCTGCATGTCAGTGTCGATGGTGTTTACGAAGATTTCTGGAGGGAGGAGTGTAATGTTCTCATTGTCGTTTTCTGTCCCTTGATTCCAATCTTCTCTTCATGATAGTGCATTGGATTGTATCATTTGTGATCCTGGTACGTGCAAAAGATTTAGTTCAAATTCGGATAAGAAAAGGCTCCATTGAGCTTGTCTCCTATTTAACTTCTGGGCGGTGCAGAAGTATGTTAGGTTTTTATGATCAGATAAAATTGTCACTGGGTGCGCGCTTCCTTGGAGATAGTGGCACCATGTTTCTAGAGTGCGTTTGATGCCCAGGAGTTCTCGATTGTAGATTTCATAATTTTGTTGGGTTGCATTGAGTGAGTGTGAAATATACCCGCATGGGTGCCACTGTCTGTTGGTGCCTTGTTGTCAGAGTACTGTGCCAGTAGCAAATTTCGAAGCGTCTGATTCGATTGTGAAGGGTCTTGCTGGATTGGGCATTGACAGGATCGGTGCTTGTGCAAATTTTCAGCAGTCTTGCTAGTTCAGCAAACCTCCCAATGAACCTTTGATAGAAGTCTCCAAACCCCAAAAACAATCATACTCCTTTGACGTTTGTCGGTTCTGGCCAGTCTTTGATTCCTGCTAACTTTGTGGGATCCATCAAGATTTGATCTGGTTTGATGATTAGCCCAAGGAATTTGACTTCTTGGATGTCAAATTTGCATTTTTCCGGTTTGAGGTAAAGATCGTTTTCCAGTAGTTGTTGTAGGATTCGCTGCGTCCGTAGTTGGTGTTCCTGTTTGTCTTTGGAGAAGATAAGGATGTTGTCCATGTAGATGACGACCCATCCTTCATCAATCATGTCTTGGAAGATTTCATTCATCATTGCTTGGAATGTGGCGGGAGAGTTGCACAATCAAAAAAGCATTACCGTTGGTTTGAACAGCCCTTTGTTTGTTTTAAAGGCTGCTTTCCACTGGTTGCCTTCTTTGATTTGAACATTATAATAGCCCCATCGTATGTTGAGTTTTGTAAACCAATGTGCCCCTTTCAATTTGTCAAGAAGGTTGCTGACCAGCGGGAGCAGGTAGGTATTCTTGATCGTCCCGTGGTTGAGGTATCGATAATCTTGGCAAGGTCGAAGTGCTTCAGAATCTTTCTTTGCCACAAAGAAGAAAGGTGACACCATGGGTGATTTCGATGGTTGGATGTATCCTTTCTTTAAATTTTCTTCGAGGAAGTCGTCCATCTTCTGTTGTTCTATTGGGGTTAGTGGGTACACTTTACAATCTTTCAGTAGGAAGTCGTCTTTCAGATCTATTGCATGATCTCAAGGTTTTGATTCAGGGAATTGTTCTGATGCCACTTTCTTGAAGACCCTTTGGTATTCTTGATATTGTGTCGGTAAGATGTTGTCGAGGGTCTTTGTTTTTTCCGGGTTGTCCGCTTGATTGTCATGGGCAAGTTTCTGTGAAATGGAGGTTTTAGCTCTGATCCAAATTCCTTGCCCAAGGCAAAATTGTGAAGTTCTTGATGATATAATCCTTGATATTCTTCCTGTTCCTTTTGAATACGAATATTTTGGCACATCATATTCTAAAGTGGGCGATGGTTTGGTGGTGGTAGGGTCAAATATTCCAATGACGGGTTCTCCTTTGATGTAGGTAATGACAAGGTCATTTTGGTCTAGTTTTGACTTTGTTAGGTGTTGGCGAGGTACTGTCTTTTAAGGTTCCGATGTTGTTTTCTTTGATCAGGTGGTTTTCTTTGACAGGGGTGATCTTCCTGATCTGTTCTTTGGTGCCTTGTTTAAATGCTGTGTCTTTCATCATTTCCCTAGATTTAGCAATGATCTTCTGAATTCAGGCAAATCGTTCTTCTTTGTCATGAAAAGTGATTGTACCTTTTCTCCAGTTGATCTCGGGGTTCTCCTTTCTGAACCAAGGTAGTCCTAGGATCACCGACTCTTTTCCTAAGCCAGTTACCAGATATCGTTTGTCCATTTGTCTTTCTCTGACAGTGAGTCGGGCCGTAGTAGAGTGGGTTGTTCCTTCTTTGTTCAGGGTGCCGTCGGCATTCCATGTTTTGATCGGTTTGTCCTGGGGGGTCATTCGGAATCCGTGATTGCATGTGAAATCTTGATTGATAAAAGTTCCAGCAGCTCCTGAGTCAAGGAGTGCTTCGGTTTCGACAATTTTGGTTCCTGTTTCTAGCTTAATGGGTACTCTCATAGAGCGTTGTCTCATATCAGCTACTAATACAGAGGAAACCATTAACTCAGTGGGGTCTGACATTGTTCCAGTCCGCTTCTTTAAAAACCCTTCTCTTCAAGGATTGCAAGAGCTTTCTCTCGTTCTTCTTCATCTAATTCTCCCATCATGGTGTGGAGGTTGTTGTATAACCCTTGCCCTGTCTTCTTCTGCCAAGGTTTGGGGGAGGGAGATGTCACAATCATCCCATTCTTCTTGTGATCTCTGGAGCGATGTCCGGGTTTGTGACAAATAAAGCATAGCCCCTTTCGCATATGCTCCATTCGTTTGGCGGTGGTCAATTGGTTGATGTTGGTGGCTTCTTTCTTGATCGAGGAAGTAGATTGGGGTTTGTAGATTGTGTGCGTCTTTCCTGCGATGGCGCATGCTTGTTTCCATTGTCCGTCGTACTTTGTGGCTGCTTCCATCATGTTGTCGAGAGTGGTGGGGACTTTCTCCATGTTGTAGATCTTTTCTGTCAATTTGGGGTGTAATCCATCAATGAAGTATTATGGGGGAAATGTCTTCTTTGATCTTGGCCCTTCCCTTCAAGATTCTGAATTGGGTGATGTAGTCTTCGGCATCTCCAGTCTGTTTGAGCGCTTTCATCTTTTGTCGCGTGTCTCCTGCATCATCAATTGGAGAGAATGTGGTTTTGAATGCTGCTTTGAATTCTGTCCACATTCCTAAAGTCACTTCTCCTGCCTTCGACTCTGCCCATCCTGCTGCTGTGCCCCCTTTCATAAACAAGAGCATGAAGATCTTCTTGTCATCAGTGCTGTAGATGTCTTCATTTGCTCAGAGGTAGAGGGAGACTTGAGAGAGGAATGTGCTCGCTTTGGTTCTTTCTCCATGGAAGTTGGTGGGTGCACAGATCTTGATCTCTTTGGACGTCATGTCATAAGCGTTGGTGTCGGTGGTGTCAAGGAATTGATGGGTGGGTTCTGACTCGGTTTCTTTGTCTGGGTTAAGCAGTTCAAACTCTTCATCAGGGATGTATCGGGGTGGTTCAGTGCTCATTCTCTGGCTGTACCAGGGTTCTGAGGGTTCTGAGTAACATACTAGTTGTCCTTTGTGTCTGTACCAAAGGGTGTCGGGTTTAGGGGTGGCGCCTTGCGGCGGTTAGTTAGGGGATTGTTGGGTGGGTCGTTTGGAGAGGGAGGAGTCTGCTCTTGAGTAAGAGGATGTCGTGGATCAGCTTGACCTTTTGTTAAGGCGAGAGCCTCAACTACTAAGTACAAGTTATTGAGTTCGTTAGTGATGAGGCTTTCATCACTAAGTTATATCACGCTAAGTCAGAGGCTTTCTGCTTAGGTCAAGTCATGTGTTCGAGAGCAGTTGTAAGGCTGTATATTGCCTAAGGTCAAGCTGAAGAGCCTTGACTTCTGTCTACTACAGTTTATATAGGTACATTTATGACTACATGTCGAATATGTGTCTACACATATTGTAAGAGTCAGTAGCTATGTAAAGCTGTAGAACATGAGGTAAGTAAACAGCTATCTACTCGGTATCTAATATAAAGGGAAATATGGGTGCTGCCCCAGGAGTCACACTAACGAGTCAGAGATAAGGAAAACAATCAGGTAAGCACTGACACAACAAAGAAAGGAATAGATGGTAAAGGAAATCGTAACAATGCCCATGCCACATGGGCTGGCCCATGCTTTCAATGCTGCTGTGGAAAACATTACATGCCAAATGAAGGATCTTGGTAGCTCTTCTTGGTCCAACAGGGAAATGAGAGTATTGTCTTATGAGACCTCAAAGAAGAGACCTTGTGGGTTAGCTGTAGTGATGCTTCATCATTCTTGTATTCTTGTGGGCCATGGCAAAGCAGGGGTTATTTCTATGTACTTATACCCCATTGCAAATACTTGCAATCTTCACATACAATATATGTAGGCTGTGCAATAGTAGACCACAGGCAGATAAACTGAGATAAATGGAGCTATACACATGGCATGTGCAGATACACTGTGTGGGGTGCATGTGTGTGTGAACAAATGTGAGGACACCTGGTATCTCCAGGAGGGACTCACTGGCACTGAGGCCAGCCACAAGGAATTATTGGATCTAACTAGCAGTTACAAAATTCTTGCATTATGTTGATCATATGAATATATTTCTTGCCTACTCCTTCCAATTTTCTGCCAGCCTTGGACATAAATGATCTGTTGTCAGAATTATTGGATCTAACTATCAGTTACAAAATTCTTATGTATTTCATTATATTTCACTACAAATCACCACCAGTCTGCTTACTGCTTACAAACTCTGCCTGGTCATACCAAGGTCCCTCCAATTTCCTGATTGGCAGTTATTGAATATCATGACCAGTTACAAAATCCTTGCTTCTGTAAATCAAACCCATATAATTATTTCCTACCCCTTGCCAAGCTATATCCATTCTCTGCCAACCTTGGACACAATTGATCTGTTGTCACAATTATTGAATCTAATGATCAGTTACCAATTCCTTGCACTATGTAGACCAAACCCATATATTTCTTGCCTACTTCTTGCAAAGTACTATCTATTTTCTGCCAGCCATGAATGTAAATGATCCGTTGTTACAATTATTGAATCTGCAAATCAGTTATAAAATTCATGCATTTTGCAGATCAAACCCACATAATTATCTCCTGCTCCTTGCAAAACTATATCTATTCCCTGCCAGCCTTGGACATATATGATCTGTTGTCAGGATTATTGGATCTAACTATCACCTACAAATTTCTTGTATTATGTTGATCAAACTCATATATTGCAGTATATTTCAATGCAAATCAGCATAGGGCTGCTTACTGCTTACAAACTCTGCCTGGTCATGCCAGCATCCCCTTGATTTCCTGATGAATGAGAGGAGCAGGAGCTGGAGGATCAAAAAGAGGAGGAGTGGGAACAGGCTAAAATGGTGCAATTAGAATAATCCATGGCAGAATAGAATCCACTTCAACATACAGGTGGCAGGAAATCATTGGCCACAGGAACAGGTGGAGCAGGAATGGGAGGATCAGGAGCTGGAGGATCAAAAACAGGTGGTGCACCCAGATGATTTCTGCCATGGTGTGGAAGAGGAGGCAAAGCAGCCAATTGCTGTGCCAACTGAACAGGCAGATAGTTATATACAGGGGCAGATGCAGGAGCAAGAGCTGGAGCTGGAGCTGGGGTATGACCATGACCATGACCATGACCATGACCACAACCCAACCACAACTGTGACCATTACTATGAAGAAGAGGGAGTGCAGCTAACTGTTGTGCCAAATGAGGAGGAAGGTGGTTGTACACAGGTGCAGGTGCAACAAAGGGACCATTGTTTACAGGCCCAGGCTGAACAGGAGGATGGGGTAGAGGGAGTGGAAGTGGTGGCTGGACTATGCCCATGTGCATCAAACAGACATGATGTGGAGTGTGATGATGGACAAGACTATCAAGAAGCCGCCTGTCATGTTCCTCTTGCTGTGCAGCAGTTCAGACACATTGAGGAGTGTCTGGAGGAGTCAGAACCCTAAAAGCTGATAAAGTTCTACTCTTAAGATGGAATAAAAACAAAACCTACATGTTGCAGCCAAAATAACAACTGATATAACCAAAAGAGGAGAGGGGGGAGCTCAATTACTGCAGCAGAGTAGTCCAGATCCTTGCAAGTGGCAGTGAAATCGGTTAAGACAGTGGTAGTTGACAGTGGAGCTACTTGCAATAATGGGAGGGGAGGCAACTGTAAACCTGCCAGCCCAATCTCCCTACACACTGTAGCCCTGAGAGAGGTCCAGGACTAAAATAAATTAGCCACTATGCAACTGGCAGACACTCTTTTGTTGAACAGAGAAGCCAGGGAGGTAGAACTTCACAGCAGCCTCACCTTGGTCTACTGACACCCCAAGAAGCCAAATAGACCCAAACTGGAAAAGAGCCCAAGACACAGAGCAGTTGGAAAATCCAATCAGCCCAAGAAAAGAGGCAGAGAGTGTGGAAAAAATGCAAAGAAAGTGTTGGGATTATGTATACAAGAGTATACAGGCAAGCCAAGGCAGTTAACATGCCTAGGGAATATTGCCAGAATATGCTAAGTCAACACTAGGGTTAGGGCTAATGCGCATTAACCATAACCCTAGGGAATGGACAGTTAACACATGCAGAGACATATAGGGGAATCCACAGTTAACACATGCTACAGGATTACTCATACTGCAGCATGTCTATGATAGCCTATCCAAGAGAAAGCTATGGATAGAGTGTCTATGACACACCCTGCAGGAAGTCTAGGACTTATCAAGCCACGATATCATATGTCACTATTATTGACACTGTTATAGGGGATATGACAAAGTTACTCCACTATTAACTGGTACAGGGGTCTATTACAGAATACCTCCTTCATATATTATAGGAGTGCATTACACTATACCTCCTAACTGTGTAGTATAAATATTGCACATCTTGTAGGAGATGATAATAACATTCCTCCCTGTTGCAGACTCCCTCACTCACTAGCCTTTGAGATTAACTTCATCTTCTTAACCTTGTCCTTAACTCCTCCTGTCACTGTTCACCACTCCATTCCCAACAGAAAGTGCTCGAAAAATTGGCCTGCAAAGCATGGGGAAAATGTTAATTAGCCAAGCTTGCTGCACTTGCTATATGTATTTGAAGATGGTTCATTATGCTTAGTCAAATTAGTCACACACAGTTCCTAAAGGCCCATGACCCCTCCATGTGACCAATCTCTATTACTTATGGACAAGCTTCTGAAGCGCGCCTCTGGCACACTTCTCGCTTCACGCGCATTGCTCCTGCAGCCTGCTTCTTCAGCTTGTGAGGGGGCTGCGCCCCCCAAATACTCATCTTGTCAACACAGTCAGGGACCTTTGGCCCCTGCCTGTGTGGGGGAGGTGTTATAGTAAATTGATAATATTTAGTGGCCATGTCACTTTTTATATTTTACATTTTATTTATAGCTAAAACTATTTCTACATCTTAATCTGATACCACTCAATTATATTTTACTTTCATCTCCCTATATTCCCTGAATCTCATCCACAGACTTCACCTGTCACACTATCACACAAAATTCCCATGTCTGAACATAAAACTCCAAAAATCCAGTTCCACATCCTACAGACACCCACATCCAGGAGCATTTCAATGTAGAAGGACCTGTGCACTCCTACTCAGCCCCCCTCCAGCCCCTCCCTATCCATCTTTCCCATCCCATCCCACCCCATCTCTTCTTCACTGTCAGTCCCTAACCTTCACATCCCCTCCCTCACCTTCACATCCCCTCCTCAGCCCTCCCCCTTCCCCTTCCCCTTATATCCTTCTCCTTCTCCCCCTGACACTGCTCCCCAGCCCTCACCTCAGCCCCTCCCTTACTTTCTGCATCACTCTTCCCACATCCCCTCCCTCACCTCCCCCTCCCCCATCACACCTGTCACACTCCTCTCTATCCCTCTCCCCCTCCTTATTCTCTGTACCACTCTTCCCATTGCCTGTCTCACCTCTCACCTCTCACCCCTCATCCCACATTCCTCCTCTCCTCATACTCCCCCTCACATCCCTTTCCCCTCTTTCTCCAGCCCACTGGTGCAAATTCTTTCACTCCCCCTCCTCTCCCCCTCTCCCTCTGTCTCCTCTTTCCCTGTCTCCCCCCCTGTCTCTCTCCCCTCTCCTCCTCTTCCTAGGTCTCCTCCCCTTTTCCCCTCTTCCTCTGTCCCCCCCTTCCCTTGTCCCCCTCTTTCCATATCCCCCCCTCACCCTCCTGCCTCTCCCCCTTTCCTCCTGCCTCCCCCCCTCTTCCCAGGTCTCCCCTCCTATATCTCCTATATCTCCCATGTCTCCCATGTCTCCCCCCTCCCCCCCTCCCCCCCCCTCTCCTCTTGTCCCCCCCTCCTCACTCCCCCCCTCTTCCCCTCTTCCATTCTTCCCCTGTCTCCCCCCCTTCCCCCCTCACCCCCTCCCTCTCACATCCCTCATCCTCATTCCATTATCACTCTTTCTGGACACTCAGACAGAACTCCAACCTAAGCCATAAATAAAAAACATCAACTTACATTTTTTGCCATTTTTCGGACTGTATCTAACTGATCCTTATTAATGAATATGTTACACATTGCTTTCCTTATTGATTATTGAATTGCTTACACTAAACTGATTTATTTGCTGCTAAAGGCTTATTTTTGGACTGGAGTTGCTTTATTGAATTTACTGATTTATTTCGGACAGACTTATTGTGTTACTCAGTGCCTCTTAATTATTGTTTTGCTTAACATAACAACCTTACTGTATTGCTTACATTGCTTATTTCAGACTGACTTATTTCAAACTGACTTATTGTGGTTACTTAGTTGATGAAAGTATCTACAATTTGTAGTGGTCATGTGCTGGGGTCGTGAACAGGTTTTTGCATTTTGTTCAGCCCATGGGGTTGTGGCTGTACACTCTATGTATAGAGCATGGTTTGTCATGCTTAGTCAAATTACTCATCATGTCCCATAGCCCAAAAACATTCACACAGCTCGAAAAAGTCACACAGCTCGAAAAAGTCGCACACAGTTCAAAAAGTCACACATGGTTGCTAAAAACCCACGACCTCTGCACGTGACTAATCTCTATTACTTATGTATATATTGATTGATAATTTAGACCACAGCAATTTATTTTCTAAATAAGCTAACTATAGCAACCCATAACAACTAGACAAGATTATGCACTATATGACTCAAAATCTGAGGCTGGGTTCAAATTTGTATCTTATTTGATCATGTGTGAACCTCCCTACATATGAAAAAATGTCTTAAAATAAGATATTTTTTTTTACATATGCTGCTACTTGATAACCTCTGATCCCCCCTATGTCAACACTTGGCATTATTGTATATCATTATTTTGGTCTCATCAATATTGTTTGCCATAGTAAGCAGACCAAAATTGATGTATTCAGATCAAAATGGCCTATCTCAGAGCTTAAAGAGTCTCTGAAAGCACTGGTATGTAGCTTCTTGTTGACATGCATGCAGATATTCAATGCATTCAATCAGGATGGCTCAAACAATCTGATCCATGTCTGGAAAATTTTAGATAGACAGAATCCACTCATCAGCCTCATGATTCTTATTCTCAGCTTTGTTCCCAATTCTGCATCAACAGAACAACTATTCTCCAGCATGAGAAATATCAAAACCAAGAAGCAGAAGAGAGTTGGTGTTCAGAAGTTACAGGATTGTGCTTTGGTCAAGGGTGAGATATGACAACTACATGCAGCAGAAGGCACAGCCTGTATTTGACTCAAACACAAGTTTGGCAATTCCAGCCCTACTGTTGCTGATACCAACAAATCTGGCAGCTGTGTTGAGGATGAAGATATTGTTCAAGCAGCTGAGTGAGAAGCTGCCAATGGGCTTGGGGTGAGTGAAGATGAGAACAATACTGATGGGGACTCAGAGGATGAGGGTGAAGGAGGAAGCCACTCATTTGCTGCAATTACCTGCCAGTTCAAGAAGGATGCTGAAGCAGATTCTGGGTCTGATTCTGATGATGAAGACACTGAATTGGGCAAAGAAGCCTTGTTCAGCAACCAACCTTCCACAACCACATGTCAGGTAGGCACTTCTTATTGCTATATCAATAATCTGACTTAATGCTATTACTGTACTAATACGACCAACTCTTCATGCCTTGTGACGTGTGACCGATTTCGATGACTGACCAACTCTTCAAGGTTGGGAAAGAAGTGTGACGGATGTAAAATCTCTTCAAAATTTGGCCAAAAAACAGCTGATTTTGGTGATTTTTACACATTTGCGAGAGGCCAAAAATTTGTCACACTCTTCAAAATTCATGGTGACCTGTGACAAGGCCCATATCTCTTCACTTCAAAGAGGCTTGTGACGTGTGACTGAAGAGTTGGTTGTATTAGTACAATAATAGGTGAGAGGATATTTTGGTCAGAAGATGCCAATTACCATTGCAGACATGTTCAACTGGCCTGTTGAAGCTGGGTGGGATCCATTCTGGATACAGGGGGTAAGAAACTACTGTGAGGAGCTGGAATTCTATGAGATCCTGAGTCAGCTGGGTCCAGATATAGGAAACAATGGACCTGGTCATGCTATTGATCTCCTATTTCAGACACTTGTGGTAAAAGATACCCATGATTTTGAGGAGCCACTTTGGCCATAAATGTTGTGTAGAATATCCCAGAGGTTTTTTCAAAAATATTCACCATATCGGGAGGCTGTCACACTGGTCAGGTGACATTGGCTGGTTATGGAAGTTGTCTACCTTACTAATCATGCTGGAGCATCTATCGACCCTTTGGAAGTTGATGATGATGGTTAGAACCACTATGGTGCAAATCACCTAGTCACTGCTTGTTTAGAACAAGATTTATGACCCCTCCAATTTTCACCTGAAATCTAATTCCTTTTGGGAAAATGCTCCATTTCATGATAGCTATTGATCCTCAAGAGGGATTTTGAATTAAGTCAAAACTGAGGGAGAAATATATTTTTGGGAGGCAAGATTTGGGACTATGGTCGAATTATGGCGTACTGATGGTCAAAACCCTGCGCAACACATTCAGGGATGTGATGGTGAGATTTGTAGGCGCTTCAATTGTTGTCCCATTGTCGCACAATGGTAGTAACAGTACATCATTTCAAACAAATCCGCTAGTCACTATTGAATGTTGCCAATCCAAACAGTGTTCAGGGCCCCACAAGGTACATATTTTTTTTTTGGCTGCTGGCGGCCAATTTGGGACTAGTTCACCACAAGCAGTGACTAAGTGATTCGCACCATAGATCAACAGCAATGTTTTTTTCTATTTTTTCGGTCAAATTACCCCACTGACCTATGGTAATATATGGTGATAAAAAATCATGAGTTATGATTCAAAAAGTAATTACCCGGATCATTGACAACACTGGCCAGGCCTATGCCACTGCATTCATTATGGAATGTGCATCACATTCCTCTGTGTCCCACGTTGGTTCCAGTCCAAAGTTCATGCATTATGAGAATTATGCATGATTACATTATGCATTATGAGAATTATGCATGATTACATTATGCATTATGAGAGTGGATGACTATCTGCAGGATTTAGAACTCCAGATTACATTCCAAACCTATCTCCGAGCAAGGGCTTTACACTCCCCCACATGTATACATGGAGTCTACGTAGACTACATAGACTTTACTGGGAGTCTACATAGACTTTAGGTGGAGTGTGGGTTCACCAAACATGGGATTCATGTTGATGGCAAGTCTATGTAGCCTTCATGTAGACTCCCAGTAAACTCCATGTATTTACAAGGAGTAGTGGGACTCCCACTAAATACTATACATAGACTCCATGTAAACTCCATGTAGACTCCATGTAGACTCCGTGTAGACTCAACTCCATGTAGACTCTATGTAGACTCCATGTAGACTCCACATAGACTCTAAGCCTCATACTATTAAATATAAAAAAATTGCCATGTCAGAGATTTGAACCCATGACCACTGGATTACATATTACATAAGTAGCCACATATAACCATTCAGCTATGCAACTTTGCTAATTATCCAAACTTTGATCTCTAAGTGATATGTTCATCACGTGTTCATTGAAATGCGTGGCCTTGTGTGACTGTTTGTTTATCAGTTACACATGACATGCTACTACCACCACCACCACCGACCTTGCCACCGCCACTGCTGCCACTGCCTTGCGCCTCGTGCCTTGACCACCACCACCCCCCTTCGCCATCTCTCTCCACAGCCCCCAACCTTGCTCCCTCAGGCCGGCCAATGCACAGCAACGACCCCCAGCGCCCCCAGACGGTATGCGGCCCCCTCCCCCCCTATTCCCTGACGTGCCATGTCACTAACCACCCCTCCCACTAGGTATCACCCCTGTGACCTGGGGCGGCAATCTCAGCACCCCCCATGATCTGGTAAGCCCCCCTTTCCACCCACGTGCATGCCATGTCACTGACACCCGCGCTGTCCCCCCCCAATCCCCCCTGCACCTCCTGCCTGCCCCCCCTCCCTCCCTCCTGCACTACCCATCTATGGGGGCCTGTGGCCCTCATGTTGAGTATTTTTTTTCTTTATCTATTTTTTTTTAAGCTCAATTTTTTTTTTCAGTTTTTCTATATATAACATTGGATAGCCAATGTGCTGCCCCTCCTCCCCACTCAGCTAGGAGTGTGAGGGGCATGGAGGGGGATAGAGAGGTGCCGGGAGACCCATTGCTTGTGGGGTGGAACAGGGTGCTATGAGAGGGGCAAGTTGCTGTGCCACATTGTGCCCCCCCCTGGAAGCAGCCAGACACACCCCCAGGGCACCAGAAATGCCAATGAAGATCTCTCTTGCATATTGTGGCTCCCTGGTGGAATTCCTTTTTGGGCCTTGTTGAACATTGATTGAGCCCCTCTTTTGAGCTTGTCATCAAGTCATTTGTATGCTAACTACTATGGGTATCAATGGATTGTGGCCAATGAGTTATTGTTTTCATTCACATTGCTTGTTTAAATTGCTGACCCCCATCCTCTCATCAGCTTCTCAATCCTGTTTCATGGTCTGTTTCTCTATGTGACTTCACTGTTGAAAAGGGGTTTGTTGACAATGCTGGGGGCATCTGAGCATACCAAGTAGGGATTGATGCCAGGTATGTGGTGCCAGATCATCATGGGCTGTGGCAGCACTAACATGGAATGACTAGTGGTTGGATTTACACAGCATGCTATTGTCATGGCAATACCAAGAGTCCTGAGCTGGCAACACTGTTCTCCTGCTGCTGCCACTTGCTCTGGCTACCGATCTATCCTGTCTTTGTCTTTGATGGGCCTGGATGACCAAGGATGAAGTGAGGCAAGAAAGTTCAAGGAAACCCTCATTGGATAATGGCTGGAATGAAGGAGCTCCTCAGTTGCTTGGATTTTTCCTGGATTGATGTGAGTCAGCCTCTCTGACTTCATCTGCAGTCTGCTTGACTCACAGTTTGCAGGCACCAGGGGAGGCTGAGGCCAAGCTCACTGCACTCTTGAAACTGCATGTTGTTGACATTGTGATCACAGAAGACTCTGATGCCATTGTTTCTGGTGCAACAGCTATTTTGTGCATGTGAGTGAGGCTCAGATCTTCCTCCATTGTGCTCAACTCTGATAATGATCATAGTGATGCCAATTTTAACAAGGCAGAAACTGTTTGTGTGTATCAGGCTGCTGATGTGGCCAGCATGGGGCTGGATGCTAATGCTTTGATCCTCATTGCTTTGCTTGTTGGGGGGGATTATTCCCTGGTGTGTGCCCTGCTTTTTACTATGATATCTTGTTGTGAGCTGCTAACCACCCACATTTTGGAGTACATTACACTCCCCTACATATTCTGGCCAGAATTTCCAGATTCCAGTTGTACTTTTTTTTGAGTGTATTTCTCACTGTAGAGGATAATTCCAGTTTAAATAATTAAACTGGAATTTCCAGAATCTACCTGAACCAGGAAAAACCAAACTAACTGAACTAACTGGATGCATGTCACATGGCCACAATTGCCACCATGATGTGTTGTGACTGCCAGCTCACATGTTGCCACCCACCATCATGACAATGGCCTCCCCCCTCCCTCCCTCTAGCACAACATGGGGGCCATGGTAAGTATTTTAAGTTCCATTTCATCTTTATTTAAAGCTAATCAAATATATATTCTTTCTCCTTCAGTTTTGGCAACAATGCACCACCCCTCCTCCCTACTTAGCTGGGAGGTGGGGGGCTTCATGGGGTGAGGGATGGCACCAGGGGACTGCCAGGGAAGGGAGAGGGGAATGACCAGAGCGGCCACATCACCAATGCTCACTGACCCAGCAACCACCACCATGTCACTGCCCACTGACCCAGCACCCACCCACTTCACCAACACCCACCAACAGGGAGTAGGATGACAATGACAGCCACCCCATCACCAATGCCCACTGATCTGATCTGGCACCCACCACAGCCATGTCACCACCCACCAATCCAGCACCCTCCCCCAGCCAGGGACAACCCCCACTGACACATGGCCTACCCCCAGGCCCACAAGGGACAGGGGGATGTCCCTCAGAGTGAGGGGACACACCAGGGACAAGGGGATATGCTGGGGGACAAGGGGACATGCCAGAACAGAGGGGGACATGTGGGGGGACAGGGGGATGCCATAGGAGGGAGGGGACATGCTGGGGGATGGGGGGACACACCAGACACAACACCCAGCATGACAGAGCACCCCCCACCACTTCTGCAAGCAACTGCTCACAGGGTGGAGGTGGGGTGCAGTAGGTGAGGTGATGGATAGGCATGGGAAGGGGGGGGACAGAGAAGAAGGGCAATGATGGCAATGCACCATGCACCACTCCCCTCCCTTTTAATTTTTTTTCTATATATTTGTTTTATTTGTACTCTATTTTAATTAATATAAATGCCACTCAGTCAGAGCAAGGGGACATGCCAGACACATGACAACATGACAACCAGGATGACAGAGCACCCCCACCACTGCTGTGAGCGACTGCTCACAGGGTGGAGGGGGTGCAATAGGCAAGGGTGACAGAAGGGCATGGGGAAGGGGAGGGACAGGGAATGGGGGGGGACAGGGAATGGGGGGGGACAGGGAATGGGGGGGGACAGGGAATGGGGGGGGACAGGGAATGGGGGGGGACAGGGAATGGGGGGGGGGCAACAATGCTGATGCAATGCACCCCACTCCCCCTCTCTCCCCTTTTATTTTATTAGTACTCTATTTTAAATAATATTAACATCACTCCATCAGAGTGAATTTTATTGATACTCTATGTTAATCATCACTCTGTCAGAGTGAGGTACATGCCAGATGTGTGACCATAGAACACCCAGTGTGACTGCACATGCCCCACCACTGCTGCAAGCAACTGCTTGCAGGGCAAGGGTGGGGTGCAATAGGTGAAGGGGATGGGCATAGGGAGGGGGCCAGTGACATGCCCCACTCCCTCATCCTCCCCTTTTCTTTGTTATATTTATTTTATATGAAATTCTGTCTGGAATTTCTGGACTTTACAGACTCATTTTTAAGTCATTTAGCCATACAGTGTTCTGGCAGTCCTTGACACACCACCACCCCTTGACACACTTGGCTCTAGCATGCTCAAATCACATCTATTTGTATATATTCATTTACAAAAACTGTTCTACTATGTTCTGTCTGGCTCCATAAAAAATATCAATTTTTTCAGGAATGCTGTCGAAGCAGTATTCCAGCCATTACACCAAATTTGTCAGGAGTACAATTTTCACAAGACAATTAATACTATTATTTTTGATATTTGGTTGTGATGACACTTTTATGTACATGCAGTAGGCGCAAGGTCCTTACGATCAAATGCAAGGCTAAGGGTAGGTACAACACACCATACACACATGGCTGATACGCAGCCCAATCAGACTCATGGTAGGCATGTGTAAGCTGCACACCTCATGCTGTATGCATGGGATGCTGCGCCTGCTAACAACTCATGGTCTAAGCATGCCCGCAATAAACGCACAGTTACCACATGTATAGTAGTATATATTGTTGGGATTATGTATACAAGAGTATACAGGCAAGCCAAGGCAGTTAACATGCCTAGGGAATATTGCCAGAATATGCTAAGTCATATTAACACATGTTTAACAGAGGTTAACACATGCAGAGACATATAGGGGAATCCACAGTTAACACATGCTATAGGATTAATCATCCTGCAGCATGTCTATCATAGGATAGGCAAGATATAGCCATGTCTATGATAGCCTATCCAAGACAAAGCTATGGATAGAGTGTCTATGACACACCCTGCAGGAAGTCTAGGACTTACCAAGCCATGATATCATATGTCACTATTATTGACACTATTATAGGGGATATGACAAAGTTACTCCACTATTAACTGGTACAGGGGTCTATTACAGAATACCTCCTTTATATATTATAGGAGTGCATTACACTATACCTCCTAACTGTGTAGTATAAATATTGCACATCTTGTAGGAGATGATAATAACATTCCTCCCTGTGGCAGACTCCCTCATACACTTATCTTTGACTTAAACTCAATACCTCAAAAACCTCGTCCTCATCCTGTGCTCAGCTTCCTGATCCCAATATATATATTTGAATAAAGCGCCTAGAGACACTAGTCATGTTCTCTTAGGTTATCCACTACCACTAGTGTGACTGCCTGAGACTGCTAGGCTGTCCCTTCACTTTTTGTTGTTGTTGTTTGTTTGGGAGTCCTCATTGATCCTTTGTGGTTAGCATTGTCCTAACAAAATTGGCCAAATTTAGAAATCTAGCAACCTTTTGACAGACATTATATTACCATTCAGAACAGATCCAGACAAAAATAAAAATAAGGCCTATAAGTGACCCAGGAACCTACGTTTTGACCATAATAAGAGTACAATCGGGCCAGAGATGATGCCACAAAAAATCAGCCCAATTATGACACTCATTGAGTGTGACAATGTGAGAACCCTGATCCCATTGCTTCCATCTGCAACTCTCTGGGCCTCACCTACCACATTAGATTGACATTTGATGGAATACTGATGGTAGGACGCGCTCTTTCTGAAAGAGTGAAGACTCAAGCGCAACAGCAGGCAACAAATACACTATCAGGCGGCTATTGATGAATATCTACGTGAGCAAGAAAAGCCAGTGGGTACCAAAAAACATGGTCTATGTGTCATTGCAGAGAAGCACAATGTCCAATATAGGACACTTGGGTGCCTTGCCAATGGAGGATGATCAATCTCAGCAGGTAAATGTCGACATTTGACAGCTATCGAAGTTATTGAGCAAATGAAAGCTGGAAAAGGAAAAGAAGCAGGAGGAGGTAGAGAGGGAGCAGAGGAAAGCTGCAAGGGGAAATAGAAAGGCAGAAAGGGAGAGGCTGGAATTAGAGTGGAAAGAGATGCTGGAGGCTTATGCTCGTCAAGTTGCACAGTGGGAAGAAACCTGTAAGAAGCTGCGTGAGCAGCATGTATTTGTCAAAGACCTGCCAAAGAAGCCTAAGCTGTTACAGTTGTCCAGCCATCGTTACCATCAAATTCTTTTTCTCTCTTATTGTCTTACTGTCTTCTTTCTTTCTTCTGATTTACCACCTTCTTTACTTCCTTTTCTCATGATGTATCTGAAACGCTTCTTTCCTTGTGTCCCACCATTCTTCTCTCCTTTTCTTCGGACTTCTGTACACCTTGATACCTAGCACAGCCTCACCCCTCCCATGTATATAAACAGTAGTATGAAGGTCTAAGCTCCTCAGCTTGACCTAAGCAATCTACTGCTTCACCTTGCTCAACTCGAACTTAAGCTAGTCCAGAAAGCCTCTGGGACTAGCAGAACTAGACAACTACTTGAAGGCCTCAAGTAGTAGATGACGACCAACCTTAGTTGACAAGTGTGAAGCCCTTGTCTTAACAAAAGGTCAAGCTGAACCCAGAAAGTCCTCCTACCAAGGAGCAGACAAGACGTCTTCCAGACGAGACACCAGACAGACCCCAGAATGCCTGCCTAGAGGGGCACAGCTGATTCCGCAATCTGTGTGGTACAGACAAGGAGACAGATTAGTGTGCTACTCAGCATCTGCAGAAAGGTGGACTAGCAAAACCACCCCAAATGAACCCGCCTGATATCTAGAAGAAGAAGAATTTGAACTCCCCCCCTCCACTCCACACCCCTTCTCTTTTGGCAACAACAGTGAAACCGACGAACCAGACATGGCAACTAAGGAAATAAAACTCAGAACCCCCGCCAACTTCAATGGAAAAAGGACGAGGACAGCAAAGTTCTTGCAAGAGGTGTCCCTGTACCTCAGAATCAATAAAGACACCTATGACACAGATAAGAAAAAGATTTCCCCTGCCCCCCCATTCATGAACTCTGGCATGGCCAGAGCATGGGCACAAGACTGGGCATCAAAAACCAACTTAGGAACATGGAATGAATTCAAAGCAGCTGTAGACAAAGCCTTCACCCCCACAGACGACGCGGGAGCTGCCAGAATGGAGATGAAGACCCTGAAGCAAGACGGTGATCTGGAGGATTACCTCGCCCAATTCCGGATCTTGAAGGGAAGATCAGGGATCACTGAGGACACACCCCTCATTGACATGTTCATGGATGGACTGAACCCAAAGATCCTAGAAAAAATATTCAACATGGAGAAAGTCCCAGAAAAGTTGGACGACATGATGGAGGCAGCTGCCAAGTACGATGGACAATGGAAGAGAGCCAATCATTGGAAAAACACAAGGAAGCTACTGTCCAGAAAAGAAGACACCCCCTCCTGTCAAAAAAGAACCTGGCCTGGAGATTAACAGGCTCACCAATGAAGAAAGAATGGAGCATATGAAAAAAGGGCTATGCTTCCTGTGCCACAAGCCAGGACACTGCTCCTCTGACCACAAGGGAGGTAACATTTCCCCCTCCTACACTGCCCCTAGACCATTCCAGAAAAGGAAAGGGGCTGACGTACATGCTTTGATCTGGGCCATGATGGCCGAATTAGATGAAGAAGAAAAAGGAAAAGCCCTGAGCCTTTTTGAAGACTCGGGTTTTTAAAGAAGCGGCCTGAGATGACGCCAGGTACCGCTGAGATTTCCATCCATTCCACAATGCTAGCCACTATTAGAAATAAATATATGCACTTATTGATTTCCATAGCAAAAATGGAAGGAGGAAAAGCCATCGGAACTAAAGCACTCCTGGACTCAGGAGCAGGAGGAGTGTTCATGACTCACGAATTCGCAGAACAACTAGGTCTGGAACCCATCCCCTTGAAGAAACAGATCCCGGTTAGGAATGCAGATGGAACCCCAAACAAGAAAGGCACCATCACCCATTATGTCATGGGGCAACTCCGGATCAATGGAAAAGAACTCACCACCAGTTTCCTCATCACTGGACTAGGGGACGAGTCCGTCATCCTAGGACTCCCCTGGCTGCAGAAAACAAACCCAATTATAGATTGGAAGGAAGGAACACTAGAATTCAAAAACACCTCAGGCTTGCCCAAGTCAGGAGGATAATGCAGAAAATGAAGGCAACCTGGGGAAACTTTGGACAAGCTAGACCTTCAATTGAAGAAATACCCAAGGATGAACCCAAAATAATGAAACTAACCAATGCAGAACCTATTGGACCACAAGAGGAAGAACCTACCCCAATCCCTGCCAAAGGAAACGAAACCGAGCAGAACAATGAATTGCTCATCACCTACACCAAGGGGGAACCCATCATAGGAATATTCGAACCCGGAAAGACCCCCCTCACCCAGGAATACACCAACCCGATCTACTCCTACTCTCGAAAGATGGCCACTATATCCTGACTCACAACATCATGGACATCCCCACAGTACTCCTTCAGTCAGAATGTCTGGATTAGGGCCAAAACCTCGGTCTCCCAATGTTAAGGCGAGAGCCTCAACTACTCAGTACAAGTATCGAGTTCGTTAACAACGAGGCTTTCGTTGCTAAGTTAAATCACGCTAAGTCAGAGGCTTTCTGACTTAGGTCGAGTAGCGCGTTCGAGAGCAGTATAAGGCTGTTAATTGCCTAGGTCAAGCTAAGGAGCCTTGACCTCTGTCTACTACAGTTTATATAGCTAATTACCTGGCTACGTGTCGAATACGTGTCTACACGTATTATAAGAGTCAGTAAACTATCTATGGGTGCAAAGCTGTAGAGTGCGATGTAAACGGACAGCTATCTACTCGGTGTCTAATGAAAAAGGGAATATGGGCGCTGCCCGACGAGTCAGAGATAAGGAGACGAGTCAAGGTAAGCACTGCCACGACGGAGAAGGAAATAGAGTAAAAGGAAATCGTAACACTGCCCCCCCCCTATCCTCGAAGTTTCCAACTTCGTTTCATTCTAACTCTTTCTCCACTCGTTCTGTAGATTTGTTGAGCGGTCGATAGACCCATAACTCTTGATCGATTGGCAAGAAAGTAGGTGGCGTTGGCGGCAGTACACGCGGTGCAGGTGGGATGTAAGCGGGCGCGGGGACGGCGATGGGGGTCGAGTCGAGCAGGGCGTTCGAGGGGGTCGGAGAGATGTGAGAGAGGATTTCACCGAGTTCGTATATGTTGTGTCGGCGTTCAGTTTCGCGAATAGAGATGTAGGAGAGCGATAATAAGATCATCCAGCAAGTGAAGAAGAAAAGCCCGAGGGCGAGAGCGATGATTTGCATGTATGTCATGCTTGGAGTGGGGGATTTCTGGCGATGCTGGGGAACATCAACGAACATCTGTCCTTTAATAGGGGTGGAACGACCCTGGTCCGGGTTCACCGGTCGAATTCGCCCAAGCGCTGTTATCGAAATTGGAGAAGTATTCGGCCGCAGTATATGCCGTTTCTTCTTCGCTCCCACTTCGCTTCTGATCAGGGGTAACCGATCACTTCTTGTTCCGGGGACAGTCTTTTGGGTAGTGCCCTGGCGCTCGTTTCTTGCAGATGTCGCAGGTGAAGAGGTGACAGTAGGACGCAAAATGTCCCAGTCCTTTGCATCTGAAACAGGCTTCGTTTTTCATGTGGGGCGGAACTGCGGAGGGTGGCTGGTTAGCGGTCAGGGTCATGCTTCGGACGTAAAAAGGGGTCGGAGGTCGCTCTTTTTGTTTCGGGGGAGAAGGTTGCCAGGCATTGGCAGATGCGGCTCGTGCGGATTTTCGAAGGTGGTAGGAGGAGGAGGAGGTCGCGGATCCAGATGGGGGCGTTTGCAATGCGTGTGTTTCTGCTCGGGTTTGTGTCGGGGCGGTGGAGGTGTTGGGCTTTGCGTATAATTACTAACTACAGAGGCCATTCCTTTCTCTAGCATTTGAGACATCATACTGTGGGCGAGTCGTTCTAAGTTTGAGATGGTATCGAGGGTGAGATCGTATTGTCGGAGAGTTTCTTCGAGGGGTCGGTCGTGGACCTCGCGGAGGATTTCGGCGCGATGCCCGGGATCTTGGAGATAGTTGTTTGTATATTCGGCGAGAGGGGGGAGAATGTTCAAGGTTTTGAGAGCGTGAGAAGAGGGGAGGTCAGACATGTTCGTTTGATGGTGATGGTTGCGGATGAGTTCGCTGGATCAGTTTAGAGATGTTTCTTCTCCTTATATGCAGCAAGGAGGTCCGCAGCGTTTCTTAAATTATCCGTAGGCTCCCATGTGTTTTCAGACGTGGGGTAGCCTAGCCACTTCACCAGGAATACGTGTCCTCTGCCTCATTTTTTGTGGGCGATGATTGACTCCACTTCGTGTTCTTCCTGTCCGTCAATCAGGTCAGGGGGTGGCCTTAGGTAATTGGGGCCGTGGGCGGCGGTTTCGCGATAAGGTGTGAGGAGGGCGGCGTGGAATACAGGGTGGATCTTCCATTGATGGGGGAGTTTCAGCTCGTAGGAGAGTGGCGACAGAACCTGCTTGATGGGGAAGGGTCCCTCTCGTTTCGGAGAGAGTTTCCTTGTGACATCTGTCAGTTTTAGGTTTTTCGAGTTAAGCCACACCTTCTGTCCTTTCTCGAATGGGGTAAATTTCCTTGTGATTTGTTCCGCCATGATTTGTCGAGCTAGCTCGTGTGCTGCAAGTGCTTCGTTTCGTGCTTTTAATAACTGAATTAGGCGTTGTTCTGCTGCGGGTACGTCGCTTTTCTGATAGGCCGTGGGTATCGCTTGGGGTTCGTATCCCATCATGAGGTAAAACGGGGAATGTTTCACCGTTGAATGCGTGCGTTGGTTGTGGGCGAATTCCGCAGTGGGAAGGAGTCTTCTCCATGTTTCAGGGTTGTTCGTGCAGAACATCCGAAGGTAGACCTCGATTTCCTGATTCACACGTTCCGTTTCTCCATCTGTTTGAGGGTGGAAGGCGGTGCTCATCGCGAGTTTGATTCCGAGGAGTTTTCCGAGTTCTTGGTAAAGTTTCGACGTGAATCTGGGGTCTCTGTCGGAGATTATCTTGTCTGGTAGTCCGAACCGGGTGTAGACATTTTTTAGATATGCGTCCGCAGCTCCTAATGCATCAATCGTTTTGTTGCAGGGGATTAAAATTACCCCCTTAGTAGGTCCATGGTCTACCACGACCATTAATGAATAGAACCCGTCGGACAGGGGTAGGTCGGTGATGAAATCAGTTGTCACGAGCGCGAATGGGCGCGTTGTATTGCTTTTAATTGGCGTGAGCGGTGGTGTCGTTGGATGTGTAACGACCTTCATTTGTTGGCATTTTGCGCAGCCTTCTACCCAGTTCTTGATTAACACCGTCATTCCCGGCCACCAGTAGTCTCTGCGGACGAGTTCGATCGTCTGGAATTGCCCAGGGTGTCCGGATGGTAGCGAGTTGTGGTATAATTCGATTATTTTCTTTCTGAGTTCGGTGTCGGGTGGTACGTAACACCTATTCTTAAAAAAGATTAGACCGTCTTTTACTTCCCAGTCTGTCAGATCGGATTTGATCGGCGGGGTTCCGTTAGTTTTGAGCGCTTTGATTGCCTCTGCAACTAGTTCGTCTTTCATCGTCGCTTGAACCAGAGCTGTCTGCATGTCTGTGTCGATGACGTTTACGAAGATTTCTGGAGGGAGTAGTGTGATGTTCTCATTGTCGTTTTCTGTTCCTTGATTCCAGTCTTCTCTTCTCGATAGCGCGTCGGATTGTATCATTTGCGATCCTGGCACATGTAAAAGATTTAGCTCGAATTCGGATAAGAATAAGCTCCATCGAGCTTGTCTTCTATTTAGTTTTTGGGCGGTGCGGAAGTATGTCAAGTTCTTGTGGTCGGATAGGATTGTTACTGGGTGTGCGCTTCCTTGGAGATAATGGCGCCAGGTTTCCAGGGCGCGTATGATGCCTAGGAGTTCCCGATCGTAGATTTCATAATTCCGTTGCGTTGCGTCGAGCGAGTGTGAAATATATCCGCAGGGGTGCCATTGTCCGTCAGTGCCTTGTTGTCTGAGTACCGCACCGGTGGCAAATTTCGAAGCGTCTGATTCGATGGTGAAGGGTCTTGCCGGATCGGGCATTGACAGGATTGGTGCCTGTGCAAATCTACCTTTTAGCGCATCGAACAACGTTTGACATGCTTCTGTCCATTCGAATTTAGCATCTTTTCGGGTTAGATCATTTAACGGTTTCGCTAGTTCGGCAAACCTCCCAATAAATCTTCGATAGAAGTTTCCAAATCCTAAAAATGATCGTACTCCTTTGACGTTTGTCGGTTCCGGCCAGTCTTTGATTCCTGCTAGTTTTGTGGGGTCCATCAATATTTGATCCGGTTTGACGATTAGCCCGAGGAATTCGACTTCTTGGACGTCAAATTTGCATTTCTCTGGTTTGAGGTAGAGGTCGTTTTCGAGTAGTCTTTGTAAGATTCACTGTGTTCGCCGTTGATGTTCTTGTTTGTCTTTGGAAAAGATGAGGATGTCGTCCATGTAAATGACTACCCATCCCTCGTCAATCCTATCTTTGAAGATGTCGTTCATCATGCCTTGGAACGTGGCGGGGGAATTGCATAATCCAAAGAACATTACCGTTGGCTCAAATAACCCTTTATTCGTCTTGAAAGCTGCTTTCCATTGATCACCTTCTTTGATTCGGACGTTGTGATAACCCCATCGTATGTCGAGTTTTGTAAAATATTGTGCTCCCTTTAGTTTGTCGAGAAGGTCGCTAACCAGTGGGAGTGGGTAGGTGTTCTTGATCGTTCCATGGTTGAGGTACCGATAATCTTGGCAGGGTCGAAGTGCTTCGGAGTCTTTCTTTGCGACGAAGAAGAAAGGTGACGCCATGGGTGATTTTGACGGTCGGATGTATCCTTTCTTCAGGTTTTCTTCGAGAAAGTCGTCCATTTTCGATTGTTCTGCTGGTGTCAGTGGGTAGACTTTACAATCTTTTGGTAGGAAATCATCTTTCAGATCGATTGCATGATCCCAGGGTTTCGATTCAGGGAACCGTTCCGATGCTGCCTTTTCGAATACCTTTCAATATTCTTGATACTGTGCTGGAAGGATATCATCGAGTGTCTTTGTCTTTTCTGGGTTGTCCGTTTGATTGTCGTGAGCAAGTTTCTGCGAAATAGAGGTTTTAGCTCTGATCCAGATCCCTTGTCCAAGGCAAAATCGTGGGGAAGTTCTTGATGACATTATCCTCGATATCCTTTTTGTGTTGTTCGAGTATGAATATTTCGGCGCGTCATATTCCAAGGTGAGGGGCGGTTCGGTGGTGGTAGGGTTGAATATTTCGATGACGGGTTCTCCTTTGATGTAAGCAATGACGAGGTCGTCTGTTGGTTCAGTTTCGACTTTGTCTGACGTTAATGGGATGTTGTCCGGGGTTCCGTTGCTGTTGTCTTCGATCGGGTGTTCTTCTTTGATAGGGGTGATTTTCCTGATCTGTTCCTCAGTGCTTTGTTTGAATGCCGTGTCTTTGATCATTTCCCTAGATTTAGCAACGATTCTCCAAACTCGGGCGAATCGTTCTTCTTTGTCAGGGAAGGTGATCATACCTTTTTTCCAGTTGATATCGGGGTTTTCCTTTCTAAACCAAGGTAATCCCAGGATTACTGACTCTTTTCCCAAGCCAGTTACCAGGTATCGTTCGTCCGTTTGTCTTTCTCCGACGGTGAGTCGGGCCGTTGTAGAATGAGTTGTTCCTTGTTTGTTCAGTGTCCCGTCGGCGTTCCACGTCTTGATTGGTTTAGCCAGGGGGGTCATTCGAAATCTGCGGTTGCGTGCGAAATCTCGATCGATAAAAGTTCCGGCGGCCCCTGAGTCAAGGAGCGCCTCTGTTTCGACAATTTTGGTTCCTGTTTCTAGCTTAATGGGTACTCTCATAGAGCGTTGTCTCATATCAGCTACTAATACAGATGAAACCGTTAACTCAGCGGGGTCTGACGTCGTTCCAGTCCGCTTCTTTAAAAACCCTTCTCTTCAAGGATTGCGAGAGCCTTTTCTCGTTCTTCTTCGTCTAACTCTCCCATCATGGTGCGGAGGTTGTTGTATAACCCTTGCCCTGTCTTCTTCTGCCAAGGCTTGGGGGAGGGAGATGTTGTGATCGTCCCATCTTTCTTGTGATCGCCGGAGCGGTGTCCGGGTTTGTGACAGATGAAGCATAGCCCCTTTCGCATATGCTCCATTCGTTCGGCGGTGGTTAGTCGGTTAATATCAGTGGCTTCTCTTTTGATCGAAGGGGTAGATCTAGGTTCGTAGATCATGCGCGTTTTTCCTGCGATGGCGCGCGCTCTCTTGTATTGGCCGTCGTACTTTGCGGCTGCTTCCATCATGTTGTCGAGGGTGGTGGGGACTTTCTCCATGTTGTAGATTTTCTCTGTTAACTTGGGGTGTAATCCGTCAATGAAATATTCGATAAGGGAGACGTCTTCGTTGATCTTGGCCCTTCCTTTCAAGATTCTGAACTGGGCAATGTAGTCTTCGACGTCTCCGGTCTGTTTGAGTGCCTTCATCTTCTGTCGTGCGTCTCCTGCATCATCGATTGGCGAGAACGCGGTTTTGAATGCTTCTTTAAATTCTGCCCACGTCCCTAAGGCTGTCTCTCCTGCTTTCGACTCTGCCCATCCTGCTGCCGTGCCCCCGTTCATAAACGAGAGCATGAAGATGATCTTCTTATCGTCGGTGTTGTAGATATCTTCATTTGCTCGGAGGTAGAGTGAGACCTGAGAGAGGAACGTGCTTGCTTTCGTTCTTTCTCCGTGGAAGTCGGTGGGCGCGCGGATCTTGATCTCTTTAGACGTCATGTCGTAAGTGTCGGTGTTGGTGGTGTCAAGGAATTGATTTGTGGGTTCTGGTTCGGTTTCTTCGTCTGGGTTGGTTGGTTCGAATTCTTCGTCAGGGATGTATCGAGGTGGTTCAGTGTTCGTTCTCTGGCTGTACCAGCGTTCAGAGGGTTCAGAGTAACGTACTAGCCGACCTTTGTGTCTGTACCAAAGGGTGTCGGGTTCAGGGGTGGCGCCTTGCGGCGGTCGATCGGGGGAGTGTCGGGTAGGTCGTCTGGAGAGAGGGGAGTCTGCTCTTGAGTAAGAGGACGTCGTGGATTAGCTTGACCTTTTGTTAAGGCGAGAGCCTCAACTACTCAGTACAAGTATCGAGTTCGTTAACAACGAGGCTTTCGTTGCTAAGTTAAATCACGCTAAGTCAGAGGCTTTCTGACTTAGGTCGAGTAGCGCGTTCGAGAGCAGTATAAGGCTGTTAATTGCCTAGGTCAAGCTAAGGAGCCTTGACCTCTGTCTACTACAGTTTATATAGCTAATTACCTGGCTACGTGTCGAATACGTGTCTACACGTATTATAAGAGTCAGTAAACTATCTATGGGTGCAAAGCTGTAGAGTGCGATGTAAACGGACAGCTATCTACTCGGTGTCTAATGAAAAAGGGAATATGGGCGCTGCCCGACGAGTCAGAGATAAGGAGACGAGTCAAGGTAAGCACTGCCGCGACGGAGAAGGAAATAGAGTAAAAGGAAATCGTAACACCCAACAACTCACCCACAACTCAGAGAAGGATCGGAAAGAACAGCCAGAGAAGACCCTAGATGAATCACTGAGAATATCAGGAGTACCAGTGCATCTTCGAAAAGGAAGCGTCGGAGTGGTTCCCTGATTTGCGCCCTTGGGATCACGCCATCAATCTAAAACTGGATTTCCTCCCAAAAGACTACAAGGTCTACCCTCTACCGAGGTCTTTACTGTCCCCCACCTAATCCGTGCGGACTCCGCGCAGAATCCAAGCTGTCCGCACGGAGTCCAAGTTGTCCACTCGGACTTTACTAGGAATTTTTTTGGCAGAAGGTCACTGCCAAATCTCCATTCCTAGTCCGAGTTTTGTCTGAGTTTTGTCCATGCGGACTAACTCGGACTAGGAATTCCTAGCATGGATTCCGCACGGACTGTCCTAGCAAGTCACTATTTAAAAGGTAATGTAATGGAAGGATTTGAACCCAGGACCTTGTGGCCATGTGAGTGTGACAGGTAAGTAATATAACAACTGTGCTACCAGGCTGTATGAGCCTGGGCAACATATGCCCATTTACTGGGTGCCGTCGTCACCACGTCACTATGTGTCACCCCTCGACTGCCAGCTCACTTACTCCTCACCACCACTCATGACGCTGCCTCCCCTTTCCTCCCCCTCCTCCCCCCTCCCTCCCCCCTCCTTCACTTCATCAATATGGGGGCCTGTGGCCCCCATATTAAGTTTTTGTTTTTTTCTCTAATCATTTTTTTTCAGCTAATTATTATTTTCTTTCAGTGCTTGCCAACGATGACTGCCCCTGCTCCCCCCTGCTCCCTGCTCCCTCCCTCCACCCCACTCCACCATTATGGGGCCTGAGGCCCCCATAGTAAGTCTTTTATTTGTTCTAATAATTTTTTATTCAGCTAAAAAACTTTTTTCCTCCAGTCCTTCTACTGTATATGCAACGACGGCCTGCCGACTATGCGCCGGCCCTCCTCCCCACTCAGGTGGGATGTGAGGGGCCCAAGGGAGGTGCCGGGAGGCCCGTGAAGCGGGGCATCCGCTAGGTACGCACCATGATGCAGTTAAACCTGCCACGTCACCACTGACCCCCCACACCCCTCCATACAGGCAGAATGCCAGCTGCGACGGCGACGACCGATGACCGACACAGCACCCACCTCCACGCCTACGAGCAACTGCTCGTGGGGTGGGTCATGGGTGAGGCTATCAATGCCAACCGGCCGCCAGCAAACACCACCAGGGGATGCCATACGACGGTGCTCCCGACGACAGAGGAGTGCCAGGCGAGGGGGGGGGACGTATTTAAAGTTAATAAAAGGTTTTTTTCTCTTTCAGTTTTTCTTTCTGTATGCAACGACGCGCCGCCCCTCCTCCCCACTTAGCTGGGAGGTGGGGGGCTTCATGGGGTGAGGGAAGGTGCCAGCGACCTCCCAGATGCGCCCAACAATGACGACGACCAGTGCTGCCTCCCCTCTGCCGCCCCGTCCCTAGCCCAGCGCTGCCATGTCACCCCAGCACCACCTCCCTTCCGACTGAGCACCTACCGCCGCCACCACGTCACGCCCACCGACCCAACACTCGCTGCCACGTCACCACCCACTGCCCACCGAATCAGCACCCTCCCCCAGCCACAACCCCCACCGACCCAGCAGCTGCCGCCACGTCACCACCACCCACCAATCCAGCACCTGCCGCAGCGGCGCAGCCACGTCACCGCCCACCAATCCAGCGGCCTCCAGCAGCTGGGGACAACCCCCACCAATGCACGGGACACGCCAGGGATGACGGGATGCACCGGGGGACAGGGGGACGCGCCAGGGATGAGAGGGAGATGGATGAGCCAGGACCGAGGGGGATGAGCCAGGATGGAGGGGGATGCGCCAGGAGGGAGGGGGACACGTGGGTGGGACGGGGGGACGCCATGGGAGGGAGGGGACGCGCCGGTGGACGGGGGGACGCCCTAGGGGGGAGGGGGGAGGGGGGACGCCCTAGGGGGGAGGGGGGACGCCCTAGGGGGGAGGGGGGACGCCCTAGGGGGGAGGGGGGACGCCCTAGGGGGGAGGGGGGACGCCCTAGGGGGGAGGACGCCCTAGGGGGGAGGGGGGACGCCCTAGGGGGGAGGGGGGACGCCCTAGGGGGGAGGGGGGATGCCCTAGGGGGGAGGGGGGATGCCCTAGGGGGGAGGGGGGATGCCCTAGGGGGGAGGGGGGACACGCCAGGCACGACACCCAGTGCGATAGAGCACCCCCACCACCACTGTGGGGGGATAGGCATGGGGAAGGGGGGGGCAGGGAAGGGGGGCAATGACGGTGACACGCCGCACCCCACTCCCCCCCCTCCCCTTCAATTTTATTTCATACATATTAATTTTATTTATACTCTATTCTAATCAATATAAGTACTAGTCTGCAGAGCGAGGGGACGTGCCAGACGCCTGACCACACGACAGCCAGCACGACAGAGCACCCCTCACCACTGCTGCGAGCGACTGCTCGCAGGGTGGAGGGGGTGCAATAGGTGAGGGTGACGGAAGGGCACGGGGAAGGGGCAGGAATGGGGGACAGGGGGGGGGCAACGACGCCCTTTGAGTGCCGTTGCTTGATGTGAGCAACAGTAACTTTTTTTTTATTGCTAGCATGGATTTGGAATAGGTAATAAATAGTAGTAATAATATTAATATTGTGTGCCCATTTGGCACAGTGGTTAATTGTGCCCAGTTTGTGTAATCTTGATCAAAGTGCCTTGGGTTCAAACCCTGCCAGATACAACAATATTTTGATCTTACTCTCACAAAAAAATTCACCAAGTCTTTATTTACTTGGACATTACTCGGACCAGCTAGGACAACTCAGACATCATTAGGACTTCTTACAGTTTCAAGATGCTTGGACTTGGCCCAATTCTTCAGTCCGCATGATGTCCGAGCTGTCCGTGCGAACTACTCGGACTTTACTAGGAATCCGTGCGGACAGCTAGGAGTCTGTGCGAACAGCTGGGAGTCCGCGCGGACTAGGTGGGGGAGTGTAAAGTACAGCCTCTACCCCCCAATGAACAAAAGAAGCTTGATGAATTCCTTGATGAAAACCTGGAAAAGGGTATATCAGGCTATCAAAATCCTCGATGGCATCCCCCTTCTTTTTTGTTGCAAAGAAAGACATTGACGCCCTCCACCCCTGCCAAGACTACCAATATCTAAACAATAGAACAATCAAAAACACCTACCCGCTACTATTGGTAGATTTGCTTGATAAACTTAAAGGGGCCAACTGGTTTACTAAGATGGACATCTGGTGGTGGTATCATAACGTCAGGATCAAAGACGGTGACCAGTGGAAAGCAGCCTTCAAAACTAACAAAGGACTTTTTGAACCAACAGTCATGTTTTTCGGTCTCTGCAACTCCCCGGCAACTTTCCAAGCCATGATGAACGAGATATTCAAGGACATGATTGATGAGGGATGGATCGTGATATATATGGACGACATCCTAATCTTTTCCAAAGGAAAGATGGAACACCAAGAACGAACAAAACAGGTCCTGCAATGGCTTCAGGAGCCCGACCTCTACCTAAAGATAAAAAGTTCAAGTTTGATGTCCAAGAGGTAGAATTAGGGCTAATAATCAAACCGGATGAGATAGGCATGGATCAGACAAAATTGGCAGGAATCAGGGACTGGCCGGCACCCACTAATGTAAAGCGGTCCGTTCCTTTTTAGGCTTCGGCAACTTCTACTGATGATTCATCGGGCACTTCGCGGAGTTGGCACAACCCTTAAACGAACTCACCAAAAAAACAAAAATATTTGAATGGTCGCCAGAGTGCCAACAGGCGTTTGACACCTTGAAGGCTGAATTCGCAGAAAGCCCGGTTCTGCTGATGCCAGACCCTACAAAACCATTTGTGGTAGAAGCCGACGAGTCAAAGCATGCAACAGGGGCCGTCCTCCGACAATGAGACACCAACGGGGACTGGCACCCCTGCGGTTACATCTCTCATTCTTTCACTCCAACAGAACAGAACTATGAGATATACGACAGAGAGCTCCTGGGGATAGTCCGAGCCCTAGAAACATGGCAACATTACTTACTAGGCTCGGGACACCCCATGACAATCCTCTCTGATCACAAAAATCTAACCTACTTCTGAACCACACAGAAGCTAAACAGAAGACAGGCCAGATGGAGCTTGTTCCTATCAGAATTCAACTTACAACTGACACATGCCCTGGGATCCCAAATGGTGCAGAGCGATGCCCTATCATGGAGAGCAGACCACATCCCAGAAGAAGACACTGACAACAAGGACATGACCATGCTCCCCGAGACACTCTTTGTCAGCTTCATTGACACCAACATGCATGACGTCCTTGCTGCTAACACTGGCATTATGAAGGAAGACCTGGTAAAAGATGCGATCACAGCTCTTAAAAACAATGGTACACCCCCAATTAAATCCTCGCTCGAAGACTGGAAAATAGAAAATGGACTACTATTTTTCAAAGGCAGATGTTATGTCCCCGACAACGCGGACATACGATGATGACTCGTGGAACAATACCATGAATGCCTACCTAACGGGCACCCCGGACAGTGGCAGACCACTGAATTAATCAGGAGGGACTACTGGTGGCCAGGAATGGCAAGAAATTTGTCACAGAATGCACCATCTGCCAGCAAATGAAGGTTAATACACACCTGACAACCCCCCCGCTCTCCCCCATCAAATCTCATGCCACCTGCCCATTCGCTCTCGTAACCACTGACTTCGTTACCAACCTCCCGGTTTGTGACAGATTTGATTTGTTAATGGTCGTGGTAGACCATGGACTTACAAAGGGGGTAATTTTAATCCCTTGTAACAAAACCATAGATGCGCTCAGGGCAGCCACAGCCTACCTGGACAACGTCTGTAAACGATTTGGTCTACCAGACAAAATAATCTCTGACTGAGATCCCCGCTTCGCTGATGATACTCAGTCCGAAGAATCACCTGGAAACACACACCAAATGATAGTCCTACTAGACCAGAGGAAGGGAGCGAGGTGGCTTTGGGTTGGTGCTTGACACAAGGCAAGATGATAAGAGAGCAAAGGGATAATACGATAATAGGACGACGACTTGTGCTTCTTGAGACGAGATAATATGATAATAAGACTCTGGAATTGAGCTCTGTGCTCTATATGATGAGGGGAAATGATTTATTATTTTTCTTTTCTATCTACTAGATGTCTTATATAGATATTCTAAGTGGGGCCAGGAAATTGAAGTGGGTGAAGAGGACCCAAGTAAAATGAGAAGGAATCAGATGCCAATGAGAAAAGGGGAGGGGAGGGGTAATGGAATAAGGAGTGGGTAATGGAATAAAGAGTGGGTACTAGATCAAGAAATCTACCTGGTGTAATAGGACTTGTCTCCTATCCAAAAATGCATCCAGTGGCTTGTCAGGCAGGTGATAGAGACTGGAGAGGATGATGATGTAATCCTGGGAACTTTGTCATGTGACCAAAATCATAGGACTGTTGATAATACCGTTCCTTGCACTAGAACCATACACCATAATCTCTAACAACATCCCTCTTGTCCTTTTCTTCTTCTTCATCCTCTTGATTATGTGCATCCTGATGGCCTACCAATGGAGACGCACTATTGTGTGGGGACAATTCTCATCAGAGCTCAACACAGAAAATTTGCCTGTTGGGGGAGATGATCCCATTATCTTCTGTGACCCATTACGATGGAGCCTTGACTGGAGTGAGTGAGATATCTTCTTCCTTTGCCAACAATGTGTTGAACAATATCAAGTGCGACCAGAGGACAATGTGGTGGTGACCCAAGCCAGGAAAGAAGAGAGTGAGGTGGATGACGGAGTGGGCCAAGAGGTGGAGGTCGACATAACTGATGTGGGAGCTAACAATGAAGAGTTTTGAGGAGTGCATAGTAGCACGAGTATTGGTAGTAATGTGTGTGAGATCCTATGATGATTGTAGAATGTGGCATGAGGAGGTGTTGTTAAAAATGTGAAAATGGGATGGTTCAGAGCTTTGGACGCTCCTGATACCTATCATCGCCTCACAAGTATTCCAAGAACTAGGAAGAATGTTGGGAATCAAACTGGCAATGAGTATGGCTTATCACCCACAAACCGATGGAGAAACGGAACGAGTAAACCAGGAGGTGGAAATCTACCTCTGAATATTCTGCTCTAACAACCCGGAGAACTGGAAGCACCTCCTGTCTACTGCAGAATTTGCACACAACCAGAGGACCCACTCCATCCAGAAGAACTCTCCTTTCTATCTCATGATGGGATACAAGCCAAAGGCAATTCCTCTCCTGTACCAGAAGACAAATATCCCTGCGGCAGAACAAAGGATCATCCTCCTACAGAAAGCCAGAGACAAGGGACTGGCCACCCACAAACTAGCACGTCAAATGGTAGTAGAATGGGTCACCCGGAGTTTTAAACCATTTGGAAAAGGAGAAAAGGTGTGGTTGGAAGCAAAGAACCTGAAAACAGCCTACACCACAAGGAAACTTGCCCCAAAACGCGAAGGACCATTTGTCATTGACGAGGTATTAAATCCGCTCTCAAACTGATCCTTCTCCCAGAGAGAAGACATGTTTCTGTTGTAAGGGAAAAGGCCATGTCCGCCCCTTCTGCCCAAGATTCAAATGCTTCACTTGTGGAAAAAACAGCCTGGGCCATTATTCTAATGACTGCCCAGACAGACCCCCTTTAGACAACAACGACTACTCCGACATGTTCGACAATGCAGCATGGGCAAACGTCACAGGGGAACCTTATGGGGATTGCTAACAAATACATGAAAACAAAAGAGCGATATTTATTCGGCTCAACAAGTCCTCCTTACACACACAAAAAAAACTACTACTCCCCTTCTTTCCACCATGAATAATCTCTTTATCCTCCTCATCACCGCCCTCACCTCCTTCATCATCCTGGGGATGACCTTCTTCCTGGTGCACATCGCACTATGACAAAACAGACAACAATCTGTGTGGTGCCCCACGAACGTCCCGCAACGCCAGTCAGAGAGCCCAGCTGTGTTTGACCACCCAGACAACAGCATCCCCATGATCCCTCAACGTGCTTGCACTCGGTCCAGGCGAGTACCTCACTCCCTTGAGATCTCGATCCCACCCACTCCCACCATGTGCCCACCGTTGCCCCCGGCCACCAGCCAGTTCTCCACCCCCTCCCTCACTGAGTCAGAAGAACAGCAAATTCTTCACCCATACGATTGCGCCCCCCGTTCCCCATCGTCAGTGGCCCTCAGGTCAGGGAAATTGAGGGAGTATTGTTGAAGAAAGTTGGTGACTTCCTGGATAGGAACGGGGTGATGTTACAGTTTTCCAGTCATCGTTACCATCAAATTCTTTTTCTCTCTTATTGTCTTACTGTCTTCTTTCTTTCTTCTGATTTACCACCTTCTTTACTTCCTTTTCTCATGATGTATCTGAAACGCTTCTTTCCTTTTGTCCCACCATTCTTCTCTCCTTTTCTTCGGACTTCTGTACATCTTGATACCTAGCACAGCCTCGCCCCTCCCATGTATATAAACAGTAGTATGAAGGTCTAAGCTTTTCAGCTTGACCTAAGCAATCTACTGCTTCACCTTGCTCAACTCGAACTTAAGCTAGTCCAGAAAGCCTCTGGGACTAGCAGAACTAGACAACTACTTGAAGGCCTCAAGTAGTAGACGACGACCAACCTTAGTTGACAAGTGTGAAGCCCTTGTCTTAACATAAGCAACTGCTAAAACCAAAACCAAAGGAGGTAGACAACGATGGGGTTGGTGATGATGAAGACGATGGCAATGGCAATGGCAATGGCAATGGCAATGGTGATGGTGATTAATAATTGATAAGCCAATTTGGCAATGTCACACTGTGTCAGGGACTGCATTTCATGACAAATCAACTTCAAATAGTATTCTAAGTAATTTGTTGGCTTCCACTGTCTAATTTATCTTAGTACTTCATAGAAATACACTCAAGATGTACCCTCATGTTTCTGTGAACTCAGAATTCTCAAAAGTGATGTGTGAGAAATGCAGTACACTGAACTCAATCTACTGTGACAAGGACTGCCGGAACACTGTATTCCAGACATTCCAGCCAGAATGGACCAGAAATTCCAGACTTCTGGAATATGTGGAGGAGTGTAAATTACAGACATTTTGACTGGGCCCTCATGGATGTGTGTTATGAACTGATCTCATAGGACAGAGTTATGGGGGTGTTCTGACAGAGTTCTGATGTGACACTGGACTTAGCTTCAATCTAAATAGGATTGCACCCTTCTCTATGCCCAATGTCCAATTTACAAGGAGACAATGATAAGTGTGGAGGTCTGGCAGAGTTCCAGAAGTTAAGAGGGGAAGAAGACTCAGAGTGTGAGGGTTGGGAAGATAACAATGCAATAATCAAACTGAAGTTACAAGTGATGGTATACTAAGTTTTATAGTAAGTAAGTAACCAGGGTAACTACAGCCAGGGTTCTGCAGAGTACTGAGTACACAGTAAGTAAGATGAATCAATGATAAGTGATACAAATGAAACAGGAGATGAATTTCAAATGTAATTTGAAATAGTGGTGGCTCTGTTGGTGATCTGCCAGAGCTCTGTCATAGGCTTGCATGGGATATGACAACAAGGATGAAGCAAGCTATTGCACAATTTTACAGGAAATATCTGAATGCACCACAAAGAATTGCCAGGATGCAGGATGATTGTTTGGAATTTAGACCATATGAGAATTTTACCATTTGGCCTACTGAAATCATTTCTTGCCTGGAAGTCGAGATGTAAAAAGAGGGTAATGTTACCATTAAGGAGATCTTCCTTAGGTCCTCTGCTTAATCCACTTAATTCCTTCTTATTCACCCTTATTCATATATCATGCTGCTTAACTACTTAGCCCCACTGCTTTAGGGGCTGCCTAGCCATGTCAGTAAGGAGATTAAGTAGGCATTTAAGTATATTTGGCTATTGAAACTGGTATACATTATGGACAGCCCCACTGCCCCCACCATGGGAATTGTACCACCACAAGTGATACACTGCCCCAAACAGGTGCCCATCTCTGCTATCACACTGTACAGTAAAAAAAACCCATACTTTGCATCTCCCCTGGTAGAGCCTGCATGTGTGCCACCTGGATTGGTGGTAGTCTTTGTGTTGCCCTAACATCTCTGGACTTATATTTCCAGAGTTATATTTCTGGAGTTATATTTCCTGACTTATATTTCCAGAGCAATTTTTCCAGAGTTATATTTCCAGAGTTATATTTCCTGACTTATATTTCTGGAGCAATCTGGAGCAATATTTCCAGAGACACACCTCTAGAGATATATTTCTGCAATATTCCCTCCAGTCTGGCAACAGGACACATGAGCCCCGGGCCATGCAATGTTTTTGTGTCATCAGCCCACATGTATTTCTCATGAATGTCATCTGTTCGCCCATCCATGACCTTTGTCCCATGGGCCCAGCCCACTGGCCACATATAATTCATGATATTTCCTCTCATTTCCTTTCTGCTTAACTTCAGCTTTTAATGGGAGTAAGGAGACTTTAAGCATAATAAGATTTTCCTGATGACTGCAGGAGACCCATATATAATCACCTGCCCTCTACCCTATAGTCTTGTTCTTAAGAGAACAATGCATGCTAGTCTCTCTCTCTGAAGGACCAAGCCAGCTGAGTGGAGGACAGAGTGGTGAAGACAAACATACTGCCAGTGGGATCGATGGGATTTTCACAATTCAAGGGAAGATGATGTTGGGAAACACAGAGTTGATTCATTGGATGAATTGACCATCTGCCCTTAGGCTACCGATCTATTGCGCATAGACTTGGCTTATCCCCATCAACACATTAACGGGATGACAGCATCTGAGGAAATCACAGGAGCAATTATATCACCCTGCCGTGCGTTAGTTCGCATCCTACAGAGTTGACATCAGCTGCTTCTCGATGTTGATGGTGGGAAGGAAGGGTGAAGCTACGCCATATTCGTCTACTGAATGTCTTCTCAGCAAGATAAGCGGTGAACCCAAATCTGAATTGGTCGCTGAGTGGCTCCATCATGAACTTAGATCATTGAACATAAGTAGACTTTGGGCGCGGGCCCACCTTGCAATCTCCAACTCTGGACTGTTAACTCGAATCCTGATGTCTTGACCAACATCTCACCAAAGATCGTAAGCACAAATTCATCCTTGGAAAGTCGTTAAGAAGTAAATAGTAAGGTGGTGTAGAGAAACATCCCGTTCGTCAACATCATTATCGAAGGCCAGGTACTGTGACATCTAACTTTGAACGAGCGTGTGCCATCATGGCTAGCAAATGACTGTCCATTTGGATGAAAATGTCCGTAAGTAATGAAAAGGGTTTAGTCAGTCAAATGCAACAAAAGTCCATATCGTACTAGAGGAGCCGCTCCAACTACTCAACATGGAATCGCTGGTACCTCTCTGCAAATATCCTTGGGCGCACCAAATGGTTGGTTGCAAAGCGTATCACACGGAACTCCGGGAGCCACAAACACGCGGTACTCCTGCCCAACGAATCCCCCCAAGCGATAATGCAGCCCGATTTGTACACTAAGTGCATTCGCTTTGTACCCCGCACGACAGGCACAATGGTGCTGACCTTTCGGCGTGGAAATGCACGAGGTGGTGATATCGCAATGGTCGGGGTCTTTGAGACCTGCAGTGGGATTGCAGTTAACACAGATGGGTGTCCACTTGCAGGTGGATGAGCAAGTATCGCCATCGATGAGGTTGAAATCGTCACACTCCTCGCCTGGCTCGAGGATCCCATTCCCGCACTCCGAAGTCTTCTTCATGCACGTGTCAGTGCAAGTGTCGGTGCCCGCAATCCCCTCGTCGCATTCCTCCCCGTTCTCGGGCTCAAGAACCCCGTTTCCGCAGACACCTTTACACTCATCATGGTAGATATTACATATTCGATCGTTATCGACGATATCGGGCTCGCCAGGATTAGTCGAGCGTAGGATATTTGGGGGGATGCCTTCCAGAACAACTGTCCCGGGCAAGGCAAATGCAGGGCCAGGGTAATGCATAATAGACGTTGTTCGGTACTCGCCATGATGATCGAAATCATTTCTAGTGACGTACTGGCAAGCGAGACCACAGCACGTGGCGGGTTCACAGCAAGCGGTTGCAGGAGGAGGATAGGATGAAAAGTCCTGAAGGTTCTCGCAGTGGAAGATGACGTGTTTATTCGCATCGGGTCGTGTCATTTCGTGAACTAGGCCAAGGACATGGCCGATCTCATGAGTCGCCGAGTTTTCGAAACATCCCCTAGGGCTGTCGCCACACTTCTGCGCCAAGTTGAGTACGAGGTTGGCGCTGCTGGAGTAACCAATCACACTAGAGTAGCACCCGCCACACTCTTTTGCTGTGATCGTGAGCATGCCAGGGATCGCGTCCGAGTTCGGTGCAGAAGCCTCAGTGAATGTCAAAAACGGATTCTTTTCCTTCCATCTACTGGTGGCCACTCCGATCAATGAAGAAACCTGCTTTTTTGTGTCCTCCGAATCGTACTTGTAAAGGATGTTCGCACCGGGCCATTTTGGACCATCTGGAAAGATGGAATGGGCACGAGAGTCGAGCGGACGACGGGGGAAAGACCGCCGTGTGCCGCCACCATTTGAAGGGAGGATGTTGTCGAGGAGTTCTTGCACAGTGCCGTATGCGACATCACCGTCAACGATAGCGTAACCATTGGATTCGTAGTAGGATATGTTCCTTTCGCCGTAGTCATCGAGGATACGAATTGTTGTGAGGTTAGCGCCAGGTGGAAGTTGAAAAAGCACCTCCGTGTCATTTTGGGCTTGGATGAGAGTCCATGAAGAAAAGATAGAGAGGATGGAGAAGAGGAATAAGCACCACATGCGGAAAACCACTGAAAGCCGAACGGTCAGAGAAGTAATTTATGGACGTTTTAACTTGTGGACATGAGGGGCAAGGGCAATTGTGATGGCAGTGAAATGACAAACACATTAGTTGGACATGTTTGTTCGGCGGCGCAGACTAGAGGCATCGATCAAATCTGGAAGATTTTGCGCCAGTAGCCAGATGCCAAGGATCGTCGCCCAGAGTTTAGCTGTCAGGCAGGTCAACTTGGAAATGAACATGCCTTGAAAGTAACCCAGTCAAGATGGTGGAGATGTGACCAGAGAAACTTGTCATCGGTATTTTCGCGACGGTCTAAGTATGAGCGGAAAGGAGCCTACTGGCGCGTAAAAGCACTTGTCAAGTACTTATCGTTTAAGACTTCAACTGCACGATCGTTCATAAACGAGGCCCAGGTCTAGATCGCCGCAGATGACTCGCCCGGAACTGTTAACAAGGTTGATCTTGCCTGTTTTGACAAAATGAGCCATGACAACGCAAAATACCTATCCAGCTTCGTCCTATGTAGGTTGCGTACTGTAACTGAGAGTCCACCCTACCTGTTCTAATGTCTATGATTGCCCATTCATTGCCAGGATATGTCACTATGAAGGTCGCGAGCCTGCGCCACAGGGGTTGAAATCCACCAATTGTGCAGCCCTTGTTCCTGATCTGCAAGTGGATGGATACTGTTTTGCTTGGCACTGATGTGAGAGTCGGTTTGACACGTATACCGCTGGTCGAGATTGCAATTAACCCATGAATTAATGAAGACTCACTAGTACTTGGCACGCGGGTTACTATGATCTGCTTTTAGAGATCAGTTTGCTTTTCACCCAGTGCCGAATCACAGTTGTCTGGGGATGACATGATAGGGTAGTGGTGCGGGAACTGAGGGCTGAAAGGTGGGATTGCCATGACGGTAGTCTCGCTTCCAGACCTTCTGTGATGACAGTCTTGGTGCTTCTTGAGCGGTGAGCCAAGAGTCTAAATATTTCACATGCCTTGAACGGTTTGAACACCGCTCGTTAGAAGCCGAACTTCCTCACAGAACTTCAAGTTACTACATAGTTAGTATGATACAATCACCTCCGGCTCTTCAAACTAATTTGCAGACATAGGTGATGTCCTCCGACGAAGAAAAATGTCAAATTTCAGGGAGCTCTCACCAAGCCCCAAAGAGGAGGAAGCTCCAGCGCGCGTGCGACATTTGCAGACGGAAGAAGAGTGCGTCATTTACATCATTGTTTTCTGCTGCCTCATCGAGCTTCCATATAGTTCGATGTGAGGATATTGTCCTGCAATCTCATGTTTCTGGTTGAAAAGAGAAACCATATAAAGGCGACGGCGCCCAAATGCCCGAGAATCGATGTTCGCATTGTATTTCATGCAAGTTCGAATGCACTTATGTTGAAGCAGCAAAGGTACGTACGTTCTATCTCGAATTATTTCTCGAAGCTTATGCACTGGCAGCACCGTACACGTAGATTACCCGAGGGGTAAGTGATAACACGGCTCAACGCGACGACCATCCTGAAGAAACGGGCTATGGCTAGATACGTGGAGGGTCTAGAAAATCGTTTGGCAAAACTGGAGATGTTGCTGCGCAAGGCACGTGCGATTCCTATATCATGGCTTCTCTCCCTTACAGTCCGTAACGACAGCTATGCCCAGACGAAAAGTTGTTGAAGGATCTCGAAGCAAACATGGATCTTGATAAGTTGTCTATGGACAGAGCATCTACCCTACCTGGTCCGGAGGTGTCCGTGAATGCAGCGATCAGTCCGAGGGATCCAACGGAAATTCTAGCCAAGGTCATCCGCCACTCGGGGAGTCCTGAAACATCGTTAGATGGACTACAGGAAACCGATTTTTTGCACTTGGAATTGACCGACAGGATGAAACGCCTTTCCCTGGGACCAGCTGAACTCAGATTCTTGGGGAAATCAAGCGGTGCAACGCTCGTACAGACGGCAATTGACCTGAAGCAAGAATACACTGGACAGCAGGACGATACCACCCGAGGAATCTTCGGCGCTAGACGTCCAGAATTTTGGGCTGTGCGCCCAGTAAGTAACCCGCATGTCCATATTCGAAACATGTATCTACTGAGATCTCTAGTGGGAGAAACTTTTGAGTCAAGTTGAGACTCCATCCTATACTTTCCCAGACAACGACCTCCTGTACTCCCTTGTAGACCTGTACTTTGAGCACTTCAACCTCTTTTTGCCTCTTCTCCACCGGCCTACCTTCGAACGATCCATCACAAAAGGTCTACATCAAAAGGACCCGCAATTCGGCGCAATCATACTCTTAGTGTGCGCACTCGGGTCAACGTACTCCAATGATCCACGTGTCCTTCTCGATGGCGTATCGACCCCTCACTCGGCTGGTTGGAAATGGTTTGACCAGGTCCAGACGGTGAGGAAGTCGTTTTTGATTCCGCCCACATTGTACGATCTGCAGTATTACTGCGTAAGTCATGTATGCGAGGTTTATGATCGATGGGCTGACAATTGTTCGCAGCTGACGGTACAATATCTCCTTGGATGTTCGTCTCCACAACAGTGCTGGGCCCAGATTGGGATAGGCATTCGCATGGCACAAGATGTGGGCGCACATCGTAAGAAACATTCTGATACCATCACTATCGAGGATGAGATGTGGAAGCGCGCATTTTGGTACCTGCTTCGATTGTATCAGTGATCGTTGTTTCGTAATGCCTTTCTAGGGTTCTAGTTTGTTTGGATCGTATGGCCGGTTCCTCGTTCGGACGACCCAGTGCTATTCACGACGAAGAGTACGCCATCCCTCTTTCTTTATTTGCTTCGTGAAATGCTTAATACAATTTATCCAAAGTTTTGACATTGACCTGCCTATCGAGTGTGATGACGAATACTGGGATCATTCCGACCCCACACAGCGGTTCAAGCAGCCTTCCAATCAGCCATCCGTCGCGATTGCCTTCACTATCTACATCAAGCTCCTCCAGATCCTTGAGTTGTCGCTACGTACTATCGTGCGTTGACGCTTCCCCTTTCATTATTTGACTATGTTTATAAATTCGAACCTAAGTATTCTACCAACAAATCAAAGGTCATCCTCGGTTTCGTAGGGAAGCAATGGGAACAACAGGTAGTTGCAGAGCTGGACTCCGCTTTGAATAAATGGGTAGATTCGATCCCTGATTACTGTTGGTCCCCATTTGCTTTTTTCTGCGTATTTATCAATTCATATTTGAGCACAGTGCGGTGGGATCCCAACGGCGAAGATAAGAGATTCTTCAGCCAAGCCGCGTGGCTGTACTGCGCGTATTATTACGTCCAAATAATCATTCACAGACCCTTTATTCCATCCGTGGGCAAGCCTTCTCCTCTGTCGTTCCCATCCCTCGCAATCTGTACAAATGCCGCTCGGTCCTGTTGTCACATCGTCGAGATGCATAGCCGCAGAGCCGAGACGCCAACTCAGTTCCAAGTGGGCCACTCTTTGATGTTCAGTATTATATCCTAATTCAATGCTCGATTTTGAAGATTGCGGTGTTTGCGTCAGGAATTGTCCTTCTCCTTAACATCTGGAGCGGGAAACGCAATGGTTTGACCACGGATCCAGTTAAGGAGATGGCAGATGTACATAAATGTATGCAGATTCTTAAGCGGTGTGAAACGCGGTAAGTGGTGATCCAACGTTATTCCTCAACCATTCAGTGTGATTATCAGATCACATTCCGCGGGCCGTATATGGTAAATCCTCTTGTATTTTATATCCGGATTGTCCTTAGTTCCACTTTTCCTTCGCAGGGACATCATGTACGAACTAGCATTCGTCGGCGAGCTGCCTCCCCCGAACGCGACCCCGCCACATTCAAACAAACGCGAAAGAGAAGCAGATAACCACTCCGCCTCAACAACTACCAGTGGCATTACTCCGAATCATATCTTACCAGATACCATTCGTAATATAGCGGGTTCACGTCGTGTCAGAGAAAGCATGCATCAGCCATCCTTAACTTCAGAACATACTTCCCAATCCCACTCGCAGGGGCTTTATAATCTTCCCGTGTATAGCGAGGAGCTCGGACGTCTACCGGTGCATGGTCAAGTCGCCTTTTCACCACAAGGCCAGTCCGCCTCGGATGGCTCCGCTTTCTCATATTGGGATCATGCAACCCGGCGTGACGTTCACATACCCAGCGACGGTCCTCCCCCCGTTTACCCCCATACCAGCGCCACAGATGGGTCGACATTCTCCCTGGATGGACTCATCTTCGATTCCATGGGTTTAGACTACAATGCGTTTGTTCAAGAGATTCTGTCATCTTCGTCGTCAGGTGCCACCTCATCTAACTCAGAACTACATTCCACAGGGATTAGTCCGCACCAAACGGGTGGGGCAGGGTTCACAGATTTAGCAAATAGAGGGGCAACGTTCGATCCCGAAGCGATCGCGATGTTGTCCAATGCTCCGTGTGGGTTTGAGTATGTCGACTCTTCGATAAATCTTCGCGTTACTGATCTGTAAAATTCGTACATCTAGCCTAGACGAATGGGGGACATACCTTAGTAACATCAACGAGCTCACGCATGGACAGCGAGGGATCTAAGGCGAGCAGCATGTGGAGGGGGTGGTGTGAATGGTTTTCTGTTGTTGGATCTTCTCCAGTTTCAGAGGATCCATATGCTTATTACTGGGTGACTTTCTGTAAGGATCTAGAAAAGTTCAGGAAGGTTTTAACATACGAAATTTCCATCAGCTGAGATGCTGTGTCCAAATCAGCAGGAAATTCGATGTCAGCCTTCTATGGTGTGGATCACTTAATCACCACCACTTTGGAACATCGTTTATAGCATGCACAAATTGTGGTCTTTTTCTTAGATCTCTTGGGAAATGACTCCTTTCAACAACAGGAAACTTTTCCCAAGACAGAATTTTACTAGCTTCAAAACTGATGGAGATAACAATTTTTGGACCCCCCAATTTGGCGGTATGGTACTGTCAAAGGTCAGGAAGTGGGCCACCTAAGCATAAAAGGGAGCTGGGCAAGGAAGCATTCCTGTTTTGGACTGCCTGACTGTGTCAAACTGTCTGTACTTTACACTCCCCCACCTAGTCCGTGCAGACTCCCAGCTGTCCACACAGACTCCTAGCTGTCTGCACAGAGTCCTAGTAAAGTCCGAGCAGTCCACATGGACAGCTCGGACATCATGCGGACTGAAGAATTGGTCCGAGTCCTAGCATCTTGGAACTGTAAGAAGTCCTAATGATGTCTGAGTTGTCCTAGCTGGTCTGAGTAATGTCCGAGTAAATAAAGACTTGGTGAATTTTTTTGTGAGAGTAAGATCAAAATATTGGTGTACCTGGCAGGGTTTGAACCCAAGGCACTTTGATCAAGATTACATAAACTGGGCACAATTAACCACTGTGCCAAATGGGCACACAATATTGATATTATTACTACTATTTATTACCTATTCCAAATACATGCTAGCAATAAAAAAAAAAGTTACTGTTGCTCACATCGAGCAATGGCACTCAAAGGGCATCGTTGCCCCCCCCCTGCCCCCCATTCCCTCCCCTTCCCCGTGCCCTTCCATCACCCTTGCCTATTGCACCCCCTCCGCCCTGTGAGCAGTCGCCCACAGCAGTGGTGGGGGGTGCTCTGTTGCCCTGGTGTCATGTGGTCGCGCGTCCCCTCACTATGACAGAGTGGTATTTATATTAATTAAAATAGAGTACAAATAAAATAAATATACAAGAAATAAAATTAAAGGGGAGGGGGGGAGGAGTGGGGCGCGGTGCGTCGCCCTCTCATTGCCCCCCTTCCCTGTTCCCCCCCTTCCCCGTGCCCATCCATCACCCTCACCTACTGCACCCCACCTCCGCCCTGTGAGCAGTTGCTCGCAGTGGTGGTGGGGGTGCTCTGTCGTGCTGGGTGTTGCGTCGGCATGTCCCCCTGTCCCCCGGCATTGCCCCTCCCTCCTATGGCGTCCCCCCGTCCCCCGGCACGTCCCGCTCGGTCCTGGCACATCCCCCTGTCCCCCCACGTGTCCCCTTCAGTCCTGGTGTGTTCGCTTGTCCCCCGGCACGTCCCGTCATCCCTGGTGCATCCCCTTGCTCTGAGGGACCTCCCCCTGTTGCTCCTGGGCCTGGGGGCAGATCGTGTGTCGGTGGGGGTTGTCCCGGGCTGGGGGAGGGTGCTGGATTGGTGGGCGGTGACATGGCGGCGGCGGGTGCTGGATTGGTGGGTGGCTGGCTGCCGTCACTGTCACTCCACCCGCGCTCCACCTCACGAGCAGTGGCTCGTGAGGCTGGGCTGGGTGGTGCTAGTCGTGTCCCTCATCACCTGGCCCTCTCTGGTACCCCCTGCCGCTCCCCCCTGCTCCACCCCATGAGCAGTAGCTCGTGAAGCTGGGTTGGGGGGTGTTGGCCATGTCCGGGGTGTTGCCTTGCATCCCTGGGGCTCCAGGGGCATCTTATTGGTCCTGGGGGGTGTCCTGTCACGTCCTGTGGGCACCGGTCGTGTCCCTTGCCTCCAGGTCACGTCCTCTCGGCTCTGGGTGTGTCCCACCCTCCTGACGGGGCCCCAGTCATACAGGCATCCCCCCCCCCCCTGGCGCTCCTCTGTTGTCGGGAGCACCATCATATGGCGTCCCCCCGTCGCGTTCACTGGTGGCCGGTCGGCATCAATAGCCGCACCCACAATCCACCCCACAAGCAGTTGCTTGTAGGCGTGGAGGTGGGTGCTGTGTTGGTCGTCGCTGTTGCCGTCGCGGCTGGCATTCTGCCTGTACGGAGGGGTGTGGGGGGTCAGTGGTGACGTGGCGGGTTTAACCACGTCGTGGTGCATACCTAGCGGGTGCCCCGCTTCACGGGCCTCCTGGCACCTCCCTGGGGCCATCCTATCCCCCTTTGGGCCCCTCACATCCCACCTGAGTGGGGAGGAGGGCCGGCGCATAGTTGGCAGGCCGTCATTGCATATACAGTAGAAGGACTGAAAAAAAAAAGTTTTTTAGCTGAATAAAAAATTATTAGAACAAATAAAAGACTTACTATGGGGGCCTCAGGCCCCCATAATGGTGGAGTGGGGTGGAGGGAGGGAGCAGGGGAAGCCGTTGTTGGCAAGCACTGAAAGAAAATAATAATTAGCCAAAAAAAAATGATTAGAGAAAAAAAAAACTTAATATGGGGGCTGGCCCCCATATTGATGAAGTGAAGGAGGGAGGAGGGGGAGGAAAGGGGAGGCGGTGTTGTGAGTGGTGGTGGTGAGGAGTAAGTGAGCTGGCAGTCACGGGGTGATGCATAGTGACGTGGTGACGATGGCACCCAGTAAATGGGCATATGTTGCCTGGGCTCATACAGCCTGGTAGCACAGTCGTTATATTACTTACCTGTCACACTCACGTGGCCACAAGGTCCTGGGTTCAAACCCTTCCATTACATTACCTTTTAAATAGTGACTTGCTAGGACAGTCCATGCGGAATCTGTGCTAGGAATTCCTAGTCCAAGTTAGTCTGCACGGACAAAACTTGGACAAGACTCAGACAACACTCGGACTAGGAATGGAGATTTGGCAGTGACCTTCTGCCAAAAAAATTCCAAGTAAAGTCCGAGCAGACAACTCAGACTCTGTGCGGACAGCTCGGATTAGGTGGGGGACAGTAAAGACCTCCAAACTGTGGACAAGTGACTTGACTTGCTGGGCAGATATTCAGGAAGTGACAAATATAAGTCAACCTGGCTGTGTTGGTTGATTTTACACATGGTATACAATTTTGGGAACACCTAGGAAACGGGCCACTAGCAAATTTACCAAACCTTTAGACCTTCGATAGTTATCATTTAATTACAATACATTTTTACATACCATCCAAAGCTGGAGAAATATTTTCAGAATTTTCCTTGACTTCTGTCATGTTGAACAGCCCTTGAAATGTGTGGCCCACCTGGATTAGCAACACTGACATTTCAGGGTCAATTTTGATGATCAGGCATATTTTTCAAAACATCCACAGCATCCCTTCACATGAGCTCTTTAATGGACATGCATCTACCCTGAAGGTATCCTTGTATCTTAGTACCTTGGAAATATATACATTGTTGCAATAGAAAAATGCAAAGTGGCCCATTAGTGAGGGTGGCCAACTTCCTGACCTTTGACAGTACAAATAAGGAAATATCTAGTCAAATTCTGCTTATGATGTCTTTGCTTCCTTGCATGCTGACTTTTTCAGATGCTCCTGCTGTCGCTGTCACTCCTGTGTCCTCTTTGATTGGCCATTATACCTGAGACTTCACTTGGCCTCGATCTTTGGCCAGTTTCTGGCTGCTTTCGACGAAATCTCCTCTAATGGTGTTGGCTTCACCAGCTCGGCAGCCTCCTTCTTCAGCTGCTCCATCTGTTCCTCATCATATTTGGACAACTCCTCATCTGAGTCCCATTCTTCATCATCCTCAAGTTCCCAATGGAGTGTGGGGTCAAACTCATCATCGGAACTGGCAGGATTCTCAACCCCTCCCACATATCCACACTCAGCTTTGTCATCAGTCTCATCAGGAATATGAACTTGTTGTGTTTCGGGAGGCCCTGATGAACTGATTTTTGGAGTCACTGCAGTCTCTGGATGAAGGAGATTTGGCCTTGTAAAGTAACTTCCACTTCCTCACAGCTTGAGCTTGAGCATTCAATGCTGCAGCCTGAAGCTGTTGGGGTATCTTTTTGGGCATTGTGGAGGATGGTGCAAGTCTTGTTCCTCAAAATGTACACTAAAATGACCATCTTTATGTAACATTGTTGAGGATGATGATCTAACCAAAAAAAAAAAAATTGGCCTCTGGCCAATTTGGCAGCTTGTTCAAAAGTGGTGGTGGTTAAGTGATCTGCACCATAAAGCCCTCTGGAAGACTGCATATAACCAAATGCAGCAAATAATTTTATTAAAAATAGATTGACTAAGATGGATGCTGATCAGCAGAGCATATTAGCAACCCTGGTCAAAGTAATTTAAATCAAATGAAAAATGACTCACTTTAAGTGAGGTCTCAAAAGAAGCCCCACTGACTCCACCATTGAACCAGTGCCAGTGCATGTGATCACATGCCTCAAATGCATTCCAAACACTCATCATAAAATCAGGTTCCAGAGGTAAGGAGATTTTTTGTAGGCCTCTGTGCACTAAGGATCTCACCTCACATGGCTTTGCCACCCAGAGGTACACATCCATGAGATCAACTTTGTTGTGAGTCCTTCCTTCCATCATGCTCTTCATGAGAGGCGCTGACCATCCTTGCCCCTCAGGCTGGAGATTCGACATCCACTGTTGTTTCTTTAGCTCTAGTTAATCAAAGATTTACTACCACTTTTTTGTGCCCCACCCTCCTCTCCCTTCATCTCTGTATTCATTGTAAAATAGCTAAGTTTTAATGCCTGTACAGTATGCCCATGTGCTCCTTACCTCCAAATTTAAATGGGAATCACCTCAGCAATTTCCAGTGACCACTACTTGTTGTCCTCAACACTGCCAAGGTTGATGTTCAACACCTGGGTCTAGTGCCATGTCTGGAACAAGCAAGAGCCTGATTTGGCTCTGGCCAGAGCCACTTTTGGAAATGACAAGTCTTGATTACTGTACACATTGTCATCACTGTAACATCATCTTTGGCTATTTCCACAGCCCAAAACAGCTCTGTTCATCTTAAAAAAAAATACATTCCCACACACCAAAAACTACTGCAGTGTGGTCCAATCTGCTACTTATCTTGCACTTTGTGTCATCTAATGGGCCATGGAGTAAACCTGAGTGAACCATAAGAAGTCTAGCATATGGTGCTGTAGATTCTGGAGAAAATACAGGTTGAAAGAGAAGCAACCTTGTGAGCTGCATCACTCAAATTGCAGGCCAGGCTCTCCATGCCACTGAATATATTGTCCAGTTATTAGATTCTGTGCCTTTTGACCTCAGGATTGATTGCACCCATTATTCTGGACATTCCTTCCCAGTATTGTTAAAAAGTTAACTATGGATTTTTTTGCTGCTTGAAATTGAGAGACTTGCATCTAGTAAGAAAGCCAGACAAAAAGATCCATGAATACAATCCAATACAATTTGTTGAGACTACTGCACCCTGGAATTATTCACCCAGTTTTTTTTGTTACATCAAATTCAGAGAACAGAATGAGGGATGGCCGCAGTTGTTGGAGTCCTGCAGACTGAACAATGGGAAACCCATACTAGCCTAATATCTTCTGTTCAAAGAGCAGTGGACAGACTGACAGCACAGGTGGGGACACATGCTGCAATTGGCAAACCCTTATAATTTCCATCACAAAGGTCCATGTCTTCTTGGCAGTGGCACTACTATGATGCAGCTCAGTATGGAGAACTGATATGTATAAAAGATCTCCATAGTGCTGTATAGCACTGTGCAGACATAGACCTTGGCTATCAAAATTATTTTATTCCCAGAATTGGCAGGGCCCTCCTGCAATGCAGCTGAGACTGTGCAGTAGCACTGGCATCCCATACCATGGTTATCCTATCTACCAACTAATAGCAGTGTCTAGCATACATATCACAGTTTATTATTTGGAGAGCAGAAGTGGAAAGATGGGCAGTACACAACAAATACAGATCAGATTGCCCAGAGATGGTAACTGATGATCAGGGGGCAGTAATAAAATAAAGGTCCAAATGCCTCTGCATTCTACCAATTCTCAGATAGCAGTAATGGCTACTTGTTGTGGAGAAAAAGAAATGTCATAGCTAAGAATTGAAGTCTAACCTCCAGGTAACTCAAGTAAGCAGAAAAATAATGTTCAGCAAAGATCTCTCCAACTGCACCACTGTGCCTTGCTATGACATGTTGCACATGGCATCAAGATACTCAAATCTTAGTTTTTTTATTTGTTCCAGACATGGCACCAGAGCCCAATGCCTCACTAGTGGCTGCATATCTTCACTGCCCTCCCCATAGTGTACAGTATCATTAAATGAACCTCTCTCTGATAAGACCACCCAACCAGCTTTTCATTATTAGATTTTCTGTCCAAGCCAGGAAGTGCAGAACAGAGGCTGTTGCCATCATAACCTTCAACAATAGGGCTTGGGTTTTGCTCCAACAGTGGTTCTAGGTTGAAATTGATGTGAAACATAGTTGGCATTATATTTTGGCAGTGAGGAATGAA
>OZ035937.1:8223683-8436949 GCA_964034925.1 Tricholoma hemisulphureum
TAGGCCGTTCATGATTGGAGGTATGTTGCTCTTCATCCGTCATCCAATCCTGACAAAATGATTCATTCAAAGATGTCACATTGGACATGTTTGACCCTGCATTAGCTCCAGCTTCTGATGCTCTGCGTTTGCTGCAGTTGGATTGTGCCCTCAATGGAGGCGTTGATCGGAATGTTTTCCAACGGCTGTTTACTCAATGTAAAGAGTGTCTTACATGCCTCCCTTGACGCCACGTGTTTTGTCACGACTGTACTATCGCCTTATCCATGCCACACACACCTCACTCAGCTGGAGATAGGATGCACTTGCTATATGATACTGAAGGGCTTTCTGTTGCCAAATTTGAAGCCCTGTTTGTGTACTGTGTCTCTTGTCAGAAGTTCATGATGAGGCGGGTATCTCATGCCCATGATTGTGTATTGGATGAGCAATTATTTGGAAAGTAGGGGCCAGGATAAAAGATGGTTGATACAGAACTTGGTATTGGCTACAATTAACAATATTTAGTAGGAAAAAAAACTTCCACCTTCGTAATTAAACAGCAGTTTGAATAAATGGTCCTATCAGGTTGCAGGGGTGGTTATCCCTACATGATTCAAGGCATCATAACTTGGTCGCAGCATAGTCTATCGCCCATCCTTGTCATCGACTCCAACTCATGATGTACAATACTGATTCTTCTGTTTCTCATGCCATCATCTTCACCTCGTCCAATACTTCCAACATTAACATAAAAAACTCATCAAGATCACCACACCGCAACTGCCTCTCAAGCACCATTTGTTGAACCCATAGAAGAACCCATATGCCCATCACATAGCAGTACTCCTTCATAATACCAAGCGGGTCTCGGTGATATTTGTTATTCTGTTCTGGGTAAGTTTACACTTTCAGTATGGATTCAAAGACTTACCAAAGGTTTCCTAATTGGCTCAGGTAACTCTGCTAGGATCAACACTGTCTCGTGTCGGCCTATTGTTTCATATATTTGTCTAGTAATATTATCCAGAATGTGTTGGGGGATCTGTGGGTTAATACGCAGCTCACCAACCTTCTGCGCATGGTGAAGTGTATCTCTAGCTTCCAGGGGAAATATTGGAGGAGGTAGGAAACAACCAGCTAGGCTTGCACGGACATCATCTTGCCAGGCCATGATTTTCTTATTGTGAAATGTGGGAGTAGGTCAGGCTTCACACATTGACATATGAGGTATACCAAGGGACACTGATGTCTGGGATGTGCAGTGAAGCATAGCTAGAGGGTGAGTCCGACTCGGAGTTGATCACCCACCATAAATGCATAGTAACCTCAGCGCTCAACCATCTTTAGAGTTTTTGCCATCGGAGTTAGCTAAGCCAAATTTGCTCACACACAACTGTTCTATAAATATAAACGCATGACCCCTGACCCCAGATTATCAACAGGGGGGGTGAAAGTCCAAAGACTCACTACCCAGCCCTGGCTAATGCGCTACAACCCTAACCCTAGGGGTAGTCTCACAATGAGCTCCAGTCACATGACCGGGTTCAGTGAAGGGGGACTGCGGTGTATGCCGTGGTCCAGAGAAGAGGGGTGGGCAGTGGTCAATGACCCCCAACCCAACCCCTGATGGTAGCGACTAAGTCACACCCAAAGTAAGAAGAGTACAGTGGATGAGCCTGAGCCCAGCCCACTGCACCAAGTAAGATGGTGCTTGAACACTTCAGGGGGCAGGAAGTGCCGGTCCCACCCTGGTGTGAGCAATACAGACCCTGCCAACGAGCAGGGGGGTGAATGGTGAGGACTGCCGGTGCAATCCACCTGGTGTAGGCACCAGAAACCTGTGCCAAGGTGGCTTCAACATCAAATGGTAGTGAAAGCGGACATACCAGAGCCTAGGGTCCTCACCAGGGACCCAGATGCTCCTGCTAGTGCACCAAACCTCTCCAGAGAGTTCTCCCCCAAACCCAAGAGCAGAGCCTCCAGCCTTAAGCCGGCAGTGTTGATTCACCGTCAAACTCCCCCACTGCAAGAGTGGAGGGTGCCCCACCCTCCAGTCCAGGATCATCGATTCTGGACAGACTCACCAGACATGTTCTCCCCCAGACTCAATCAGAGTCCAGGATCCTCGAGATCCAGCAGGCCAAACGGTGTGGTAGATGACAGACCCCCACTGAGCAGCGATCCAGCAGATCGGACAAGATCCGATGGACATAGCCCCCAGAGGTGTCCGCCAACAGGCTGACTCCTCCCAGGACAGTAAGATAGCAGAGTCTGATCAGAGATCAGACCCCAGAGCAGGCCGCTAGGCAACCCAGACAACGAAGAGGAGCCACCATGTGGCTGTGCACATGGTGGTAAGAGATCAAGAAGTGTGCTCCCATATCCACAGCTTCATTTACACAAAGAAGACTTCACCAATGAGGATGTACTCTCACTACCAATGATAGCCATGCTGGCTTTCAACATGTAAGGTGCAGGTATGACAAGAGTAGGCAGAACTCTCAAACTCATCTGTGTCTCATGTTGCAGAGATGACAAGCACTCGACTGATGAGCACCCCTACTTCTATGTCTCTTTACATGTAACTCTTGAAATCATGTGGATATGAATACAATGAACACTATCTCTGCAACACTCAACTGATGGATGCCCTAGTACACAACATCTTTACATGTAACCCTTGAAATCGTATGGACATGATCACAGCAAACATTCTGGATTTGCAATATCATTTACCCAACCTCTGAGGCTTCTCTTACATCAATACCGCCAGAAAACAGATAAAACCTCCAGCACAATGGGTGTTCATTAACCCGACAGCCCTTCAATTGATTTCCATGCACAACTCCATGTCTACTTCACACATATGGAATCCAACTGGTAAAAACCAACATGGCAATGTTTGTAAGTGCTCATAACCATTTTATCAGTGAATGCATTCAAAGGAGGTTACCTTTAGCTGGTGTTGATGATGCTGAATTGATCAACAAACTTACCAACCTCTAATGACTTGGACACAATGCAACAACTTGATATTTTTCACATTTCACCAACACAATTGCTAGAGGATTGAAGAACTTCATGCAGACTTTGAGCACTCTCCTGAGGCTGGAGATGGACAATGGCATTGTTAAGACACAAATAGATGACCAGACTGGGGATTGAACCCAGGCCCTCCTGGACATATACCAGATGCTCTAACCAACTGAGCTATCAGGTCTTACTAGGTTCAATACAACAATGTGACTACATTGTAACCAGACATTCAATGCAACCTCAGACTTGTCCACTGTTACTATAGAACAGCAGGTAGAGGAATTACAACATCCTATAGGTCTGTTAAGGAGGGACACTCCATATTACATAATCACAAGTGTCAGATTACATAATCCAACAGGCATCAAGATATTTGGATAGTTCAAATTGATGTCTCTCAGGCTCAGAGAATGTTTACTTGCCAGGCTGTGGTTGTTCGATTGGTTTTTACTTTTGTTATGAATTAGTACTACTAGCTACTAGTAGTATTGTCAGCCCTTCTTGATTTGTTACCACCACGTGCACAGCCACATAGTGTATCCTCTTCGTCATTGGGCACGCCTTGCAGCTTCATCTGGGGTCTGATCTCTGATCAGACTCTGCCATTACACTCGGCTATGGACTGTTGGAGCTCGCACCACAGTCTACAGCTGTCCGTCCATCAGATCTTGTCCGATCTTATATGCCAGATTGTTGGAGGTTTCACCACAATCTGGATGCTTTCTTCAATTCTGGCTTGCTGGGACTCAATGAACCCGGATTCTGGGGTGGGGCACCTTCCGTTCTTCAGGGTGGGAGGGTTTGACGGTGAATTGACACTGCCGGCTTCGGCTGGAGGCTCTGTCTTGGGGTTTGGGGGAGAATGTGCTCAGTGGGCTTGGACACCTCACACGAGCTTTGGGTCCCTGGTGAGGACTCCAGGCTTGGTACGTCTGTTCTTACTGCCCTCTTGGATGTTGGATCTACCCAGTAGGGGAGGTGGGGAGACTCGATGACCCTGGTCTGACGACTGGGAGAGAATGCACTCATCCCCCTCCTCTTTCTCTTTGCTATGTTGCCCGAATTCAATTCATGTTTTCTGACTCTGACTACCTCGATCTAGATGATCTAGACATCTCAGGAGACTTTGACTCCCCCTTCTCCCTTTCCTCTCTGAGGGATCGGATTTTCTCTGATATTGGTTTCCCCAATCTCAATAATTACGACGACGAGCTGGGTTCCGACCCGTTCGGTGTCGATTATCTAGGAGATTTGGATTGGGCTCCCCCCAGTCCCTCCACAATTTGATTCTGGAATGCGGCTCAGGCCCTGAACCAGACGTCCATTTCTTGTGCTTGTGCAACCGACTGCACAGCCGCTGAATCACAGGCCTTTGTTCTGGAGGACTCCTTCTTGGCTGACCTTGGCATGCCATTGTCATCTGCTACTCGGTCCCCTGTAACCCCGTCCAGGAGTGGGGGGGGGCTATTCACATTCTGAGGAGATGACCCAGCGGATGTGGGACGTCTTCAAGAAGTATCTACACAACCTCGCTGTTTGGGTGAGGTTTGCACCCATCTATATTGTGGAACGCAAAGTTCTGCTTCATATTGCTGATGGCACATGGAGGTACAGGTTTTGTGTTGGAATATTTCTGACTATGGATGGACAGTCCCAGCCTTAGTCCGGAAGATGAAACGGGCGTGGGAACTTGTCTTGCGATTGAAAGAATCGTACAAGAATTTGACCCTCTTGGCATCAAATGCTGATTTAAATGAGTGGAGACAGGGGGAACAACAGGCCCAGAAGAACCAGCAGAAGAATTTTCGCAGTATGGATTACTTTGCTCTGAAAACCAATCAGGGTATGGATATCCAGACTCTGGGATGTTGCTGTGACAATGCCCTCCATAGCTCCTGGAAAAGTGCAAGTTCAAGTTGAACTCATTGACAAGGAAATGTTCACTGGAGGATCAGGGCTTATTGCAAAGGGACTCGGGATTCAGGAATCACAGTGAGGCCTTATGTTCCTTGCAAAAACCTTTCCCTCATTCATTGTTCTGTTTACAGAATTTCATTGCAAAGTTATGTCAGGCATGTCGGAACGGCACCCATGACCTTGGAGCAAATTGAAATCACCAAGCGACGGAGTCGGCTACTGAACTGGATTACAGACCATCAAAGAAAGGCTCATCAGTATGTCCTGACTGACATGATGGAGGATGATGACTATTCGTTCAAACCCTCGGAAGTATATATTGTCGGTCAGGATGGAGAACTTAATTTGGTGAGCAATGTTGGAGCATCTGATCCATTTACTCCAAGTGAAGCAGGGCCTCGGCCAGAGTGCCTCCGAATCACATTACCCTCTGGGATAGGTAAGACAGTCAGTTGGGAGCAAGGCTTACACTGCACTGCGGAAGTGGAGATCCAGTTACGTGTCGGACAGTGCAACGATGCCCTCAAGGCCATTCGGCTAGCATTAGGAAAGAAGGCCTTCCTGTTCCGAACTCAAATTTGCCCAAAAGGGCCCAAGACAGGAAAGACAAAGTCCTGGGATGGGATTCATGCTGCAGATCAGACACTCCATTTGCATGCTCAAATATACCGATTGGCTAGGGAAGCATTGATTGACTTGCAGGCAAGCAAGATCATAACAGACCGGTTCAAGTCCCTAGAGACAGTGCATCTCAAGACCAGTACTACTCTCCTGGATCCTTCTCAATCAAGGTGGAAGCATGGGGGACTTCCCTGGTTCTGGTATTTGGATGTTGCAGGTGACAGCATATCAGCAAACCATTTGAAAGAATGTAAGTCCATTCCTATTAAGGAATTGAGTCTTAATCTGAGAAGTGTTGACAGTTCACAGGGTCAATTGGCTATGAGCGAAGGCAACGTTTGATAGGGCAAGTGAAGAGGAAATGCTGGTTAGATATGAAATGGGATGGACTATTAGATGCTTCCAGCATCATAGCAATTGATGGCAGAAGCGAAAGGAAGCAGGGATTTCAGCGGGGCATGTGAGGTATGCGGCAAGGCAACAGGCCATGTGGCAACAGTTTGCGATGGCTGGAAAGGATTCTTTCTGACAGATTGATGTACACCTTGATGTCTGTTAGTATGGTGTGGGATAAAAAGATAGTTGCCGTTCCCATTCCAGTTGCCATTCCTGTTCCAGTTGCCGTTCCCGATTGAGTTGCCATTCCTATTTGAGTTGCCGTTCCCATTTGAGTTGCCGTTCCCCGCGTAGTTGCTGTTCCCTTGCCGTTGCCATTGCTGTTCCCAATGCAGTTGCCATTCCTGTTCGGGTTGCCATTCCTGATGTAGTTGCCATTCCTGTGTAAGTTCCTGTTCCCATCAGTATTCCCATTCCTGATGTAGTTCCGTTGCCATTCCCAATGTAGTTGCTGTTGCTGTTCCCAATGTAGTTGCTGTTGCTGTTCCCAATGTAGTTGCTGTTCCCAATGCAGTTGCCATCCCCGTTTGAGTTGCCGTTCCTGTGTAGTTGCTGTTGCCGTTCCCAATGCAGTTGCCGTTGCCGTTCGAGTTGCCATTCCCGTGTAGTTGCCGTTCCCGTCGGTATTCCCATTCCTGATGTAGTTGCCGTTGCCATTCCCGTTTGAGTTGCTTCCAGTGTAGTTGCCGTGCCCGTTTGAGTTGCTTCCGGTGTAGTTGCTGTTCCCATTCAAGTTGCCATTCCCGTTTGAGTTGCCGTTGCCATTCCCATTTGAGTTGCCATTGCCATTTGAGTTGCCGTTCCCGCTTGAGTTTGAGTTGCTTCCAGTGTAGTTGCTGTTCCCATTCAAGTTGGTGTTCCTGATGTAGTTCCTGGTTCCCATCTGAATTCCCGTTCCCTATGTAGTCGCCGTTGCCATTCCCAATGTAGTTGCCGTGCCCGATGCATTTGCCGTTTTTGGAGTCTCTGTTCCCATTTGAGTTGCCGTTCCTGATATAGTAGGCATCTGGTTTCTGTCCAGCAGATCATTCCCGTTCCCTTTCCCATTCCAGGTCCCCATACCCTTTTCAATTTCTGTGCCCAGTCTAGCTGGTGTTTTACTGTTTCCTTTCCACTTGCTATTCCAAGTCCAATTCTCCCTCCTGTTGTGTTTCCCATTGCAGATGCAGGTCATCTTACCCATCCTGTTCCCGGTCCTTTTCCCCTGCCTATTATTCTCTCATTGCTATGATAAGGTATGGGAGCTGAGGTAGGGATATGCCAGGATGGGAACTGGGATGGCAATGGGTTAATAGGCTATATGCTGAACCGGTATTGGGTCAGCTGTTATTGGCAGGCTGGGATTTTCCATTGTTATTGCCATTTCCCATTTGTCCGTTCTCGTAACCGTGACTTCAGATTAACCTTTGCTTCTAATCCTCATTTATCACGTGCCCAATCACCACTATTAGACGCCAGTCATTTACTATGCATCATCCCCAAAGCCCAGTTATCCAATGGCTGCTTCCTCTTCTGATACTCCTTGATCTCCTATTCCTGCTCAGGCTGCCATTGACTTCCTCTGTTCCTGGGCATGTGCCGCTACAGTCGAAGCCCAGGCTGAACACTGGAGAAATGGCTCAGATGAGTATTATTCCATGTGGCTTGCGAGAATTAGTATGGAGATGGTAAGTCCGTCCAGTCCAACCTTTCCATCCTCTCTCATCCATGGATGCCATAGGAATTCCTGGCTATCGAGCTTGGTACCATGGTGATTCTTGCAAAGTTCAATCATGTCATGCCATTCCACAGACGCCTGTATGCTGTCATCAGTGCAGCAACAGATGTTCCCAATTTTAAGTTGGCTTTACTTGGATTGGATCCGGCCTGTACCGGAATGGATCCATCCCGCATCATCGATCGCTATCTTGATCCCTGGTGGATCACACCATCATCAGATATGGAGTTCCTTAGGTTGCTGAATGGCATTCCTGACTTCATTGCTCAGGTATGTTTCTGGTTGAAATTCAACTTCCATGCCTTGCTAACCATAAGGTGTAGAAAGGGGATGATTACAACCATATTGTCTCTCCATCATTTGATGCATGACTCCACAGCGATGCAATCCTTGCTCATTTGTCATCCATCATGGCTATGCAACTCCATAGTGTAGCCAGGGACATCTTATCTAAATATACTGAGGGTCCAGAATATGATGCTGAGCAGGATTCTTCCAATATGTACCACAGGCCGACCATGTGATCTGTAACCGTTTTGTTTATGTATATATATTCCTTTTCCACTACAAACTCTACAGCCATCCAAATGCAAAGCCCTCGTATTCGTCTTGTTGAGTGGGACTGCCTGCCATCATTTCTCATGGAGGCATGCAATGAGTTCCCCTTCTGATCCACTGCAGAAGCTCAAGTCTTTTCTGACCTCTTGATGGCTCGGCTTCGAGGTCTTGTTGTAAGACTTGAGGAGATTGATGATGATCATGATCCCAATGGATTTATATGGGATATAGAGCATGAATTGGTATGTTCCCTTCATTTTGTTCATTGCTTTTCTGTCTTTCTGATCCACCCGGCTTAGTTAGCAGGAGCGAAGTTTGCCAGCCAATGCTACCTTTGCAGCTTTCCGATCACAAGACCGGCATTCTATGCTGAGGTATTTTGAGTTATAAGGAAAGAGCGAGAGGATGCCAAATACCTGTCTGCTCCAAGCCGTGGATCTTGGGGATGATGGCGACCGGGATCCCACCCGCATTGGTCCTCTCCATTTCCCCTGGCATGTTGAACACGGTGAGGTTGGCTGGACAAGCAGCTTGGGTGAAGCTATCGAAATCTTCTCGAGTCATGTATGTCTTCATTTATCCCATTCCAACTGCGGTAATGTACCTACTTTTCATAGAATCAAGGGATCACAGAAAGGAGCCCTTCTCTTTCCACTTCCCTACTCATCCCGGACTTGGTCGATGCCTGCCGGACCCTCATCCAGACACAATCAATGTTTCCCAGTCTGAAAGAGCAGGCCATGCAGATGTTCGAGGATGAGGAAAGCGATGACTAGTGGAAATAATTATTGTATTGCTATCACTTTCTGACATTGTCAGAGGGTCAATGAAGATTGGAGCCTTGTATGGGAGGGATCCTGGAATGAAAACATGAAGGCCTCTTCAATAGACCCCAGGTTTCCCTATGCTGTGGATCGGGAATACACAGCCAGGTTGGTTTACATGCAGGAAGATCAAACAAGTATATTATGGGAACACAGGCATGGAAACGGGAACGGAAACCAGCACAGGGATGGGAATGGGAATGGAAACGGGAATGGGAATGGGAATGGGCATGAGACAGGCAACAGGAACCGGCATTGGAAAGGGAATGGGCATGGGAATGGGCATGGGAACCGAACCGGGAATGGGAACAGGTATGGGAACCGGCACAGGAACCAGCATGAGACTGGGAATGGGAAGGTTGCCGTCCCCGATGTAGGTGCCATTCCCAATGTAGTTGCCATCCCCAATGTAGTTGCCATTCCTGTTCCTGATGTAGTTGCCATTCCCGTTGGAGTTGCTGTTCCCATTCATTGCCATTCCCATTGGAGTTGCTGTTCCCAATGTAGTTGCTGTTCCTGTTTGAGTTGCCATTCCAGTTTGTTCCCATTCCTGATGTAGTTGCCATGCCCAGAATGGGAACAGGCAGGGGAGCAGGAAAACTAGTGTTATAAAGTCCAGTCAAGTTCAGTTTTTGACCCTATTTATTGATAACCATGACCTGACCTGGTTCTCAAAATTCAATATCTTGAGGTAACTGAACTGCAAAAAACCAGTCAGAACTGTGGTTCTGACTGGTAACCAATGTAAACCTGTGCATTTTGGATGAATTTAGGTAACTGTTAGAGAGTCAGGTCAGCTGCAGTTATGTTCAGTCAGGTTCCAGTTATTTGCAGTTACCATAACCTGACCTTCAAACACTAAGGAAAACACCAGTTGTAACTAGATGCTGGATAGCACTAATAGATATGGGACAAAGTACAGAATGGGAACAACAGGCTATAGCATCAGAAATGGCAACCAGAAGTGGAATGAGAATCACAACCAATAGCAATAGGAGTGGAATGGTGGAGTAGTGTGTGTGGGCACCTACTCCAGGTAGTCACGTGATTCAGTAGTCAGCAGCCACATGGTCATGTGACCATGCAGTTGAGTAGCCAGCCAACTGTAGTAGACAGATCATGCTATGCTATGACCAGCCTTGGCCTTGCTATTGCCTGAGGACACTTCGGCCGTGTCTAATGGGAATAGCCCTGGACTGTACCTTTCCTTTTCCCCCACCCATTGCTGTTGCCATTTGCGATGCTGTGTAGCCTCATCAATCCTGTTCTGTACTTTGTTCCCTACCTAATAATGTAGATCCAGTTGCATCATAGCTATCCCATAATCTGCCAGGCTTATCCAACTTGGGGCCTCCATCCCTAATATTTCTAGCACATTGTCCCTCATGTACTGAGCTATGCATACTCTACTCCCATTTGCCTCTGTTGTGCCATGCCTGATAATCCTGCCCAAAAGAGCCACCATGGTCCCAGAATCATACCGGAGTTTCAACCCCAAACTATGCAACATTAGATTTGAACTGGAGTATGGCCCTACAGTTGTAAGGAAATCAAACCAGGGCCCTTGCTGTTAAGAGTTTTAGTTCTTAACTCAAAATCAATATAATTCGGTCAAGGATAAAGGGGCTTCCTTTATCAAGTTCAGTTTGAGATACCAAGACCGAGCTTACTCGCGTCTGTATCGAGAGGTTCGAGTTAAGAAGGTTGTATTGACTCTAAGGTCAAGCTGAAGAGCTGACCGTCTACTACAACAGGTTTAAATAGTAAGTAAAGCCGTAGTGCTTAGTCACTATCTACAGCTATAATAATAGGTCTGACAGCGGGCAGTGCTACCTGGGGTCGGGGCTGTGCTACCTGGGTCTGATGAATAAGATGCGCAGCATCTATGAGTCATATCTAAATATAGGTATCTGAGTCTGTCGTCATAGGATGAAGAAAGGGAAAAGTTGTAACATTACCCCCCTCTTATCCTTGAAGTCACTGGCTTCAAATCTTCTTTCATAACACGAGATTTTCGTTTTCTGACCATTGTCTTGGCGGGGGATCAATGGTAGGAAGTGGGCGGAGAGGAAGGTCGGGTTCGACAATGTGAATCGTCCGGGTGTGTCGTCGATGACTGGCACGACAAGCGAAGATAATAAGAATGATCCAGGCTGAGGCGAGGATCGCAACAAAGATGTAGACTCCTATAGCGACTTTGTTCATGGGGGTGGGAATATAGGAAGTGAAATCGTCTAGTCTCTTTTATCATTTCGTCGTGGGAATTCTTCGTCGGAGTCTTTGGGTTTCGGATCATTGGTGAAAGGGGAGAGAACTTGCAATATTGTTTGCGGTTTTCTTTGCTCAGTGAGTCGTCGGTCGAATAAAATCAATTGTTTCAGTGGGCCTCGCAACGCTTAGATTGTCTGTTTGTCAGACGCTCTATCGCTTTCTCCAGTCCCTTCTTCTTCATGGCGTCGTACATCTTGTCGGCGAGGTGATTCTGTTCTGTGACGAGATCTTGTTGATAGGTGATCAATTCGCAAAGTTTGTCAAAATAGACAAGTTCGTTCTGGATTTCAGATTCGTCGGGAAGGGAGAGGAGGAGGTTGGTTCGGTTTTCTGGATCTCGCAAGAATTGTTTCATCTTCTTATTGGAGATCGGGACTTTCTGAGCGGAGGTGGAGGGAGACAACATGATAGGAGGGCAAGTTTCTGAGTGGAAGTGAGATGAACGGTCTTTCATTTTCAAAGTCTTCTTCATCGCTTATAAGCTTCGAGGATTTCCTTGGCGTTCGCGAGGTTTCCTGGTGGTTCCCATGTGTTTTCCGAAGTGGGGTAACCTTGCCATTTGACCAAATAAATGTAGCCGTTGCCTCGTCATTTATGCGTGATGATCTCTTCGACTTCATACTCGTGTTCTCCTTCGATAAGGTCAGGGGGTGGTCGGAGATAGTTTGGGCCGTGCGTCGTGGTTTCCGTGTAAGGGGTGAGGAGTGCCACATGGAATACGGGGTGAATCTTCCATTGCGTTGGGAGCAAGAGTTCATAAGAAAGTGGCGACAATACTTTCTTTATCGGGAAGGGTCCTTCTCTTTTCGGAGATAGCTTTCTGGTGATGTCGGAGATCTTTAGATTCCGTGAGTCAAGCCAAACCTTTTGTCCGATTTCGAAAGGAGTAAAGTTCCTTGTGATCCATTCTGCCATTTTCTGTCTTGCTAATTCATGTGCGGCTAGGGCTTCGTTTCGGGCTTTTTGGAGTTCAACAATTCTTTTCTCCACTGCTGGGACGTCGCTCTTCGGGAATGCGGTGGGGAGTGCCTGTGGTTCGTATCCCATCATCAGATAGAATGGAGAGTGTTTAACTGCCAAATGATTTCTTTGGTTGTGGGCGAATTCTGCGGTAGGAAGGAGCGCCTTCTATGTTTCGGGTCGGTTTGTACAAAACATGCGGAGATGGATCTCGATTTCCTGATTCATACGTTCAGTTTCTCCATCAGTCTGAGGATGATAAGCGGTGCTCATTGCTAGTTTAACTCCAAGGATTTTCCCGAGTTCTTGGAAGAGCTTTGATGCAAATCGGGGGTCTCAATCTGAGATAATCTTTTCAGGGAGGCCGAATCTTGTGTAGACGTGTTTCAAATAGGCGTCGGTGGCTCCTAGAGTGTCAATGGTCTTGTTACAAGGGATTAAAATTACCCCCTTACTAAGACCATCGTCTACCACGACCATGAGTGCGTCGTATCCTTCGGAATCTGGTAGGTCCGTGATGAAGTCTGTGGTTACCAGAGCAAAGGGGCACGTTGTCATGGATTTAATTGGGGTGAGGGGCAGTGTCGTCAGGTGGGTGTTAACCTTCATTTGCTGGCATAAGGCGCACCCTTGAACGTAATTCTTTATGAATACGGTCATTCCTGGCCACCAATAATCTCGCCTGGTTAGTTCTAAAGTTTGGAACTGACCAGGGTGTCCTGCCGGGGTGGAATCGTGACTTCGTTCGACTATTCTTCTACGTAGCTCTTCGTTCTGTGGAACGTAGCATCGATTCTTGAAGAATAGGAGTCCATCTTCGAATTTCCAGTCCGATAAATCGGATTAATCGGGGGTGTGCCGTTGTCTTTGAGTGCTTTTATTGCGCTAGCCATGAGATTGTCTTTCATTGTTGCTTGGACAAGTAGCATCTGCATTTCCATGTCGATGGCCTTGACAAATATTTCCTCTGGTAAGAGGGTCATATTTTCGTTGTCACCTTCGAGTCCTTTTCCCCAATCTTCGTGTCGAGAGAGAGCGTCAGATTGAACCATTTGTGATCCCGGGATGTGTAAAAGTTTCAAGTCAAATTCTGACAAGAACAAACTCCATTGCGCTTGGCGCTGATTGAGTTTCTGAGCGGTACAAAAGTACGTCAAATTCTTGTGATCAGATAAGACTGTTACCAGGTGTCCTGAACCTAGGAGATAGTGTCTCCAGGTTTCCAATGCTCGGATAATTCCTAGCAGTTCTCTGTCATAGATTTCGTAGTTTCGTTCAGCAGGGGAAAGGGAGTGGGAAATGTAGCCACACAGATGCCAATCTCCATCGTTGCCTTGCTGCCTGAGGACAGCGCCGGTTGCATACTTCGATGCATCAGATTCTATGGTAAACGGTTTCATTGGATCTGGCATCAGGAGAACTGGCGCTTGTCCGAACTTGGCTTTAAGCGCGTCGAAAGATGTCTGGCATTCTTGTGTCCAATCAAAGGTAATACCTTTTCTCGTCAGGTCATTCAGGGGGCGGGCGAGTTCTGCAAACTGCCCAATAAATCTTCAGTAGAAGTTTCCAAATCCTAAAAAGGATCGTACTCCTTTGACAGTGGTTGGCTCTGGCCATTCGGCAATTCCAGCGAGTTTTGTCGGGTCCATGAGGATCTGGTCGGGTTTAATGATCAAGCCGAGAAATTCAACTTCTTGAAGGTTGAACTTGCATTTCTCGGGCTTCAGGTAAAGATCATTTTCTTCTAGTCATTGTAAAACCCGTTTTGTCCTTTCCTCATGTTCCTTGAGATCTTTTGAGAAGATAAGGATGTCATCCATGTAAATGACAATCCATCCTTCATCAATCATGTCTTTGAAGATCTCATTCATCATTGCCTGGAAGGTTGCCGGAGAGTTGCATAAACCGAAGAACATGACCGTTGGTTCAAACAGCCCTTTATTCATTTTAAAGGCTGCTTTCCATTGGTCGCCATCTTTAATTCTGATGTTGTGATAGCCCCATCAAATGTCCAGTTTCGTAAACCATTGAGCTCCTCGGAGTTTATCGAGGAGGTCACTGACGAGTGGGAGAGGGTAGGTATTCTTTACCGTCCCGTTATTCAAGTATTGGTAATCTTGGCAGGGTCTGAGGGCGTCTGCGTCTTTTTTCGAGACAAAGAAGAAGGGAGAGGCCATAGGCGATTTCGATGGTCGAATATAGCCTTTCTTCAGATTTTCGTCGAGAAATTCCTCCATTTTCTGTTGTTCTACCGGTGTCAAAGGATAGACTTTGCAATCTTTAGGCATGAAGTCTTCCTTTAAATCGATGGCATGGTCCCATTTCTTAGATTCTGGGAATTGTTCAGAGGCTGCCTTTTCGAATACTCGTTTGTACCGGTGGAACTGGGGAGGGAGCATTTCCTCGAGTGTCTTCTTCTTTTCTTCAGTTTTCTGGCTGTGGGCCAGTTGCTGAGAGATAGACATCTTTGCCCTAATCCAAGTTTCGTTGTTGAATATTCCGATGACGGGTTCTCCTTTGATATAAGAAATAATGAGGTCTTCTGCTTCTATATCTTCAATTAGGGAACTAGTTCCACTAATTGTCGATATCATTTGTTCAGGATAAATCCCATAAGGAATGGACGAAGGCTCTCGCTCGTTGGGTAGACAGCTTCCGCCAGTGCTGGTGTCTTTGGAATTAATGGTGTCCTGGGGGTAGACGGCTTCCGCCAGTGCTGGAGTCTTTGGATAATGGGGTTCGTCTTGAGGTCCGATAGGTTCTGCCGTGGGGAGTGTTGTTACCTGGGGTTCTTCGTCTTCTACTTCTTCGATAGTCGGTCTTGAAGTGACAGCTTCCGCCAGTGCCGGAGACTTTGGAATGGATGATTCCCAAGTTTCGAGGCTTCACATGAAAGCTTCGTGTTCTGCGCGGTGTTCTGCCATGATTTGTTTTTGGTCACATGACTGAGGTTCATTGGGAGAGGTTTTAGTCATCGATCGTGCTTTTGCAATGATTCATCGGATCTTTCCTTCATCGTTGTATTTGAGAGTTCCCTTGGCCCAATCGATTATTGGGTTTTCTTTCTTGAGCCATGGGTGTCCAAGGATGAGCGTGTCTTTGCCTAATCTGGTGACCTTGCAATTGACTTCAGAGGTTTTTCCTCCTAAGTCGATTTCTACGTCGGTGGAATGAGTGATTTCTCCTTTTTTGTTGAGAGTTCCATCGATGTTTCTTGCTTTTATTGTGTGTGGCATTCTGCTGAGAGGGAACCAATGTTTCTCAGCGAATTGTTTGTCGATAAAGTTCCCTTCTGCTCCTGAGTCGATAAGAGCTTCTGTTTCAACAATTTTCTTTCCGTTTCTGATACTAGTAGGAATGCGGGCAGAATGATTGGTCATTTTCACTACTAGTACAGAAGAAAGATGTAATTCAGTGGGGGCTAACATCGAGGTAGGCCACTTCTTTAAAAACCCTGTTTTTCTAAGTCATTGAGGGCTTCTTCTCGTTCTTTTTCGTCGAGTTCTGCCATGATGGCATGAATGCGTCCACTGGCATTCTCGGGTTTCTTTGGGGAGTATCCCCTGAAAGGGTTGCATTCATATCGAGGTGGGGTTTGTGAAGAAGAGGGGACGGGGTTTCCATCTTTCTTCTTGTGATCGGAGGCGCGATGGCCTGGTTTGTGGCAGTCGAAGCACAAGCCTCGCCTCATATGATCGTTTTGTTCATCAGTGGACAGTCTGTTGACGTCCATTGCGAACGGGTCACAGGGAGGTGCCACGTATTTGTGGGCTTTGACAGGTGGGGGTGGCGCGGTGCTTCGACTTTTGCCTGCGATAGCTTTAGCTCGCTTCCATTGTCCTTCATGGATGGATGCTGCTTTGTACCATCCGGCGAGGGTGGTGGGAGTCTTTTCTTGCATGAAAATGTGTTCGAGGAGTTTCGGGTTAAGACCGTCCATGAAGTATTCGATGAGGGCCCCTTCTTCGGTGAGGCCAGATTGAGAGACAAGAATGCAGAATTGGGATATGTAGTCCTCAATATCTCCGCCGTTCTGTCTAACATTCTTTAGTTGGTATCGGGCATTGCCGATGTCGTCAATGGGGGTGAAGTCGTTTAAAAAATCTTTGACAAAGGTGTCCCAGTCTTTGATTTTTGACTGTTTGTAATATTGGTCGTATTTTGCCTCTTTCCAACCGTCCGCAGTACCACCGGATAAGAATGAAAGGGCGAAGGCCACTTTCTTCTCATCGGTGTCGTACATGTCGGCATTGACGAGGAGGTACATACCAATGTCTCGAATGAACCGCTTTGCTTTGGTGCGGTCTCTGCTAAAAGTAGGTGGGCTTTTGAGTTTAATGCCCTTGACGGCCGCAGCCGGTGCCAGAGTCTGGGGAATGGTGGATGTAGCGGGTGCTTCAGTTGTGGGTGCTGGTGCTTCCATTTCATATATGTCTTCGAGGTCATTGTCGAAGTCAAGGTCTGGGTTAAACGAAAAATCTGAGACGGTGTGGTAGGGTCAGCTGCCCTGCTCGTCAACTGACCCATTCCGGAGATTTTATTCCAGTCCTACTGCCAGCACCAAAAATCAAGAGTCATCGTATACATTTCCCTTTACCATACCTTTATCAATATTTTGTGTTGCTAACTCCATTTAATTATTTTCTAGTTCATTGACACTGTATCCAAACGACGCATCAATTACTGATGGATTGGTACAGGACTTTGATGCTTTAATTAACTTTTTATTTTTCCTTCTTGGTAAGAGCTAGTCAACATCCAGATCAACGGGCCAAACAACTGGACGGTAGGGTCGAGAGGCTTCGTTTGATGGCTCTCCGCACTTGCTGGGGTCACAAGTCGCGTTCCGCAAATAGAGATCCCATCGACGAGCCTTTCCCCGAGTCATTCCCAGCTGTGAAGCTCCGAGACGAGGATTTGGCATGCTTATTTTGGGTTTCATTACAGTTATTTATCAAGACTTCTTTTCTACTTCATCTATCTGGTTGTTTGGTCCCTTCGACGCAAGAGAACGCGCGCGATGGGGTTGGTCTTCTACACCCGCTTGTACTTAAGGTGTCCTCCCACCTGTTGAATGGAGGAGATATGGCCTTTCACTCACTTCACTCCCCCCTCCTTTAAGTGTTGTCGCACCCAACTGCTTAATATTTCCACTCTTTTTCCCATTCTTGCTTACCCCATTCCTTGCGACATGACGACCTCGTCATTGGTTCCCCAATAGAACCATTGACCCTGCCACAACGGCTTCCGCCGATACTGAAAACCTTGGGTCATCTGAGGCGTGTCGGGAGATTCGTTGGGGAGGGCGCGCTCCTGCTGATTGGTTGTCGAAGTGTTTGTCTTTGACATAGTCAGTTTTCTTTGTTTCTTCGGTGTCAATGTAGTACCAGCGAGTGAGTCTTTGACTGTATCGAATTCGTCTACCTTCAAGTTGGTAGATGTCAGGGTGTGTTGTTCTGACTGCTTGTCGAGGCGGTCGATCTTCGTGTTGTTTCGGCCAACGGCGTTCTGGCCTGGAAGGCGTAGTGTCTGTGGGTGGGCGCCTAGACTTGAATAAGTTGGCGTGTGTAGATCAGCTTGACCTTTTGTTAAGAGTTTTAGTTCTTAACTCAAAATCAATATAATTCGGTCAAGGATAAAGGGGCTTCCTTTATCAAGTTCAGTTTGAGATACCAAGACCGAGCTTACTCGCGTCTGTATCGAGAGGTTCGAGTTAAGAAGGTTGTATTGACTCTAAGGTCAAGCTGAAGAGCTGACCGTCTACTACAACAGGTTTAAATAGTAAGTAAAGCCATAGTGCTTAGTCACTATCTACAGCTATAATAATAGGTCTGACAGCGGGCAGTGCTACCTGGGGTCGGGGCTGTGCTACCTGGGTCTGATGAATAAGATGTGCAGCATCTATGAGTCATATCTAAATATAGGTATCTGAGTCTGTCATCGTAGGATGAAGAAAGGGAAAAGTTGTAACACTTGCAAGTTGTTGTCTCAGTGTAATGATGTGGTGCAATTACTGATGAACCCATATTCTGAAAACGGCGACGTCCACAATTTCAATATCTCCAAAACAGCATCACCTTCCTTGACGAGCAAGGGATCACTGATGATCTTCACGAAGGCACTCCGACCAGTCCGATATAGCACTGAGTATTCTTTCGCATTTCAGGCTCAGATTCCTTCTGCTCTGTGCACAATCCATAATTTCATACATTCTCATGATTCTGCCGAAGGTGAACTGCCCGAACAGGACCCTGAATATTCCAACTTTGGATCCAATGTGGGAGATCAAGCAGTGCGACAGATAAATCACAACAATAATGGTGTTCCCACAGATGGTATTGCCTGTTGTGACAGAATTGCAGAACAGATGTGGCACAGTTATCAAAGGATTTTGGAGGAAAGGGATCTGAGTCACGAGGATGAAGATGACAATGTACTGGTTGATGACTTTCCTGGTGGAGATGGAGAGTTAGAAGATGATGAGGAATTTGATGACTATGATAACACTGTCATGTAGCATATGCCATAAATAATAGAATTTTATTATGACAAGAGCTTGGGATGGCCAAAAATGTTACAACACTATAAAAGATACACTGGCAATCACTGGCATACAAAACATCATTACATAGAATCGATCCTTCCAATATCCTCACGATAAGGTTCCAACTCTATTACAGCCCATTTGCGACGAAGTTGACTATGATCCATTGAAATATAAAGCGATGCGGCATTTAGATCTTGGCAAAAAAGCTACAGGAGTACTAGCTTCTGACCATCTGTAAAGCCATCTTTGTGACCCCAGGTGCCATTGACTTTGGTTGCGGCATCGTGAATAATTGCATGTGGTTGCGTCTCACTAGCTTCATGCATCATATTAGAAAGGTGGTTCATAGAACCATCGAAGCGATCCCGGGGACGATCGGAACCTGTCAAACCGACGATCAGGCGGAATATAGGAGTAATAGAAGTCCCATCAATCCCACATCAATCCACAACGACGTTCGAAACAGATAAGATAAAAGAAACTATAATTAGTACCCTGACAGCAGCGCCCCCTGGGTGGGCAAACAAATGGCGGGACGATGGCCAGCAGGCTATGCTGGTTGTCGTGTGGGGTGTCGACAGGTGTTGACCTGAGCATGCAGCTGCGGTTGTTTTGATATATCAACCCTAACTCTAATGACAGTTGTGCATGTACCACGCTATATACAGTAAGTACAGGTAGTGATATATCATCCTGCCAGGTTCTGGTGAAAGACATGATAACCAACTTTGAGAGCCATCTTTCAATCAGGTGTTCTGTGTTCACAGCGTTATGAAAGTTCAAGGAAAGAGCAAAAGACTTACAATCATTGTGGAGACCGGCAACCATCGCTTTGATATGGCCAACAATGTCTTTCAATCTAGCTTCACCCTGCGGTTCCAAGATATCAAGATTCCATCTCTCCTTGGGCGCAGTGTCGGTAGCAAGTTCGGGATGAGGGACGATACGCGGGGGGGTGAGCGAGCGATTCGCAATGGTATACTCGTAGACACAGATCCGGGTGCCCAAGGCACTCAGTCCATAGAGCTTGGGGATGGGAATACTTCCTGCAGTAAAGTCGAGAACCCTGTCCCGCATCTGATCGTCCGCCGTCTTGCGTGCGGAGTCCGTATCATATGCGACGTAGGTCTTAAGCTCGATAAACAATACGGGAACCCTTCGCCTTGTAATAAGGTAAATAATAGTGAAGTCGATAGAACCGGCAACGCGTTTGAACTGAGGAGCAATCTGGTAGTATTCGGAAGCTGGGAAGAGCTGGTTAAGGAGAGCGTTGAATGGCCCGTAATAATCGCTTTCTTCAGTAGTGAACTTGTTAACGAGTTCGAACTGTAATGTGATGAATTCAGGCCAAGGCATATCTTAAACCACTAATCAGTAAAATACAGGGTGGGGATATGTCTAATCATTTACTTACAGGCGTTGCAAGGTTGGGGAGGAATTGAAGATCCTAGTGCGGTTCAAGCTCCGATATGTTTCACGCACAGACCAGTAACTGTCGTCGGAAATTTCCCAGGACTCGATCATAAGATAGTCTTATCAGGTCATATAAGGCTAATCTATGATGATCTGGTGATGTCAGCTGATTATATCTCGATATCGATGCACTGTCGACGCAAGTGTGCGAATTGCGTGCGAGTTGCCGCAGCGTTCCACGCAAAGTTACAATTTACTCCTCTAATATCTGTGGCCGCCGCGTTGTTCATCACAAAAAAGGTATGATCATCAGAAGGGCTTGCTTAGAATAAAATACAGTGCAAGGCTAGTAGAGTATTGTAAGGCCTTGCAATGAGGAAAGACAGTATAGTTTTACATTCCAAGGTTCAAATGGCTCATGTAAGCTTACAATGGTTCCTGAGCCTTGGATAGCCTTCAATTCCAATATAAGGGTATGCAGATGCCCTTTAAATGTATTAGAAGACCTGTAAGGGTGACCACTGGATGGGCAGGACAACTAGGGCTGCGCACCGTAACTGTACCTCACGGGATGGACGGATCCGTAGTATTGCTGGGATAAACCAATCAACAACCCGCCTGGTACTTACCACTTAGTCCTCGATCTGGCTGACTGGTCCTCAAGACCATTTGAACTCCACAAGTCAAATGTGGGGCCAGTGAACCCTCAGACCTATGCTATCAATGGCTGAAATACGGGCTTTGCTCCACCCCAAGAACACTGTGTGTCCTTGGAGGGGCCAGCCTTATTATTGCATCATCGATGTTCAGGATATGGCCTATACTCTGTATCTGGACTGCGGTGGATCTTAGATGGGGGAACCAGTGTAGGGGCTGCCAATCCACTGTTTCTTCGTCGCACTGCTCACTGCCCTTGATCCCGGCTGACCGGCCTTCGAATACTGCAACTAACCATTCGAACTTCCCAGCTGTTCAATGACTCCTGAGTCATATGTGTCCTCGGAGGGGGCCGGCCTTCCTTATCATTATATCATCGATATGGCCTATACTCCGTATCTGGACTGTGATGGATCTTCAGATCTTCATCCCATAACCATGGGGTTAGAACTTAGTGGGATTTCAAACCCACGCTTGCGTCGCGCCATTGGTCGGTCGTTGGTCGTGTCGAAAATGTACGCTCCTCTGTGTCGGACACGATGTTGGAATACAAACCGGGAACGCGGCGATGCATGCCGTGCATCGACGCGTATCGTATTGGACATCCGGTATTTCGCTGATATATGATATACAATTTGACTTTTAAGATGGGGATAAGGGTGTACTCCAAAATGCCGTGGATAATTGTCACTGCAACCCCACCACCTATCGCCCCAATAATGTATGATTCCTTGTAGTCGTACAGCGGGTTGTAATGCAAGAATCCCTGTAATCAGAGAGCGTCCCAACCTGATGCATCGCTATCGCATCACTATTCCGTCCCCTCTGTCCCATGCACCCCCGCGCCCCTCCCCTCTCATACGACTGATGCATCAGTATCTCATCTCCTCCTGACCTCCTGGCCCTCGTATTCGTCCTCCCGATGTATGCATCACCTGTTTGTTGCCCCATCACGCCGCACCCCTTCCTCTGATGCATCAGTATTGCATCCCTTTCTACGCTCGTTCCCACATCCTTGGCCATTGCATCAATAATCCATCGATTACACATCTTTTGACGCATCAGTATTACATCAAAGAACGCGCCCCCCCCCCATCTCCCATCATGCACGTCTGTCTAGCGTAATACATCAAGAATATATCATTATCATACAACAAGAAAATAACATTATGGTACATGTACGTATCGCAAGATCAGATTATATATTACATGTATATCATACCATTCAACTGCAATGTATTCGGTTGTGTGATTGTGTGATGCAAGAAGAGCAAGAAAAAAAGATACTGTACAACCCATTCATTCATCATTTGGTACGCGCCCTAATGCAAGAATTTAATTTCGGCCACGTTATGATGACGGTATATCCTCACATACCGTTTATTTTTGGAAGACGACACAGGCTGGAAACGTTTTTGACCTGAGCCTGTCATCCTCTCCATCATGCGTCGAACGTCAACGACCATGGCACACCATTTGCCCCGAGAGTCATCTTCCCACCTATCTACCACCTGCGCAGTGCGACCCCACCAGAAAAGGAGAGTCATGACGGATAACATGCCATTTGGACCTGGCTTCCTGAGCCCACCCCAGGTGTCACCCGTCTCGCCTTCTGGAGGAATTACAGTGTCAGCTGGAGTCGGTCCCTCGGTCTTCCGAAAACCAGGTTGGATATTGTGCCACCACGACATGACCGCCATCCCGAACTCGAGTGTGCTCTCGATAGGCGGGACGCGGTTGTAGTCCCTTCGACCATTCTTGCTCTTGGCTGTCCACTTGGCCCATTCTTCAGGACGCTTTTTTGATGTGGTAAGTGAGCCACCCTGGGGAGGAAACAATGAACTTTTATCAGTAAAGGGAAATAAAAAAAGTCAAACCTTTTTATTGCCACCGTACCCTTGTCCTTTTTCGAATTCTAACCACACCTTCACGCAAGTGATCCACTCCTCACTGCAGGTGTTGGCGTGTATCAATGAACCAGTTTGGTTCCGAGTCGGGGTCGATGGCGGGCGAGGGATTGGCCGTAACGAGTGGAAGAGACGGTACTGAACTCCCAATATGGTTCATCACTTTGGCGTGGTTTGATGGTTTCCGGACCCTGCCACTGAGCAACTTCTGGAGTGTTTCGCCTGCGGTATCGGAATTGTCCGAGGTCAGGTTAACATTCTCCTTGTTGGCGTTTGAAACATCTGCGGCAGTGGACAGGACAACGTGCTCGCTCACGTTCGCTGAGGTCATGGGAAGAAGGGGTCGTGATGGTGTTGGCTGCTCCATTCCCATAGAGACTGCTTGAACTGGCTCGGTCGTGGTCACAGGAATGACGAGAGGAGGTGGCCCACCATCCAGGGGGGGGATAGGAGCGGTAATGGTCATAGGTGCAGACGGCATCGAAGGGGTGACAGGAGGCAACAGCAGTGCAGCAGGGAGGTCCACAGCGGTGGCAATGCCCGCGGGACCAGACAGCGACCGGTCCATTTCCATACCATGCGTTTGAATAGAGTTGGTAGGTAGGGGGGAGTTGGAAATGCCGGTAGCGGGGCTGACACGTGAGGTGATCATGGACCCGGAAATAGCGGAATCCAAGCTGTGGGTATCCATCCACAAATTGAAGTCACTGGAAGGCAACGTGAAAAGGGGATCGAATTGCTCTTGACCTAGTACGTCAGAAGTCGAGGACAGGTCTGGGAGTCCTTTCAGAAAACTATTGAGGTCATCGTACATGTCTTGAAAGTAAATTAGTCCGATGGGTCCTCGGGAGCGCTAAGGGACGCACTGTTTGAGCAATCGTTGCTTCCAGATTCCGTAGCACTCATACTATTCATCAGCATGAGATCTGGGAAGTTGAAACTGTCATCAGCGCAAGGAACCATAAGTTGCGCTGGAACTAGCAGCCATCAGTCGTTCAATCACAAAACATTACAAATCCATGACATACAAACAAGTTCATTGCTTCCTAGCAAATCCGTAAATGAGGTGTGTCCTGGGAGAGCCCCCGCGGCTGCTAATAATGCATGAGTAATGCCTCAGCCGAACGAAAAGAAGTGGCTTACGCAAACTTTGATTCGAATTGGAAGCGCATGGAGGGACGTTGGACGTGGAGATCGTAACCTCCCCCACTAGTGATGCATCAATATTGCATCAGTTCTGATATAGCAGTATGATAATGACGCGTTACCTTGTGGCACCAATGATGTATCAGTTATGGAGGCGTTGAGTGGTTCGCTAGATGGCGTGCTCGCGACGGTTTGTTTAATTTTGAATATGGAGCTTGAAACATCGAGTGGTTCGCTAGATGGCGCGCTCGTGAGGCTTTGGTCGATTTCGAAAGGCGCTAAGGATCAGGAAGATCGTCGGTCTGCGGTGGGAAAAAAAAACCCATAGAAGTGGACATACTCATGGATGCAGGTCCAGGCGTGAATGTGGATGGAGCCGTAGGTGCGGGTCCTGCGGGAACAACGTGCATTTCGCTGGCTAGACGAATTGTTAATGATGACCATGGAAACACAGAGGAAGAGATACTTACCAGACTTTTCCGCATTGTCAGCCAAGTTGTCAGCCTGTTTCTCTCCCTTGTCCTCATTCTTGGTGTCCATAATATAAAGCCCCTTGGTGGGAATGGATGGAATGTGTAGACGTGCTTCAGGAACTCCGCAAAAGGCTTCATGACGAGGGGATCAAATGTTGGCATTGCCTGTGGAAATAATTTTCTATTTTCGTTCACACCAGTACTGTAGCTGAGTGTCTATTTCAGAATTGAAACTGGATCTTGCCTCATCCAACACTAACCTCTGGATCTCAATTCCTCCATCTACGTTTGCAGGATGCGGACCACCCATTAGAACGGTGAAAGACCAGCCAGTTTTTTCCCCAAGGATATCGAGGAAACGACTGAGGACCGCGGGACAACTCTTGATCGCCCTGGTTTGAATGTGAGTCTAATTTACGAAAACAATGGATGCGTAAAAACATACTCCTGATACTGTCTTGGAGTGCGTGGCCCGTCAGACTCTTCCTCACTTTGAGCCTTGGCAAGCTCTTCCAATTCAGCAACGATGGTGGCCTTGATGTCCGGATCCTCTTGTTCAAGACACTTCTGCGCCATCTCCTTCCAAATCGCAAGACGCGCCGCTGGGGTAGAAGGTTTCTGAGCTTCGTATTGCTCCTGCAACACATCCTGGAAACGGTCTGTTGGGAATGGAGTGGTGAACAGTGACAGGAGGAGTTAAGGACAAGGTTAAGAAGATGAAGTTAATCTCAAAGGCTAGTGAGTGAGGGAGTCTGCAACAGGGAGGAATGTTATTATCATCTCCTACAAGATGTGCAATATTTATACTACACAGTTAGGAGGTATAGTGTAATGCACTCCTTTAATACATAAAGGAGGTATTCTGTAATAGACCCCTGTACCAGTTAATAATGGAATAACTATGTCATATCCCCTATATAATTCTCCAGATAGACTTGTCTATCATTGTATATTATAGGGGGTTCCCTGGATAGCATAGGAGACAGTCTTGGCAGTCTTTGTAGTCTTGGCCAGTCTATTAAGGGTAGCAGCTCGGGAATTAATATTATTCCCTGTGGCTGTGTTGGATTCTACCAGTGGCAGATCCTAACCCTAACCTTAAGCTTAGGACTTGTATTCCATCTCCCTAGGCTGTTAACTGCCTTGGCTTGCCTGTATACTCTTGTATACATAATCCCAACACGGTCTCTGTACATTTGGCCATATAACTCATATGGCTTGTAGGCCCTTCGTCGCGAGAAACTAAAGAATTCTTCCTCCAGCACGCTCTTCTTCTTGGACGCTTCGCGAGTATTGGGCTGGCCAGTCCTATAGCGATACCATGTTTTGATTTGCTAAAAATGGATTAGACTTCAGTCGCGAGGATCGATACAACAGTATGGCTTACCTCTATTCGTTTATCCATTGCTGACTCAACCTTACCAGCCTGGTCTTGGCTCAGGTCGGCTTGCTGAGCAACCTCAGGAAACATTTGTTTCCATTCGGGGTATTTCAAGAACCAGTCATGCTGCATTTGTTGCCAAAATGCCGCATACTTTCTGCTAGGGATGAGCGATTGGTATTCTGGAATCCGAGTATGAAGAAATACGGCCTCATCGGCAGTCGTCCAAGTTGGTGGAGCCATGAGAGTATAGACGCGAAAATAAAGTTTGAGTTTGTTATGCATTATTCTTGTATCAACTAATGCATCAACTATACAGTACTTCGAAGCCTATCCGCCACCGAACTTTATTTCTATCGTATAAAAAGAAGGACAACACACCTCCAAAAACTCAGCTTCCATCCAACCCCCCCCCCCTCCTCTCCAACTATGACACAGCTTAACGCGACCGCACAGAACGATGAGGAATCCAGCTCCACATCGTCCTTTGCGATGGCTGACGTCGTCAACGCTATTTGCGGCATTATCAGTAAGTTGCCGGACGGATCCCTCGGTAATCTATTGACCGATCCACTGCACAGCACAGGAACAAACCGAAATCATCTGTAAAGCAGCCGCAAAGAAAGCTGGTAAGTGTCGGCATGGATCTGATTTCGTCAACGTTAAACGTATCAAATCCCTTTCAGCACGCACAGATATCATACGCAAGGCGACCGATCCAAAATATGGTACGACTTTTTTATTCCTGCATTGCATGTTTACCACTCAAATGTGCTCCGCCCCTCAGTTCTTTGCTCGGCATGTGGTGGATGTGGGGTTATCCCAGCACCTGTTGACGCAGGTGGAGATTTAATCTCAGCAAACCCCGGTGTGTATATAGTCAACATCTTGGCCATCTTGAAAATAACCCGTGTCCTTTACTCTAGCCGCTGAGGAGGATGCCGCTGATCCCTCCGATCAAGCCTCCTCTCCCAACGTCGCGGATGTTGAAGATAGCGGAGTTGCTGCTGCTCCTCCCCCTCCTGTCAACGTCCCTCCCGTCGACGTCAACAGCCCAACGGCCGCCATCTCCATTGGCTGCCCTCCTCAAGTTGTGGTTCCCGGTATGCTGCTCATATTCCTTGTGTGCCACGACTCATCAACTCTATGTACATAGCACCGGGGAAGTGGTATGCTGTCATCCGTGGTCATCGAGCAGGACTGTTCCAAACGTTGTTGTTGTGGGGGATTTGATCTGTTGGAGGTACATTGACGATGGTCGTCACGTCGCAAGGAATAGAGTAAGTTTTTCACAAGGGGTGAGAGGGGAATGTATCTAGATGTGAAGAGACACTAAATACACACCAGGGAAAAATATAAATGACACAGAAAGAAGGCTGATCAACGCGACACGAGGGAATGAGCTACTAGCTATTTCAGTCGCGAGAACAATCAACGGGGTCACGTGGTGTTCGCAAGGAAAAAACAACTGTTACTGTGCTACAAAATATGGGGAACGACGTTCTAGTAAAGAGAAACAAATGGAGTCTACTGACTTCACAAACTAGAGTACTTATCTTAGGTTCTGCACCGTGGTGTGCAGTAAACTTGAGGGCGAACTGGGGTGTAACGAGTCAAGTGTAAGAGAAAGGTGGGATCAAATTCGATGCTCCATTCGACAGGTGGGAGGACACCTTTATACAAATGAGCGTACTAATGCAAATGATCCCATCGCATGCGTTCTCTTGCGTCGATGGGGCCAAACAACAAGATGAGGGATAAAAAGGGTAAGGAAGTGACCGTTTTGAGAAATAATAAAAAAAAGAATTCTGTAAGAAGATCGGTAGCCGTGAGGTGCGTGGGATTGGCTCGACATAGTCAACTCCTCGTCTCGGGGTGTCACAAGCTGGGAATTGCTCGGGGAGGGGTTGATCGTCAAGGCTCTTGATTTACGGAACGCGACTTGATCCCCAGCAAGTGCGGAGAGCACTTCGATGCCACCTCTCGACCCTACCTTCCAGCTGCCTGACCCTTTGATTCGGAGATTAGCTAGCCGGGGAAGTCCAAGAATTGACAGATCGTCGTCTTTACAATCGAAGATCCAAGAATTCAACAAGAAATTAAAAATCAGGTCCGGCCCTTCTCTTCCGGCTAAGTTCATTGGTTCCATCGGTTCGGTATCCGACAGGATAAACATGTCCAAACACCCGCTGTTATCCAGACGGAACGTCGCTCAGGGCAGAGTCAATGATCTTGAAAGTGTAGAAGATTAATCAGTAACTTGATAGAATATAATTCATAAGAAAAGGAGGGTGTATCAGGATATAAAGCGACCCCAGGTCGTCGTGGCATAATGTCAGTGGCATCAAGAAAATCTAAAAAATGGTAAGGTTGACGAGCAGGACTCGCCACCCTACCACAGGGGGGGGTAACTTCGCATGACGCCCACGTCATGCCGCAATCCAGAAGAAGGCCTGTTCGAGAAAGGGCGACTATCGGAGGGTAATGGAGGACGAGCGTAAGAAGTCGGTCGTCATCGTTATCAGATCTGCAATATTATGTTTACGACGCGTGGAGTCGACTCGAATCAGGGGCAGAGGGAAGATGAGGTCTAAGAGCAGACATTCGCCAGCGTCACTAGTGCAAAATATGTTGTCAAGTTCCCCAATTATTGATGGCGTGTACTCCTCTCGAGAACCGATTAAGAAGATTGGGTAAGTTACTAGGTTCGTGTTGTGAGGCCACATTCATCTTCCTTGCTCTGGCCGATAAAGTGGTGCATACGCAACAGAGTATGGATGGTTGGTGTCAGGAGACGGCATCCTGAGTGGCGAAGATCCAACAAACACTGACTTGATAGTTTGATGGTCCTTTCTGTAATAGAAGAGCTTCAGCCGGTCTTTCGAAACCTTACTTTGTTTGACTGTTCCATCGATCTCACGGAGACGGTATGTAGTGTCGCTCAGTTTTTGGTGTACAACAAAAGGACCTGTCCATCGTGGAGCCAACTTGTTACCTTTTTGGTTCTCGAGCCAGGTTTCATGTACCAAAATCCATGTCCCTATGTCGAAGTCATTGTCAGTAAGGTATTTTTGGTACCTTTTGTTGAAATCGTCCACCGCGCGTTGACGTTCCGCCCATTGCTTCTCAAGCGCCTTCTCAAGTACATTATCCCGCCGGGCTATCTGTCGGGCCCGTATAGTGATCAGATCATCAGTAGTAATTACCTTGTCCCAGTCCAATGATTCCCAAGTTCGGTCTGTGATGTCGAAGGCGAGGAGAGGTTGTCGTCCCAATAGTAAATAGTAAGGGGAGTACCCTGTCATACGTGATGTAGTGCAGCGAATTGCCAGTAGTACAGCGTGGAGGTAAAGTGGCCACCAAGAAGGGTGGTCTCCCGAAATCCGCACCAGTGCATTCACCAATACCTGATGTGCCTGCTCGACAACAGCATTGCCCTGTGGGTGGTAAGGAGAAGAGAGTATAATGTTGATTCCATACCTCGCGAATAGTATTTGCGCCGCCCCTTTAAATTCAGGACCTCCGTCCATCACACAGTAGGGTATACACCCGAAACGACAGATGATGTCTTGGTAGATAAAGGCAGCCCATGCATCGGATGTATTCCTACGAGCCGGGCGAGCCTCTGGCCACCCAATGGCAGGTTCTTGAGCATGGAGTAAATATTGCATCCCGTTTCGACCTCTTTCCATATGTACTGTGTCGAGGTGGAAGCAGCGAAGGATTGCAGAATTCCATGTCGGGGAGAAAGGGATCTTCGGTCGCATCTTTGAGCGTAACTGGCAGCAGTAACAGGACCGCACGAAGTAGGCAACGTCATCGTAGAGGTTTGGCCAGTAGTAGCGCTCGGAAAGGATCTTGTAAGTCCCATCCCGTCCACGGTGGCCTACCTCATTGTGCACCTGTGCTAAAAGGGATTTACGTCTCTCTAGATCAGTAATAACTAGACGAGGACTTTTTCCGCCACTGTGTACTTTCCACAGGCGCTCGTCATGTAGGGCAAATGCGTGGGCCTGCGATAGGAACCTCTTTCGATCCTTTACGTTATCACAACGCACAGGGAGAGTGCCATCCTTCAGATAAGCAACAATCTCCTCCCAAAATTCTGGAGACTCGGAGTCCCTCTTCCCATAAGCATGTGATATACAGGCAATGTATCCGTCAGGGTCCACGTCATCATAGTCCTCTCGATTTCCCGCGCGATCAAGGGTGCCAAAGGACAACAGACCAGGATCGTCACCACTGCACGGGGTTAAGGACGTACCTTCACGACTTTTAGACATGAATTCATATCCATACGAGCACACCTCGAGTTCGACTGTCTCTTCTCCAAACAAGTACTCTTGCACGGCGCTGGTGGGAACGTGGTGGTTCTCGAACTTGTGGCCGGTGTAGGTCACGGAGTCCGTACTCTTGAGGAGCAACCACATAAGGAGATTGCCCTTTTTTCTTGCAGAGTCCAAGTTGGTAGGATCGAAGCTGAACCCATTATACTTTCGGATAGCCAGGACGTTTGAGTTATGGACATCCTCCTCCTCGTCAAAGTGCAAGGAGGACACAACGGACATCATCGATGCAGAACTGAAGTCCGCATACGGGATCCGGGGGACGCGACGGATGTCACTCATTAGTGCACCCAAGTAACCTGTCATTAGACCTGTGAGCGATGAACAGAAGAGGGGGAACGAAAAAGGTGGGCAATGGGATTCTGTCACCCCTAAGAATTTATCTAAATATGCTTCAGCATCTTCATCATCAGAGTCTTGTTCAGATTTCCTCCTTCGCGAGAGCCCATCCGGCGCCTGGTGTTTATCTGCTGCAACGTGGTTGACTTCGAAACTAAAAAGGGAAAGATACATGGATCAAACCCAAATCCGTTTGAACATACTTGCAAAGGTATGAATCCGACTTTATGCCTCATCCAAGTCGACTTCCGATTGATCAATGTCACGTCAGGCCCTTCCTTAGCCGCCGTTCGCCGTCAATTAGCAGAGGAAGAAGCGCAGAAGAAGAGCTTTTCTCTGGATGAGGTTGTCACTCCGAGCGTGCTTATTTCAAGTGGGATGGAGCTGGAGAACCAACAGTGGGTATTTCTTTGTTTTGTTACGAGCATTCTTTTTCATGTATTCTTTGGACAGACGATCTTTAAAACAAGAAATCGATGGAGTCTGGGAGCACGCGCAGGATCGCCAGCGTACACTGTTGGGATTATGTATACAAGAGTATACAGGCAAGCCAAGGCAGTTAACATGCCTATGGAATATTGCCAGAATATGCTAAGTCATATTAACACATGTTTAACAGAGGTTAACACATGCAGAGACATATAGGGGAATCCACAGTTAACACATGCTACAGGATTAATCATCCTGCAGCATGTCTATCATGGGATAGGCAAGATATAGCCATGTCTATGATAGCCTATCCAAGACAAAGCTATGGATAGAGTGTCTATGACACACCCTGCAGGAAGTCTAGGACTTACCAAGCCATGATATCATATGTCACTATTATTGACACTGTTATAGGGGATATGACATAGCTATTCCATTATTAACTGGTACAGGGGTCTATTACAGAATACCTCCTTTATATATTAAAGGAGTGCATTACACTATACCTCCTAACTGTGTAGTATAAATATTGCACATCTTGTAGGAGATGATAATAACATTCCTCCCTGTGGCAGACTCCCTCACTCACTAGCCTTTGAGATTAACTTCATTCTCTAACCTTGTCCTTAACTCTTCCTGTCACTGTTCACCACTCCATTCCCAACATACACATGTGCAACTCCGTAGCAATACACTTCAACGTCGAATCGACGCGTGGTTCAAGGCACAAGAGCTTTATATCCCAGCCATCGTGTCCCTATGAAAGAAGAAAGACCAGGAGGATACAGCCCGAAACCTCCCGGAACTCAAGCCTCACAACATCCCTCTACTGCTTCCTTCGCAGATCCATGGGCTCGTTTCGTTCGATCAAAGACTGGCCAAGATAGAATGGCAACTTCGTGACGCACAGGCTCATGAAGCTTTAGATAAGCTTCGTCATGCTCTACAAACTCGTGCTCACCTTTTCAGATTCAAGCAGAAGAATATACGGGCCAAGGTCCTTCAACGCGTGCCTGTACAGCTATCAAACAGGCTCAAGCTCGCGTCGACGTAGCGGCGGCTGAATATCATCTTTCATGGGGTGCCTTGGAGTCGCTGAGTGCATCGCTCAGGAAGGTCAGTTGGGATCAAGTGTTACAGCCACTCAAGGAGAGTGATGTCAGGGGAGGACGAAGCCCTTTCTCATGGGAAGCAAAAGATCTCGTGGATCTGGAGGACTATTGACCACAATGAAAACATGCGGGAAAATCCTCAATACCGCGATGGTACGCACCTTCCTTACCGCTTGGTGGATGGCTCCGCTAATGAACTACTAGCTTTGCGTGTCCAATGGTGCAGGTCATGAGCCTGAGCAAACCGATTCGAAGAAGAAGTGGAGCTGGTTACTGAGGAGATGAAGCGTGTAATCCGGTTCTTTCAATGGCAGAAGGGAGACTGGCTTGCAAAAGCGGACCGGAAGCAGCCTGAGTGGGTAACAGAGTCGGACGCACGTTTTGAAGGGATTCGCGCATACGCGCTTTGCCAGATCGCGGTGCGTGAATTGCTCATCAAACACTTTGAAGAACTGTGGAAAAACCTCCCTGCACATGTGGCGCTCATGCGCTCGGCTGTTGATGATCCTGACATCCTGCTCAAGTTCAAGGAGGAGGAATTGCTACCTGACCAGGGTGATGGGAAATGGAGGAAAAAGCGAGTAAAAAAGGACAGGTTGGGGAGTCGTGTCGACGTAGAACAGGGCGAGGACTAGAATATTGTATTTTTAATTCTACAAGATTAATGACATCCGTCATATTCGAAGACACAAGCACAAGTATGTTTCTCGCTGCAGCTCTGAGTCGGTTTCACGAAGTCCATTGATGCAAGACTGTTGCATTAGCCGATCCACCCTGTATCTGATTCACCCAAGTCCACCAATGCAATACCAATGCATCGGCTGATGCCAGTCATGCTGTCACTTTTGACAGCCTCTTGTTGCAACACGCATGTATCACTTTAAATGCTCGTCTATGTTATGCGAACCCCGGCAGTTCCTCATTGTTTGAATAAGTCCATTAATGCAATACTGATGCATTGGGCTGATATCGATGGTACCATACTTGTCCCCTACCATTGTTCATCGTCTGGATTGCTTCGCAAAAGATTATAATACAGGGCTTTATTCCTAGTCGAAGAAAACGAATGGAAGGGTATAGAACAGATATGGAATGGGAGGGAACGTGCTACAGGGGGGAACGCACAACAATCAGATGGTGTGGTGTGATGTATGAGTGATGCAAGGGAGCAGGAGGAAATGCACTACAGGCGGACGGCGTGGGTGATGTATGAGTGATGCAACGGAATGGGAGGAAAGGTGTTACATGCGGAATGCGTGGCATGATGTATGAGTGATGCAAGGAAACGGGTGAAGCAAGGGAATGGAAGGAAACGCGCTACAGGCGGACGGCGTGGGTGATGTATGAGTGATGCAACGGAATGGGAGCTACAAGCGGAATGCGTGGCGTGATGTATGAGTGATGCAAGGAAACGGGTGACGCAAGCGAACGGGGGGTTCCCAAACGTGCTACAAGCGGGATGCATGGTGTGATGTATGAGTGATGCAAGGAAATTGGTGAACGCAAGGGAATGGAAGGAACCGTGCTACACGGTATGGCATGATGTATGAGTGATGCAAGGGACCAGGTGATGCAAGGGAGTGGGAGGAAACGCGCTACAGGCAGACGGCGTGGGTGATGTATGAGTGATGCAACAACTTGGAATGGGAGGGGACGTGCTTAGTATGAGCGGACTGCGTGGCATGGTGTGTAATGCACGAGTGATGTAACAGCCCTCACAACAGGATGTAGGCGCTGCCGTGTTGATGCATAAATGATGTAACGGGAGGAGAGCTGGGGAACAGTAGGGTTTATTGTATCACTATCCGTTGTACAGCTGTAAGCAAGTCATGCATCACGATGGCTGTATGGGCTGATCAGTTCAGTTCATGATGCTGCGTAACTTACTGTGAGTTTCGGTAAAGTTTTTGCCTGTAACAATAACAGCTGCATCATTGACGAAGAGGAGTATCAGTTCTCCTGTCTTGATGTCTGGAATTTTCAGTAGATCTGCATTGTATTGCAGGTAGCATATCCCAAGAGTAAGTAGTACATCTGTGACCCTGTAGGGGTGTAAATAATAGGTGTTGAGATATCCTACAGTTGTAAGGATCATTACGAGTATTGTACTGTTGCAAAGTAAGGTCGCATATGTCTAAACGATTGGTTAAACAGGCAAAGGTATAAAGTCCTAGCTTAAACTATGCTTGGCACTCAATTCTTTTTTCAGAAGTCATCATTGTTGTCTTTCCTAGACCTAGAAGCATCCGTCGATCAGGATGGTGATGAGCGAGATTTAGAGATGGAGGAGGAAGAGGAGGATGGTAAGGATACATTTTCCTCTTCTGGCGGGAACTGAGTGAATCCTCTAGGTTTCGTTGTTCCCAATGGACCTCTGGCTGGAACCTCTCGCTTTCATCCATCGCTTGAACCATGGAAGAGGAGGCAGCGCGAGGAGTCCATGTAGCACTTTTGTAATGTACTTCACGTAATCTAGGCACCCGCGTAATAATGTACCACTATGATTTCAAGCAACTTGTGACGCACCAATTGAGTTATAATTGCCCTCTCCGCCAGATACATCCAATCCTTACAAGTTATAACTTGGTCCACCTTCCTTCCTCCCTCCCTCCCTTTGAGTTATAACTTTCTGTAGGTACCATCAGGGTTATAGCCCCCACCGTGATGCATTATGACACCCTCACCCATTATAATGTACCGCGTTATAATGCGGAAACATTGTTGATCCGAAACTCATCCTGGTACCTCCCGTTATAATGGATCTATCCCCTGGACACTCATTACCTCCCTTCCGCCTTATAATATCCCCTCCCATTATGATGTGGTTCCATGATACTAGACCTACTCACCTCCTGTTATAACGTGCTAAGTATAACACTCGATCCATACGAAATTTGGTCCCGTTATAACCGTAATCGATCAATCTGAAACTCGTGCCGGCGAGTTATAATGGCTTCCTATTGCATTATAACGCCTGTTTTCGTGGTCCCCTTTCCGATCCATTATAATCCCGGTACCCTAGTACTAGACCTACCCAAAATTCATTCACCCCCATTATAATGTGGTCCGTACTAGATCAATACAAAATTCACTCCCTTGCCTCCTGTTATAACATGTTTCGTGGTCGATCGATCTGAAACTCGTGTACTTTCCATTATAACGTACTTCCATTCCTATTGCATTATAATGCCTGTTTTCCCTTTCTGATCCATTATAATCCCATTCTAACGTGGTTCCCTGATACTAGACGTACCCAAGATTCATTCACCCCCATTATAATGTAGTGTCATAATAGATCAATGTGAAATTCGCTCTCTTACCTCCCATTATAACGTGTTCCATAATCGATCAGAAATTTGTGCCCGTACTTTCTGTTATAATGTGCTTCCGCTCTCGTAGCTGCCCTGCATTATAATGTGGCTGTTTTCGTACTAGTAGTCCCCTTTCCGATCCGTCATACATAACCCCCACCAAGTTGTGAAGTCCTTGAGCTGTCCCTGTCCGCCTTCCATACCCTGCCACTTGGGTTGAAACATAGTGTGTTATAACGTCCTCGCCTACTTACCTCCGAGTTTTTATGTTATAACATCACTGTTACCATGGACTCCTCGGCGCCTCCACAATGACATTTTCGATATACCGTCCGCCCGAAACTCACTCCCACACCCCAAGTTATAACCTCCTGCAATTGGTCATGTAGGGTCTCGTTTCACCCATGAATTATAACTCACTACTTTTCCTAGACCACCCCTTAATTTTACATGTCCACTCGGACTCAAAAATATTTGCTGATGGTAATTCTGTTGTAGTGACATGAAACATCACGTCAAAGAGAACAATAAACACGAGACAAGTTACGATGTCGAAGAGAAAGCTGAACAGACGTCGCGGACTACGGTACAATACCATTTTGACAATTAAGCATCCTTCTTTGCTCGTGAACCCCGCTTTGGAGGCACATATCCTACTTGCTTGAGATGGTCGGGTAAGTTGGATGAACGGCCAGATCGTGTGGCCAGTTCTGGAGCCCCTTTCGCTGCCTCTCTTGCTTCCTTTGCTGCCTGTGCCGCCGCCTTAGCAGCGTCCTTCGCTGCCTTTGCCGCCGCGACAGCTGCCTCCTGCGCCACTTTCGCAGCTGCCTCCTTCGCGACCCTATCAGCCTCCTTCGTGCCATTTGGCTCTGGCACGTCTGTCACTGTCTCCTCCATGGGCTTCGTGCGTTACTTCCTTGGCTTGGCTCCGCTCTCCTTTGCGCCCAATGCTTCTGCCGCTTTTCTCTTCCTTGGAGGTCCCTTTTTGTGTGCAGCACCGCCCAATGTGGTCTTTCCACCACCCTTTTCCTCCGTCGCAGCCTTGTTCTCCTTTCCGTCAGGCGATTTTAATGGTGAGCTGGGCAGGAGACCTGCCGATTTGCTAGGCAGCGGAGGAAGGTCCTGGGCAGTTAAAGACGTCGCAGATGACAATGGAGACACAGTGGGTGGAATGGCAGTCATTGCTGGAGGAGTGAGGGTAGGGGCAGATGTGCCGTCGATGGGGAAAGCACCCGGTAGTAAGGGAAAATGTGGGTCCGGTAAATGAAGTTCTTGGGCCTCAGTGTTTGCCAACGGAACGGGTACTAACGACGACGGCAAGGTTGGTGAATTGAACTGGAAGTCTCCGAAGTTGAATTGAGTAGGTGGGCCTGTGAACGAAGTTGACGTGGAGTCAAACATTGACCGTCCAGTGTCATCAGGGATGGGAGCAGTCAGGTTCGGCTTTGGGTTTGGTTCTGGAATGGCTGGAAGTGGCGGTGAGGATAAGAAAGCTGATGTCCTAGGGAATGGGAACCTACCTTGCGCAGTGGCACCAGCCGACGTTGGAGCTCCTATGTTTTGCGGGACACCTAGGAATTGTGGTTGGTGGCCCTCCAAACCCAGATTGGCATTATCCAAAGGGAGAACGCTGAGGAGACTCTCAAACCAGGTATCACTGGGAACTCAAATGTCAGATTGGGTCTGAACGTCAAGTGTTTGAGGAGTGTTTGAATCAAACTGGAAGTCTCCAAAGTTGAATTGAGCACCAAAGGGTGGGCCTGTGGGTTTGGTTCTGGAACAGGAACACTCGGAACTGGCTTTGTCAGACTGTCAGATCCGAGGACATCATTATTGATCTTATCTCCAGGATTGTGGCTGTGGGGTGGCTCATCTGGATGCTCGATGGGTAGGAGCGCAGAGTTCTCCAATGACTCGCTGAGGCTGCACATGCCTGGGATCCCATTGTTCAGCCCTTTGAGTTTTGTCCCTATCAATGTTGGCTGATCTTTCACCACACGTCGCCGACATTCCTCAGGTGCTAGACGTTAAGAGAGGTTCGGTGAGTGAGACTGCGCAGACCCTTTAAACCAACTCACGGAAAAATGCCTTTCCATATGCGAGTGCCATGTCCTGGAACTGACTCCACCCTTTGGGATCAAATTCAGGTAACAGTTTTTTTGTCATCCCCTTTGCCGTATCAGACTGAACTCTGGGGTTGTCAGGTCAATCTTCTGCCATTCACTTACATGGGAATTTTACTCATGACTGCATTACAATCTCACCATTTGACGATCCAAGTGGTGTTATTGCCAGTATCATAATGTTTGCACCCAACCACTCTGACAGTGCATCAGCAAACGACGGGAGGACATGCTCGGCTTCTGTCCAAGACCTGGGAATTGGGAGGTTAGTTTATATTGCCACCATAGTATTTAATGTCCGACTTACTGATCAAAGTCTTCTGGTGAGCCTGTGAACGAAGCTTTCTTCTTCCACTCAGCCAATGAATGCTTGTTCTCTTCATCGGTTCGTTTTGTGATGTCCTCCCTAACCGCCAGTGCCTCCTTCTCCCAGCTGTCTCTGACATGCTCATTCCACATTCGGATGCGGTCGCTGGGCTTCATGGAATCCTTGATCGATTCCCACAAAGTGTCAAATGCCGACTTGAGCGTTGCCTTGTTGACACTAGAGTACGTGTTGATGGCTGTCTTTTTTCTGGGGCGAGACATAGATGTCGACATTAGTCGATGAATAATGTTGTTGATGTAAGATTGGTTGTTGTTTTTATTCGTGTAGCGGTAGCGATACCAGCAACCCAGTTTCTAATGCCATAAGCAGTGAGTTAGCCTATCTCATTCAAGCAATGCCACTCACTTCACGGAGATCATGGTAGAACTTGCTTCGTCGGTCAGACTCTTTGTTCTGCTCCTCCAGAGGTAGCGAAGAATCAATTTCCTCGTCGCCATCCCCGTCTTCATCGTCGCCCGGCTCTGGATTGGCCTCAATATCTAGATTGTATCCAAAGCGCTGGATGAACGCTTTCGCCACAAACGTGTAGAACGCCCCACGATCGTTAGAATTGACAAACTCATCTTTATGTGAATCGAGGAATTCCAGCTTCACACCACTAAACGCGTTCTGTTGGCCTTGTGGCCTGGGCTTGCTGCCAGGTTTCTTGCTGTTGCCCTTGTTGATTCTTGACACTCTGGCCATGTATGGAAGAAAAGGGAAGAGTTCCAACTATTGGGCGGATGGCTATGGGTTATTGTATGGGTTCCCACAGCACGCGTGGGGTCCCTCCCTTTTTTTCCACCTGATTGCGCAATTGCACTGTCCTATTCCAGAACACACCCATTATTAAGATTGTTGGTCAACCATTTCAAATTTGAATTTGGCAACACGAACATCATTTGGCAACACGAACATCAACGATCATGTCCTTCCCCGCCGCAGTCCATCACACACTGTCTCCAGCCATCCGACAGGTGTTTACTTTTCTGTGTGGTATGTTAATCCAGCCACTTCACCACACATATACCTGATTGTGGTGCATTTGAAGGCCTATTGACTAAACTCCCACCACACGAGCACGATGAGCAAGTCTATTATGTGGTTCTGCAAGGCGTAGTGCCAGGTATATATATCAATGTAACTGAGGCCTTGGAGAGTGTTTGCAATGTTGAGGGAGCTCATATGCGACATTTCCCAAGTTTGGTCATGGCGATCTCGGCATGGAGGGAGGCACTGGCCAATGGCTGGGTCGTCCCTCTCGGTGACATCATGCTATGGCAACTCCCTAGCCATTACTCTCTCTCTGGATGGGGTGACATTGGGCCGCTCTCAGAAGGTGCTTCAGAACAAGCGAGAACTGCATGTGGGTGGCTGTCACATGGAGAAATGTCTGCCACGTCACTGGAAATTGGCCAAGGTGATGAATGGCGTAGAGCGGCCTATGAGCATGGACCAAAGTGGGTTGTTTGGAAGGGCCGAATGCCAGGGATTCTCGATAGCTGGTAAGTGCTGCTTTGATGGCATATGTAGTGCATTGTATTTACAAGTGATTGTTCAAGGCCACAAGCTCATGCAGAAATTCATGGACTGACGTGTCCATTGGATGCATATCAGCAGTTTCCATTGCATTCTGCTGCCTTGAAAGCCTGGGAGACATTGGGAGGGAAAGGTTATGTCGAGATCGCGTTAGATGTTGGAGCCGATTATCCCTTGAGTGATGAGTTAAATCATTGCACCAGATGTGGCAACGGAAATGTTATGTAGTTGGCTACTATCGTTATCTGGTGAATGAACACTATTATTTGCTCAAAGTACTTGATAGGTGATTCCGAAGCCAGCAATGTGCACACTTGGGTTATTCCAAGTGGACAGGGTTATTTCATACTGCAGTATTTGCATATCCAAAGGACATCTGGCAATCAATGGTTAAGAACTTGTGAAAGAAAACTGAATAGAAAGAGGGAGGAATGCACTCAACGAGGGGGTCAGATTACCACAAGCAACTCTTGTTTGGTTGCGCAAGACTTAGTTTACTGCAATGCCCAACTACTCATGCCAAACTGTAGCATTTGCTTCTTCGAGACATATAGGAATTGAATATTGAGGGTTCAGAACTTGTGAATGAAAACTGAATAGAGAAGTGGAGGAACACACTCGACAAGGCAGTCAGACCCACAAGTGCACACTTGTCCAAAGTTTGCACATGACATAATTTATCACAACATCCAACCACCCATACCTCAGAGTTATCCAAGACATACTGTAGCTTTTAATGTGTATAGACATCTATGAATCGATATTCAAGAACTGGTGAAAGAAAATGGAATTGAGAGGTAGAGGAATGCACTCGACGAAGCGGTCAGACCATTCACAAGTGAACACATGACTTAGATTGCTACAATGTCCAACTATCATGCCTTTCCCGCGTCAGTACAGGACACCACAAGAGAAAAATGAGGCAAATCGACTCAAAAGCAAGAGGTCATACAACAAGGAAGTCCTTCATGTCATAGTTGACAAGATGTGTAGGCTGATTCACCTCTGCAGGAATAGAGAAGCCATACTACGCTCTCAGAAACTTAGGAGGATCGCACTCATGCAACACGATATGGAGTAAGCCTATCCCATTCACATGATTTTGGGTCTACTAACGCCATTTCACAATGCCTATTAGTCTCAATACGCCCACTCAGGCTGATTGTAGCGTTGGGATCAAGGGCAAAGGGAAAGGGAAAGGGAAATCTGACAGGTTCATAATGTTGATGGCAACTCCAATCACGAATCTGTCTCATTCACCAAATTTTCATAGTCAATCCCAGGTACAAAAATACATGGATCGCTTCACTTGACTGGTGAAGCGCTTGGATCAGATGATTGGAGACAATGAGTTCATCTTCTTTGAAACTGTCTACAAGCAATTCGCATCACGCATTGTGGCCTGCCGGGAACCTCAGGAAGTTTTGGACGATGCTGTTTCAAAACTCAGCAAGATCCAGCTTTGCCTTGAGCATTGTAGTGCGATTGTGCTTCAGGAGATGGGGGTTGGAGTGGAAGTCAGAACTATTGATGTGGAACTTAGGCGGGTACGCAGTATCCAACAGCATCTTGAGGCCATGCTCTGTGAGGCTATGCTTGATCCAGATGCTCTCATTACAGCCCATACAAAAGAAGAGCTTTCCTACCAACATACTAGTATGTAATCTCATAGTTGGGTGCGAAAAAAAAAAAACATCATGTAAGCTCACACCACATGACATGTCAGTTGGTTGCCACACTTTAAACTGTATAGTTCCCGGAAAAACCCATTCTGGTATTGACCAGGAATGAGGTAAACACTGGGCGAGACATGGCAAAGACAAAGTCGCGATTGCAAACCCACTATGCACGGCCATCCCAGCACCATTTTGTAACCTTGAGCAATACGTCCCAGCGTGTGCGCAGGGTCTTCACAGCTTCGACTGCGTCAACACCCAGTGGCAGCAGTGTCCAACAAGAAGATCCTTCGTTGGGAGGAGAGGCGTTTCTTGGGGGTGGCTATCCAATCATCCCAAACGATTTAGAGCTCGACCAAACCAATATCGACTATCCTGCCAACATCCATGTGCAAACCAAAGCTAAGAGATACCAAAATTCAGTATGTCATACCCACTAATCAAATTTACGTCATCTCACATCCACCCTGCAAGGATGCACCGATTCTTACTTGGAAACAGTATCGACAAGAGTACCTTGATGCTTCCCTCATGCTTGATGGCTGAGGGCGTTATACCACGCTTTGTGCAAGATCTGGATGCCTACAGCCCAACCCAACTTTTCGCTGCAGGGATTGTTTCGGGCTTGGGCTGTACTGCAGAGCGTGTATCACAGATCGTCATTATGATCACCCGCTACATTTCATTGAGGTAAGTATTTCTTGGATTGCTCTCGTCCTCAACTATACTGATATCGGCGTTAGGAGTGGAAGAACAGGTTTTTTCAAAGAGTTTTGCTTCAGGGATTGGGGCTTCGTGTTCAACTAGGACATGAGCATGGGGTCTCATGTCCCTTCCGAACCCTGGGCCATAATTGTTGTCCTCGATGTTAACGGTATCCATGTCCTTAATATCGACTTCTGTGGTTGCGACCATGCTTTGTTGCCACGCCAACAGCTCCTAGAGGCCGGTTGGTGGCCATCAACTCCTCTCGAACCTCAATCGGCTGCCTCCATGAACGTTCTTCGGCTATTCCACATCATGAATCTCCAAGGCCATATTTCCCCAACCGATTTCTACTGTACCCTTGAACAGATGACTTGCGGCGATGGGTTGTCGCGCATTCCAGTAAGCATGACCCTTCACACCATGGTGATTGCTAATGTGGTACTTTTCAAGGATCGCCTTGCTCAATGGATGCTTATGGTTCGACAATGGCGCCATATCAAAATGACAAAGCGTGCTGGGCGTGGCCATGACCCAAGTGGAATTGATGGAACATCCCAAGGTGGCCTTTCAGTTCCTTGCCGCGCCTGCCCACACCCCAGTATCAACATTCCCAATGGATGGGAAAACACTCGTCCAGAAGATCGGTGTGTATCTAGCGTTGACAATTGGATGAAAAATTTTCTAACTACCCTCGAGATGGCTATATGCTCTTTTGTTGGCGGAGGATGCCAACTTCAAACAAAAGGCACGATTACGTTCTGATAATTCTAAGGACCCACCCCTGGGCCCGGGGTGGGGAACATTTGTTGAGAATGATGCTTATCTTAGATACGTCGCACAGTTTGTGGATCAAGAGGAGGTCAGCTTATTGCTATCTATTCTCCTCTATTGTTCTACCTTTGTTAACAACTGCCAAAGATCTCGCACTGCGTGGGTTTTGCAGCCATGTGGTTAGCCAATAAGAAACAATCAAAAGGCTTGCGGTCGATGGGTATCGGTTCGGTCAGTTGCACGCGCCAGGGGATGTACCGGCCAAATGGGATGGGTGACCTTCAGAAAGGTGAACGGTATGTGATGCCATGACCCATCATATATAATTTATCTTATTACCGCAATGTGTCAGATATGCAAACATGGATTACATATTCTTTGCTAGTGTTGTGGGAACCATGCTCCAGTTGATCTTCATTTCCTATGACATCGCATGCCAGTGGCTAATCCACCTTCTTGCTCGGATGAACGCTCCCACCATGCCGGAGGGCCTTCGTTTACCATCATCGACATCTTTGAAAGGTTTGGACCCAAAATTTCACCTCCCTGCTCACACTGTCAAATGCCATGCCCCATTCTTGTTCAACTTTGCGCCTGGGGTTGGACGAACAGATGGAAGGGGTTGAACGCAACTGGTCTGTCCTTAATGGCATTGCCCGATCTGTGTCAATGATGGGTCCTGGTGGACGGTGGGATACCATCGACAATTTTTGTAACTATGCAAACTGGAGAAAGACTGTGAATTTACGTGAATAGTATCACATCTCTGTCAATGTAATTAACTGACAAAAACCAAGCTTCAAGCCTTCTCCGAAAGATGTCGCTCGCTCTGCCGCAAGCAGTCATTCATCACCGAGCCCTTTCAGCCTTCACAGAATCGCTTCAAGTAGAACATGCAGAACATGTTGCAGGATGGGAAATCCAAGTGCGGCGATGGGAGCTTGATCACACCCTGCCATGTCCTTATGACCTCCCACAACAAAGTGAGTTGTCTTGTCTTTGGACATTGTTTCCTTTGTTCTGAACCCATCATTCCGAAAACCCTAGAGGTTACATTTGCTGAGGTGAAGCGCCAGCTGTCTCAGGAGGAACACGAGCGGGTAGAGAAGGGCGGCAGGATCTTGAGCATAGATGATGATGTGGGCCCCAGCACATTTGTTATTGAGGGGCTAGAACTCGAAGAAACCCAGTGCGTCATAGCCTATATCATTTGATTTAAACTCATTTGAAAAACAGGCAGGCACTTCTCGTGGATCTCAAGATCTCAGCAAAAACTGCACATCAACAAACATCGTTTCAATGACGGCGGACAACCTTACTGAAGAGGATTATGAAATTCAGCGCCGTTCGCAACAAATACATGCCAGGACTGGACAAATACATCGCAGGACAGTCACCTCCACCCAAGGAATCTCCAACGTCAATGCCTGAGCTCATCCCACTCTATCTTCCTTCATCCCTCCCCTCGGATGGATGCTCCTCCATCTGCATCCACGATATTCAGGAAATCGAGGATCGGCTTTGCTTTGCTCAAGCCTCTGAGGCTTTGAATAAGCTCCGATGTCAGCTGGTGAAACGCACCTGCGCTAGCCACTACAAAGCTCAGAACATTTCGAGCCAACGCTACTCTACCCGGTTCCGTACCCTGCAAGACCAGACCGAATCAAAAATCAAGTCCGCGTGTCGAGAATATACTATGGCTAGAGCAGCGATACTCACACTGCGAGGACCTGGGGTATGGGAGGAGACTCTGCAGGAGCTTTGCCCTTGTGATGTTTGGGGGTTGAGTGAACAAGCGCTTGTTGAGGAGGAACAGCAGGAGACCAGGCGAACATGGGCTATGGCTGGGTTGAGTCCAGACCTCACTCATGGACAGCGAGATGACATCGATGCATTGCCAGAGACATCGTTCAACCCCAAACTAGTGGTCGGAGAGGGGCATAGGACCCTCTTGTGGATTTGGTATACTACAACTGGGAAGGAGGTCCATGATGGGAGTAGATTGCGAAGTGAATTCCCGGTAGTACCTATCCATGTCCTATCCATTTGAGTCGGACGCTTTGGGGGCGCAAGCACTTTCTGTCCCCATTAGGCAATTTTTTAAAAATATCTTCCCATGGGTTCCCAACAGTGCTTCCCTTTCCAGCCCATCTTTTGATGTGGACTAAGACTTTTGATGTGGCCTAAGAGAGGGGGGGGGGGGTGGAGGGGTCCCTAGCATGGGAAGCGTTTCAGGAAACACTACGCGGAGCGTAGGAGGGCCTGGAGCGCATCCCATGCTTGGGGGCCCCTCCTCCTCCCCCCCTGTTAAGGCTCATGCGACGTTCCCCAAAAGTTAAGGCTCATAAGGGAACCATGGAGTGGGTTCCGTGCGTCTTTTCTAATTCAGAGCGCTGACCTTGCTCACCCTTTCCCTCAAGTTAAGGCTCATGCATCTTGCAAAGGTTAAGGGGTTTGGCAGGTTGGAAAACACTTATTTATTCATTGAAATAGGGCTGTACATACATCCCTGATGCGTAAACTACTGTTTGCGGAAATCATGACGATCAATCATCTGTCCATATTAAAAACGTCTAAGGGCTCTCATAATGACGCCAGTAGAGGTTGTCGCTGTTGGGAGCAGCAGGGGATGGAGCACCCGATGGGGCGGGAGCAGCAGGGGATGGAGCATCCAATGGGGCGGGAGCAGCAGGGGATGAAGCACCCGATGGGGCAGAAGATGGCGTTGGTTCTGTACATCTGAAATAGGCGGCCATGAACCCCGAGTCGAGATCATGGAGCTCGTCGTGCTCATCGCTGCTGGGCACCAATTGCGGGGCACCAGGCGGTCTGGTGGGGACGACAATCGCCATGGCTGCTGGGGCTGGCATGATGCTGCTGTTGCGCCGTGGCCACCCTGGAGAGTCAAAGTCGGCATCGTCTCTGTTGGACCCCCAGTAGACCCCGCAGCTGCTGGGCATCAACCATGGCCCAGGTGACGACGATGATGGGGTGCGGACGATCGTCGGCATCGTTGGGTTAAAGTCTGGCAGTGGGGCTGCAGAGTTCCAGTACAGCTCGTCGCTGTTGGGCTCTGGCACCAGAACGACCAACCGCTGCGAGAGGGGAGGGACAAGAGACATTAGGGACGGGAGGGGGGTTGCTTGGTAGCTGGCGATGGGGGAAGACCTGCCGAACGATGGGGGCTCTTTGGAGTGGTAATGGGGCCTAGGGCGTAGGCTTGGCCCCTGCACGGTCGATGATGGTGGGGAAACAACAGCCACACCTTTCTCGGCAATCTGTTTGATTGAAGACAGCAGGCTGACAGCCGCCGTTCCTGCTGCTGCTGCGGCCCATCCAGCTGCAGGCGCTCTTTCAGAGATCGGACGCCAACCAGGAGGAGGAGGCACGGGAGGAGCGGGTTTGCCAATGATGTGCGCTGGAAGGACGAACGAGCTGTACGGCATGGAAGTGCCGGCAGGAGGAGGAGGAGGAGGAGGAGGAGGAGGAGGGGGGGAGACTTGGCGAGTGCCGTTGGAGGAGGAGGGCTCTGCCCAAGACAAGCTGGACTCTGCATCCATGGTGGGCACGGATGAGCTGGACTTTGCATACACGGTGGGCACAGATGAGCTGGGCAGGGTCATGTGGAGGGAGTTGAGGGAGATGGTGGCACCCGCGGAGCTGGGGGCACTTTGTTGACCATGGGTCGAGACGATCAGGCTCTCTGGGTGCGGCGTCAAGCCTGGAAAGGTGGAGACGTCCTGACGATGGTCGGGGTCTGCTTCCCCCTCGGCATCATCCATATCGGAATCGGCCATGGTGACCCCTTCAAGGCTGTCGGGGACGGTCAGCATCTCGCTGTACCTCAAGCCGATGTCTCGTTCCAAGGGAGAAGAGCGCAAGAGGGGGTCAGCTGGAACATCGGCAAGAGGAGGCTGGGGAGATTCGTCAAACACGCTCCTGGGGTTCAGGGTGAGAGCGGAGGGGTTGGGAGCATGGGGCTCATCAACGACCGCTTTGACGTCGGCCAAGACAGGATCTTCACGGTGGCTGGGGCCGCCGTTGTTGTCTGCAGGAGCTTGGTCCCCTGGCATGCGCTGCTCATCTTCCTCCTCCGGATCATGCGCCGCAGCAGGAGGCCGTGCAGGGGGAGCAGATCCCTCCAAGCGCTCCCGGGGGGCATCTGGGGAGCACGAACCCCTATGATGAGACTGGTCAAAGACAACCCTGACACCAGCGGTAACAGCGTCTATCCATTCTTGGATCATCACCGGAGGGAAGCACAACAGAGGCAGGAGGCTCTGGTCGTAATCCCAGAAAGGTGGAGGCAATGCTCGCAAGCTAGCCCTTTCCTCCCCTGTCAGATGTTCCCTGACCCTCTCTCCGATAGGGCTGCAGACAAAGAGCGTGGAGAGCGTCTTCCAACCCTCCAAGCCTAGATTGGGATCGACGCAGAAGCCCGTCCACTCCCATGCCTGCTCCTCCTCGAAGCCGTAGCAGCTGCTCTGGTGCGCGTGGGACTTGCAGTCGATGTGCGTGAAGCAGGTGGTGTAGGTGAGCATGACAGGAGGCCCCTTCTCTATGAAGTCAGCATTGGCCGCGATGTGCAACACAGGTGTAACGCTCACGTCAGGCTTCCTGTGCATGAGGGATTCCCTGACCCTCGTAGGTGCGAATCGAAGCATCACGATGTCCCGGTCTCTCAACAGGTGAGGCACACCGCGCTCTGTTGGAAAATGACGATGAGAGGCTGCACAGGCAGCAACGGATGGGACACGCACTGTGCGCCGAGCAGTGAGGAAATGCCTCAAGACCGCTCTGGGGAAGGAACCGCTTCAACTCTCGTGCCCATGGGGCATCGATCTCGAACCGAAGGGCGACATGCTAGATGTTTGTCTGTGCAATCTCTTTCCGGACGCGTCCCATGTCCAGAAACGTCTGCTGGCCGCTGTTGTTCTTGTCGTTGTTGTCGCTGTCACTGTCGCCGCCGCCGCTGTTCTGTTGCAAGTGCACTGCGTCCGTGATCTTCCTGCCGGTCTTTGCTCCTTCCAAGTAGACCTTGCGCCCCAGCTTCTCCAGCTGCGATACTTTGAGAACCTGTCACCAGGAAAGCCACAAAGGACGACTCACCACCATTGCCTTGCGATAGAGCCGCCGTTCATTTGTTCTCCCCTGATCGCGTGGATGCATGTTTCAGGGATCTGATGGTGCAAAACGCTGCCCATGGTGCTCACCTTGTCCCCATGAGCCCCCATGATCTGGCCAGCTCCTATCACCACCCCCCCTGAGTGGTTTTCGGATGCCATGGTGTCGTAGGCTTGGCGGGAGGTGAGTTTGCGATCATGGCAAGATCGGACGGCGCTTTCATGGGTGTGGGCTCCATCCTCCACCTCAATGACCTTTTACCGCTTGTGAGCAGATGCACAGAGCCCATGGGGTCAGGCGCTCACCTTTGGCTTCTTTGCAAGGCGGCCACATTCTGTCTCGGGATCCGAGCCTGCGCCCTAGGGAAAGGGTTCATGCCTGGTGAGCGTGAGGTGACTGCTCGTGCATACCATGGCGCGCCCCCTCTTGCTGAGCGTGATCCGCGACGGCCTCTGCTCTTCCACCGTTTTGCCGGTCGACGCGGTGGACTTCCCTTGGGATCCCGATGGCCTCTTGCTCTTCGGCGCGTTCTGCTGTCTGATGAACCTCTTCTCTTCTTCCGTGCACGCCCTCGCGATGGCTTGCCTTTCCGCTCTGGTTTTCTTCATGGGCATCAGCCGCTGCAACGAACCGGCGACAGCGGATGCACACACCTTCAAGGGCATAGTAGGTGGAACAGGCTAAAACAGGTCAGATTTTCAAAGCTTTACAGAAGATGACCCGTACATGCTTACATCTATTCCAGCAAGGGAGACACTGGCATCGGAAGGGTTAGCCATGTCGAGCATCTTGGCTAGATCTGGAAACCCAATGAGAAAACACCCTGGGGTGGTGTAGGCCCCATTGGGCCTAGGTCTTTCTCGCATTAAAAAAAAAAAAAAAAAAAAAAACTCAACATGCGCATGGACCTTCCAATAGATCGTGGAATGTATAAGAAGCCCCAGGAATCGAGGTATTTTTTCCACAACTTCCCCCTTCCCCTCCCCTACCGTAGTAGAACAGTAGTCGAACAGATGTATCTCGGTAGTTGGCTCACCAATCAGATCCATGCATTGCTGCAACCGCCCCTCAGGGTGTGGACTTGGGAACGCCTGGCTAATGCTAGCTGGGGGGTGGCAATCAGGTTTAACCTGATGCTGCGATGGCCCTTTGGGGAATGGACATGGGAAACGCTGGCTATAGCTGGCTGGGAGGCAACTGGGAGCGACCGGCCCTTGTGGCAGGAACTTCCAGAGTCGCAAAGTCATTTCATGACCGTCCGGCTGATTTGAGAGCAGGGGGAACAGAGGGCAAACAGGGTGCATTGAATCCATGCGTGGAGTATTGAGGGTTGGCGGACTCCGAGGAGAAAGCTGACCCATGGGTGTCCATTTAAGTTGTAATCCCACGTGCACCCCAAAACCTTCTGTTCTCGTTGTGTTAGAATCCATCTTGGCTGGGTGAAAACCCCTGACCTTTGTCCGTCCCTAACCGTCTGCTCTTCCCCTGGTCATGTCATCAGGCTCTAACCCATGTCGCCTCTAGCCCCCATGTCGTTGTGATAACCTATAGATTTTCTTGATCAGTGGCGCTTGAACCTGAAGGAGGCAAAACGTGAGTGGCCAGCAGCAAAAGCACTGGAAAGGTATCTTGTGCATCAGACCAGTGACATGCGCACTCTTGCTGCCCCGAGTAAGTGCAAGGGTGTTAGTTGTAAGCACCAGCTTTGAGTTGAGGGGTAAGAAGGGTGAGCTCTTGCAGTAAGTGGCTGTGCGACGTTCAAGAACAGAACTTGACGCTCCACAATCTGCTGAGAAAATCGTACTTTGATTGGCATGTATTCGCAAACCATTCCTCTTTCTCCGATGTCCAGGGGCCATAGGTTCTTCCGGCTGTAGCATGCTCCCAAGCCCATGGAAGAGGGAACCATGATTTCGTCACTGTATGGCCGTCTCCTAAACAAGAATCCCTGGCGTACAGGGTTGCTGCACTTACCGAGATGTATTGCACTTGGTGTATGTCCTGCTCTTTTATTTTATATATACCCACCGCATGGCCGCCCCCCCCACCCCCCCCCCCCCCAACATGTAGTTGTAATACCCCCATGTATCGACCTCGTTAGGATATTATTAATATCATTTGACCTTTGTCCATCCCTAACCATTGTTGACCACTTCTGTAGCCTTGCATAAGCATCCTCCACGTTGGCTGTGACCCCAATGTTGTCCTACGAGCACATGAGACGACCCTACGATGAACGATGTAAACCTGAGGGAGTACAGAGCAAGTTAGCTGTTGTTAGTCTCATATGATCAAAGTGTGAAGGTGTGAAGACTTGTTCGTGCAGTAAGTAGCATGGCGAAGAAGTGGACTTCCAGCTGTGATGAGCTCAGCGTTAATGTGGACTGGGCTTGTAAAGCCCCCAAGATGCATGTATAGATTGCGAGTACGGACATGGGAAGATGTAAAGCAAAAACAAAACAAACAAACAGAAAAAAAAAAGAAACGACACCCGGGCATGAGAAAGCGGGGCCCCATCAGCTCCATAGGACATTCTGAAGAAACTTGAGGGAGAAGGCAGCCATGTGCTCCTTCAGATTGGCGGCGGCTTCCGCTCAGCATGAAACCACCCCATCACCTCCTCTCGACGTTCTGGAGGAATTCCAGAGAGAAATCGGACATGGCCTTCTTCAACTTCAAGGCCGTCTTGTGACCCTTCAGCAGATCGCGCCACTTGGAGACGTTCAATGGCTGGGCTCCGTTTGCAATGTCCATCTTTCTCTTGTGGAACCAATCCTCGTTCTCCAGGGTCCACAGGCCATAATTCCTGCCAGCCGAACTATGCGCCCAAGCCCATGGAAGTGGAAACCATGACTTGGTGGTGATACGGCCGTCCGCTGAACAACTCGATTGGTCAGTGAACACCTGGCATGTTAAGGGAGTGCGCTTACCCATATGGCAGGTATACATCCCACAGATCAGCTGGGCTTCCACCTCGTCCAGCTCGTCATCCCCGTAAAGCACCTGATGTGAGCCAAGAGTTGTGCTGAAACCCTGACCGGCCAGAGACCATGCTGTCGAAGGGCCCCCCAATGCTTCTTCAAAGCTCAGTATGTTCATGACGAGACGCCACAAGATTCCACCTCGCAGCAAAGCGGCACGGGCTTGAGGCTGCATGAAGACGCGCGCGCAATCTTCCCTGTACACCTCGTAGTCTCTGTACGTGAACTCATAGCCAGGGAGACGTATGGGGACCGCAAGGTCAGGGGTATGGATGGGGCGATATACCGGAGGGGCAGGAAGGAGCGTTCGGAAAGGGATCCCTCGTTGGAGAAGACAGTAGGCCAGTTCATGCTCCTGGAGCCCACGGTCTTGATGACAGAGGAATGTGGCCACTGAGGGGCTTGAAACGGCCAGCTTCCAATCCTCCGTGGACTGCTCTCCAAAGTCGAACATGAACAGGTCGTCCCTAACCCTGCGGCAGTACTTGACGCGGTCAGCAAGGGCGAGAGGCTCTCTGCTTCAAAGGGCGTAGTCCCATCGCTCTGCATCTGGACGCAACCCTGCTATGAGCCTGTCGACAAAGGTCAAGGCAACCCAGGCGATAGGCTGTGTGAAGAACCCATCTTCGACCATGGCCATGCCCAGGGAGTGGAGAAACCGGTTGCGCTCCACAGCATCTATGGGGCGGGTCAACGGCACGGAGGGAAATGGTATGGGTGCCAGGAACCCAAAGTGGTTTCTCAGGGTATCCAGCGCCTCTGACTCTGTGTAACCTGCTCGTGCAGCTGACGATGCCAGGGAGGGTGGTTGGGCGGTGGCAGGTGGCGGTGGAGGGATGGGGGTGGCAGGTGGTGGTGGAGGGCCGGTGGGGGAGCGGGTGCGCAACAACGACAGGGAGGTGGGATCCTGCGGCCTGAACAAGGAGTCGTCGACATGAGGGGGCTGCACATCGCTGCCATGCTCTGGATCGATCCGTAACCCATCACGCGTATAAGCCACCACATCCTCCAAATCATCGTCCAGCCTCTCGGCAGGAGCAAACTCCTCGCAGCAATCCCACTCATTGGCGAAAGAGTTGTACCTCTTCTGGCCCGAGGTGTAATCGGTCAAGACCTGGAACCGATTCTTCTTGTTGACGGCCATGCGCTCCAGCTGCTCAGGGTCCTCCATGCTTGGAAGCCACTCGAAAACCTTTGCCGTGACGGTGGGTGGATCCCTCAAGCAGTTCATCCTCTTCTCCTTGTCGGCAGGCGCCTCCGTGGCTGCCCTCTTCTCATTCCTACAATTGCGGTTGGCAAAAAACTCCCTCCACCGGATGAACTTCTTCCCCATCGCAGAACTCTGCTGACCCAGAGGTCGGTCATGGGACAGGGTTGATTGAAGAACCCTGCCACCCAATTGCCCTTGAAGCAGGTAAGGCGGTGGAGCCAGCTTACTGAATTCGACATCGACGGCAGCACGGGCAATCTCCCTCTGACCCCATCTATACCAGACAGGCATGCCCAGTGAGCAATACCAGTGCACGGATGGCGCATTGCGATCTTCCAGGTCGAGGAACGTGCCTACACGTTCGGTCAAGGGGCGGAAGAAGCAAATATCGGAGCGCAGGATACCGGCCAGCCAGTTTTGAGTGAATCCGTTGTCCGCGAGATGCTGGAACCACTCAGGGATCACGGTCTCCGGCGCGGTGGTGCCGTTTGCCTCCCGAGCTCGAGCCCTGCACTCCACCACTTCCTTGCCAGCAGCGATGAGGAACGACATGAGCCCCATCCAGATTAGGAACCAGTCTCTGCCCAGCCTGGTCTGCTTCATGAGGGCGTCGGGGTTACGGTAAGCGCTGTTGTAGCCATAGGCGAAGGGAGTATAAGGGCGGACAGCACCCAGCCGATATACTTTGGCCAGAAGGGAGGTGGCGGTGATTAGGGCGTCCTCCACACGTGCCCAGGAGTCAACGAATTCGTCGTGATGACAAAAAGTGCCGTTCTCGTGGATGTAGTGGGGAATGCGGGCCAGTGTGTCGAACGGGAAACCCACAAAGGCTGGTCGTAAGGGCACGAACGCCAGCCATCCGAAGGTATGGGTCCACCAATGGGGAGCATCATGAGTGGCAAACCACTTGAAATGGCTGCGTTCCATGCCCCGATCCCAGTTGGGGGGTGGCGCACCAACTTGGCAAGAGCAATTCGGGGAGTAGTACCTAACCCCATCAAGGACGACGAAGGTGGGGTCGGTGTGAATGTCGTCACTGTGAGGGGTTATCAGCGGTTGAACCCATGTACGATGAGAACAACGCACGCGTTCATCCTAGTTAGGGTGCAGGGGGACAACGGGCAAAGCGCAGGGTTATAAGAAACAGTTTGAACGTTCCACAACGGCACTAGTCAAAGAGGTCGGATCGTCACACAGAGTCCGGTTATAAACCAGTACTATGCAGAGATAAGGCGAATCGACTGTTGTGAAGCCCGGTTAAGAACCAGTACTACGAACGGTGAAGTAGACAGTATCTGGAAGCAACAAACGGTAAGTGGGTACAAAGCCCGGTTAAGAACCGGTGCTATGCGGGGCAGATGGTGGTTGGAAAGCAAAGTTTGGAATCGTGCCCAAACACATTGACACAGATCGTCCATCATGTGACGATCTGAGTCAGACGTACCGTGACAGCTTGTGTCTGAACTTGCACTCGTACTCGAACGTATGGGACTGGTTTAACCAGCCCATATGTTTTGCTGCAACTCCACTCATTGCCCGCCAGCGCATTCGCCTCCATTGCATAACCCTATGTTTGGGACTGGTTTAACCAGCCCATTCGCTTCCCTCCCCCATTGGCTTCAAACCCATCTCACTTCTCAACTCTTCACCAGCCCGTTCACCTCGATTGTTTCTAGCCCTATAGCCCACTCCCGCCAGGCTGTGTCCCTCTGCGTTCTGGACCGGTATAACCAGCCTGTTCACTGCAATTGCCTACCACTTTTCACCTCCCTGGCTCTACCCCCCAGCGATATGGACTGGGTTTACCAACCCGTTTGCTTCAACTGGAACGCACATATCTCCAACTCTAACTATAGGCAAAACGAGGTGCTTAGGACAGGTATAAACCGGCCATTCGCCTTTGTGGACCCCACCCTTGCCAAGGCACAGGTACCAAGAGCAAAAGCGTGCGCACACCCTTTTGACATCCAGGCTCCCAGATTCAATGCCCTTGAGCTAGGATCGTACACCTTCCAGTAAGTACTTTGTTTTTATGTCGGCACTCTAGACATCAGCTAAACGACGGTTTCCGGACCGGTATAGCCAAGGCATTCGCCTTTGTTGGTCGACATGCAGGACGCTCTTAGAGCCTCGACCCACCCTCTGTGCCCGCCCATGCCCCACTGCAATATTGTCCGCCCAAACACCCCGTCTCTGCTGTGATAAGGCTACCTCTATCCGATCAGTACCTCTGCCCACCCTCTGCGCTCCCTCATGACCCACTGCAATATCTTCGGCCTAAACGCCCTCGATGCTCTGTCTCTGGTTCGACACTTCCACCACCACCACCACCTATTCCATCTCTCCTGGCAAAGTTGGAGGGCGGCGGCCTATATAGCCGCCTGTGCATACCACAGAGCATGACGCGCTCTGAGCAACTGCGCCTGGGACGCTGCCCTTGCCTTTTGGCCTCTTTATAGCGGAGAACCCCAGCCTTGGAGACGATCATTACTTCCCTTTTGATGCCTTCCGTCCCAGCTATGGAACATGCAAAAGCATTCTCTGCGTCGGGCATAGCATCCTTCACACGCTTTGCCAGTTGAAGTTAGGCCAGCCCAACTTCCATACCATAGAAGATTGCTCACCTCCAAATTACCGCTGGCACTCATGTTGCGGGATAAATTGGGCGTGTTTCATTTCCTGTAATCTGCCTCCCAGGTATATGCCTCACTTACCTCATATTTTGTGAGGCCGCGCATCCAATGTATACGCAATGCATGGGCAATATCACTAGCGTCGTTGGGTGCGGTGCTCCCGGCCCTCTACCGGGGCTTGTTGGGCCGCATGGGGCCTAGTGCTATGTTTTTAAGAAGAAGAAAAACTAGCCACCAATCCCACGGACAATGGCCACGTATATAACGGGGGCTCTGAGTTTATTTGGTGCAATAAGTCATTGTCAAAATCATTCTCATGGCCACCGACATGGACAACAGGTCATTTTTTTGTTTTGCGTATTCTTGAAGACAAGCTGCTGCTGACCCTCTGTTTCACAGAGTTGAAGCCACCCTGCATTGTGGTGCTTGCGGTTCGGCCACGAGTGGGGGTATTGAGGGGTTAGAGAGGCATAAAACTGAAACCCACCGGCGCGCACCGTCAACCGCACGCCGGGGGCCTCACCCACCTCCCTCTCTTCCCACCGCTCAACGCTCTTCCCCCTACAAGAAGAGGGCCCCAAGTAGGACTCTACCAGCCTCATCCGCCCCTCAACTGGGTGCATCTCGAGGGCCATTCCCTCCGAGGATGCCCCACGACTCTCCTCTTCCTCCCGCCCTTCCATCTTCCAGTCACCGGCCCATTCTATTGGAGTTGTTTCCTGGAGCTTCACCTCAAGTGACCCTTTCAGCCTCTAACCCTCGCTCACCTGCCTCTCAAAGTTCTTGTCTTACCGACTCTTCCATGCTCAGGCGCATCGGGTTTTGTTTCCACACTTTGTTTCTGATCATGCTTTGCGTGACATGCAAATGTGCCTGGGTGCCCTCAGCAGTCGTAGGTCACTTGTCTCATTGCCACCAGATAACCCTTACCCCCCGGCAAAGGAAGGAATTACAGGAGGAGATGGATGATCTTGGTATCAGGCTGGACAATATGATTCCAAGTCCTTCCGACCACATTCCCATTGAGCTCCTCACCATGGTGGGGGGGGGCGTTCTGCTGCAATGAATGTCGGTACTGCTGTCTTACCGTGAAAACTCTGTATTGACATTGGAATGAAAACCATAGCTCTGTGCACCGTTCATTGGAAAGTTGGTATCATATGGGGAGTGTGCAGACGTTTTTCAAACCCAAGCCCACACGTTACTTTGAAGTGGAGCCCACCTTAGTAGCCACTCCCTGTTGCGATATATTTGATGTGTTTATGTCTACCGAAGTTGCTTCGTACGCGCCTTTCCCTGTCCTGATTCCGTCAAAGACGCGGGAGATCCCCCCTCTGCTTGTTGTGACCCAATGGCATGAGCACCTGAAGGATTACGTGACGGATCACAGGAAACGAGAAGACCTACGTTTGCTAGTGACGCCTATGAAGATCGATTCGACCAAGCTATGGAAGCTGGCTTGGGGTTACACGACATCGATCCGTGAACAGGCTCGAATATCTCCTTTCCGTGCCCGATTGTTCTCCCAGATGTTTTGCTGATGGATGATTTGCAAATGCTTCGCTCACTCGGTTACTTGGGGAAACCAATTCCACTAACCCTGGCCAGGCCCCGGTTATATGAGGAGGATGATGAGAACTCTTATCCAATTGGGCAAACTCCCAGTTGGTCTGAGCTTACCGAGATCCTCCAGCTCCAACCATGGGTCATTATGCACCACTAGTCTTGGCCCCTGGAACTTGATCAATATATAGATGCAGAAGAGGGGTCGACAGCACACTTGGCATCCAAGCTTTTCCAGATGTTCACGGCGCAGACATGGGTCACCCTTAATGACCGTTGGAAGAAAGATCCGGAGAGATTCTATCAGCACATGACTTTGGTGGAGAGCCTTGAACTATGGACCCTAGAGAAGCTCCATGAAAATCTGCACTCATACCACATCATCCCTTGCAACTCTGATATCCATGGGAGTATACCCAGCCCCAAAGCACTCTCTTTTCCTCTGCAATACAGCCTGTACTTTGTTCAACCAAAAGACCCCTTGGGAAAGCTATGGGATGTCCTCGGCCATCCGCCAGGTTACATTGCCAGCTATCGGGAACAAACTGAGAAGCTTGATGAGAGCAGTTTGGATGACCTTCACAGCGGACTGGAAACTCTGTTTTCCTATTGTCAGTGCCTACCCAATAGCAAGCAGGGAGAGCTGATCTGGGAAGTCCGGAAGGGTGATGCAATTTTACTGGGGAACCCCCGATTTTACAAGCTTGACTCAATAGAAAATGGGGGGAAAAAGCATGTCCCCCATCAGGCGCCGACCCATGCAGGGAAAGTGGCCATACAAACAGGCTTGTTGAGGCTGACTGGACTCTTAAAAGCCATGGCAAGCACCACGCTGAAATTTGCAAGGACAGTGACACGGACCACTGCAAAGAAGAAAAAATCTGTCAGGCAGAGCAACAGGCGGGTGCCTCCGACCCGACGCCAGAAGCAGAAGAGTGATTCAGATTCAGAACAGGCGGAAAGCGATGCCCCTCGGTACGAATCAGGTGGGGATACGTCCGATGAGGATGATCCACCAGAAAGGAGGGGAGACACCCCTGACATGTCTGATTTGCATGGCGTGAGGTGGGAAGATGACGATCCATCAGATGTCAGTCTGGATTCTCAGCCGTCCAGCCGATCCTGTGGATCTGGTGCATGATATAGGGCTTGTTAGTAGTGCATATACGTTAGCAGTCCCTCATAGTCATGCATTAGCCTCTTCATCTGTAACCTGACAACCCATTGTTTTCATATGTCAGAATAGCCTTAAACCAGAAGTTCTGCTCTAGGGATTTATATTTTATGGCCTCAAATTGTAATCACCTCTATTTAGGAAGGCCTGTTGCCATGTGCACGAAGAGGGCCGACCATTCGATGACCCTCCCCTCCCTCGCTGCGCTCGGGGGGTCCCCCGGGCCGGATCATCTCAGGCCGGCACACTATAGCCTTGTTCATGCTTTTATTCTATGCCGTGCCTAACCAGCTAACTGAACCCTACAATCCTAACTGGTACGCCCCCCCGCGGTGTGGGAACTAACTGACTACGATGCTTCCCCCTAACCGGCTAACCAAACCCTCCGGCGTGTGATGCATCTTTCTGGCTCTCGCTAACTAGCACTGTATATGCGCCACTGTGCAGTACTTGTTAGCATAGTTTACGCATCACTCTCGCAGGGAGAGGTGCAGCCGTAATAGTCATTCTGATCCGAGTCCGTCAGATCGTTACAATTTGGCCTATGTAAGCTGTAAGGATCGCAAGTACAAATATGATTGTAAAGGATAAGGGAAACATTGAGCACAATCGGCCTTGTTAACAGTAACCATGGAGTAACAGTAACCATGGAGGGCACAACACCAAGTAACGAATGGGAACACAGCCTTGGTTACAAATAGTATGGTAAATCACATAGTAAATGGTAACTAGGGAACACAAGGACAATGTGTGCCCTGTGTTGAGCGCAACGAAAAGTACAACATCGGAGATGACCCTGCATGCTGCGATGGGTACAACGAGCCTTCACTGAAACCTTTAAAACCATCTGCGCTTGGTCTTACATTATGACATTATCACTATGAAACAATCTGCCCATCCTGTGAGTACCGACCAATTCTGCCAGACTCCCTAACGGCCATGCACACAGAGCCAAAGTCCTCCTCACAAAAGGGGGTGCTCTCGGCTTGGGCCATCCAATCCAGACCACAGCAGCCCATTGTCTGATCTATCAGATCTACCGGATGATCACAGCGACGATTGGTATGAACCGTCTTCTGATGAATCCCCTCCATCCGTGCCACACCTGGCAGAGCAATCAGTCAAATTGAACCAGGTATGCATTACACTGTGGAGCTATGTGGAATAAGAACCATAACTAACTGCCTCTGACTACAGGGGAATCAGAAGGCTCAGATGGTCAGGGGCCGCCCACAAAAAAAACGGTCTGTAAGTACACTTTATAACCAGAGACTTGGCTACTGCTAACACCCTCTAACCCAGGGAAAACAGAAGGCTCAGCTGGTCCAGGACCGCCCACATAAAAAATGGCCCATAAGTACACTTTATAACTGGAGACCCGGCTACTGCTAACATGACCATAAGCGAATGACCCCTGCACAATATGTGCCCAGCCCAAATTTGGACGGTTTAGCATCTGATGCCCTGAATTCGACTATGAATCGCACCCAAAGCTTGCCCAACCGTGTGCTTATCATGGAATGCCAGACTCGCCTCCGTGTACGGGCTTTCAAGAGCCATGCAGATCGTTTCCGTGTCCCAACCACATTGGCCCATCTTGAGGAAGATCGACTGAGCGATAACATCAAACAGACCCTAGACCAATATTGTGTTGATGTTCTGGAACCTCAGCAAGAAAGCAGGGCTATCTCAGCTCAATACTTTGACAATGATAATGTTCTGTTGTTTTGCTACATGGGTGAACGTTGGAGGGATGGGACAATAAAGGTATGCTATCTTTCCTATCAAAAGGTAACACATCTGACTATCTTTGTGGGCAGGATCCGCCTATCAAACCTCTGGAGCAGCAGTATCAAGGCTGTACCCCAGAAGACTTGCAGAAAGGCATACAACAAGGAAGAAAGGTGGTCCATGATGGAATATCAGTACGCAGCTTCATTCAGCTAGCAAATCAAGGCTGATGTGTTTTGTTTTAGGAGGACATGCTCCAGCTGTATCATGAAGCAACCCAGATGCTATGTTCCAAAGTACATCCTAAGCTTGATGTTGAAGATCAACGCTATCAAAGTGCTGCACCAAACGAACCAGATGTGGATCCCTGATTCATGCGTTACAAGGTGAACCCAGAATACCAAGTCTCAGCCACTGAGGAAGGTGAGGAGCGGAGAGGCGTCCTTCATCTTGTACAAGGCTGGATCCAGAGATCCCAGCCTAAGAAGGTATGTTTGTATAACCTCCGCCAGGCAGTCGAAGTAACTTTCACTGATTCTGGCTCACAAGGGTCTCTTTTTGTCCTCAGAATTCACCCGTAGCGGAACTGCACTGGGCGGAATTCGATGTTGGTACCGATTGACACAACCTATTGCCCGGCTCTTGGCCACCATTTTCCAGGAACTATTTCCAGAGGATTACCAGGAACATAAGAAGGCGTTTGATGCCGGAGTGTGGCTTGACGAAGATCCCGGCCCATGGTTGGGTCGGGCCATTGTCTACAAGTTGGATGGCTTAATCCATACTGACCGTAATGACAGAGCTCCGACCATCTCTTTCCCTAGTGGATTATTTGTAGGGGGCCAGATGATCATCCCCCAGTTCGGAGCCAAGTTCAGGTTAGCCATTACCACATGTCCATTGGGTTTATAGAATGACTATCACTTATTAGCTACAACCCTGGACATATTTGTTTGTTCTGTTCCAGAGACATCTTCCACAAGGTAGCAAGGTGGAAACCAATGCCACATGACGAGGTGAACAACAGCTGTACCCCCAGACGTATAGGCACAGTATTCTTCTTTCCAGAACCAAGCTACGAAATTCTGAGAGACAAACCTGCCGGATGGGGTGCAGAGACAGACTATGGGCGATGGGCCCGGTTTTCTAATTAAACGCCTTGTAGATGGTCAATGGGCAGTCGCCACTGTAGTCATGCTCAGCCTATACTATGAGAGTAACTGAGTGTAACTGAGTGTAGCTGAGTGTAATTGAGCATAACCAAGCGTAACTGAGCGTAATTCAGCGTAATTCAGTACCTTCTCTGATGCATGGGTAAGGGTATGGGCAGGGTATGGGCAAGGGTTATGTGTCCCAAAAGTGCACCGTCCGAAACGATACAATGTGGCAACAATATGGTGCGCCGTCCGAACATGAACGACCAGCGCATATAAGTAGTATACTATTCAGTATATACATACATAAAAATGCACCAGTCAAGAATCAACAGTAACAACCAGTGGTAAAGAAGCAAAACAAAACAATAATGTCAATTGCACGAGTCGAACATGACTGACCAGCGCATACAAATGCCATGCAGTCCCAAAGTGTAGCAAATATACACATGATATCCATTGTACTGTGTAGTACATATAGCCCTATGACAAATATGTCACGACATGCGCCAGTCGAGTATATATGAATAGCGCTGTATGAAATGCAGTAAAACCTGAAGCAAAATGTAATACAACATATGCAATTCAATAATACAGTATATGACACTCTAGCAGAATATATGTATTAAAAACTGCGCCAGTCGGACATGTTCGAACGGCGCAAAATCATATGAACAAACTATGTTACATATAATATCTATGTAACAGTAGGGTCAATGTGTGGGCAATATGTATATAACAAATGGCGCCGGTCGACGAACGACGAACGGCGCAATGTCAATACAATGCGTATTTCTATAAATAAAACCGGGCCAATGAGCTTTGATCCGTCGCTGAGTTACGATACATCGCTGAGAATAAATTCAGATCGATAGTAGTGTATGGTGTACTGCGTAACTTTAATACTTTCCAATCTTCATATCGATCTATCATCTATGCCTCCCCGTAAAATCATTGCGACCAATCCGATCAAGCCACAGGCGTACGGATCTACATCGACAGACAATGTAGATGCAGCGCCAGCACCGAACGTTGCCCCCGCCAGTACGATCTGGCCTGTTCCTAAGCGACTAAGCAAGAAATCACAGAAGATTGTGGAAAAAGTGGACGATGTCGAGAGCGATTCGATCCAGGAGGTCGGTGGTGAGGCCAGGGAGGGGGAAACACATGTTGATGCGGATACAGGTCAAGGGAAGGGAAAGCGCAGCGCGGCCAGAGTCAGGAAGCGCAAGGAAAAGGCTATGACGATGGAGGAAGGGGAAGGCCGTTGAGGCGGGCGGAGGAGAGAATGACGATGAGGAAGATATAGTAATAGATGAGGGGAAAGGTGCTGGAGGGGGGGTAAGCATGGAAGACCTGGAGGCGCAACGGGCCATTTTCACGATGTGCAAAATTGACTTCCGGTGTCCACCACACCAGATGCATTTCGGTGAGTGGAATAACTGACCACTTGTAGAAAAGCACGTCAAGGACGTCTTGGACAATATTCGGAAGCAAGGGGTCCAAGCATTCAACCCAGCAAATCGTATCCCAGTGGTTGCATATCGCGATGATGTGAAAGCCTCAAGTATTACGATGAATATTGGACAAGGAGCACAGGCGCCACTTCTTGAACTAATGGACACAGGGAAGGCGCGCGGCCCGCTCGAGTTTGCAGGTGGGAACCACCGATACCATGTGTGGAAACTGGCGTCGCAGCAATGCCAGAAGAACGTTGACAAATATCAGGCGCAACTTGGAGCGCTACAAAGCAAGGAACCAAAAAGAGAGAAGGCTCGCGCAGCGCAATTGAACCGCGTTTCACGTCTGAAAGAGCAAGTACGGCAAGAGGAGTCATTTCTCAATGCGGTTTCTGTCTGGGGTGTTACAGTCTACGATGCTAGTAAGTCAGACCTAGACTTTGGAAGTGTTATACTAACTAACATAAAACGCTGAATAGAGACGATATTGAAAGATGGTATGCGGCTAGCATACCATATTTCGCGGAATGAAGATATGAAGCACATGGGAGAAGATGATCGAGAAGGACTGGTTATGACGCTTCGCGAATATATTGGATTGGAGTCCACAGGCACGGATGGGATGTCGGTCGAAGGCTGGTTACAGAAACTTGGTACGCAAACAAACTCGATCGTCGGGCAGGTGATGAACCACATGGAGACCCGGAAGTATCTCCTTGCATTACACCGCTTCGACCCCCTTTTTGGATATGAGATTGTTTTCTCTGCGCGTTGGACAAAGAAACATTTGCACGATGTATCAGGCGGGGTAAGTGTCCAAATTACATGATATTAAGATTAACTCTGAACGCAATGATAGGTTATATCATATGTCGTTGACTACATGTCAACCATGCTCAGTTCTATGCTAACTCCCTTAGCGCATTTCGAGATGATGGATAGTGTCTTGTGGCGACGATACCAAAGGGAGGTAGAAGCTGACTCAGGCGACGAAGAAATCTTATCATGGGGAACGCAGGCATGGGCCTCGTTAACTGATCACGCCCTTGTCGAGAAACGGAGTCCTATCGCTGGGGTCATGACAACTGATTTCATGATGGCGCTGGATAGTGTGATGAAGAAGACATCTACGGAGGATCTTTGGTTCAAGATTGGCGAAGATGACTGGCACCAGTATTGTCAAGATGTCGAGCGTATTTTTGGCTTCATCAAGTATAACCACTACGACAACCACTGCCAGAAGCCCTAATCATAGTATGATTAAGGTGAGGGTGAGGGTGATATCACTTATTTGTGGGTTTTGGCTCTCAAGAATAGCGCCAACAGGTAGAGGGGGTTACTGGGATCATGCTGGTTATATTTGTTTGGTCATGTGACCATCATAGCTCTTGCAGTAGCCTGTTTATCATAGGGTGAGCCAGGGTGATTATAGCATAGGTGGTGTTCTTGACTGCATTCTCAGCACAATCTGTCAGTGTTTGGTATCAGCATAGAGCTCATTTCTATGGCATTCTTATGCAATTATTTTTGTTTGTCTTTGTTTGTTGTTTATGTTCAATATGGACAATTGGACATCATTCAGCTCAAAGGTTGGCTCTGAGTGCAACAGTATTGTTACTTTGTTTGTATTTGTGTACTCATATACCAGGAATCCCAATTTTTACTAAGTCAACCAAACCTGCCCTTAACTATCAACCACTAGCTAAATGATCATGTTTGCACTTGTTTACATTTTTTGAATGCCAAAAATTACTAAGTCATATAAACCAGCCCTAAACAAGAGTGACCATTATTACATAAAAAGTGGATCACAGTTGTGAGTGGTGCTCCCATTAATGATAAACCAGAACATTCAGTGCCCAATTAATTGATATGATACAGGCATTACTTAAAGCAAAATTTATCACATCAATCAACTAGAGGCTATGTGAACTGCTGATAATATATGGTGTGCTGGCAGAAAGCTGGCATCCAACATCAAATTTTGGATGAAGCAGCATCTAAACTATGTGATTCTATTGATAAAAAGTCATTTATGACCTCACAAACTTGATTGCAACTTCACACACCCAATTGTGCCCAATAACACAGTGTCACCCTTGGTCAGGCACCCTGCTCCCACACTAGCCTCTATTTCTTTATCATACCATTCCTGCTCACATTATGATGGACACTTCCTACTTTAGACGTATTCCTCCTCAGAATACTCATATCCCCCCTTTCATTCTCAGGCGCTCGGGCCCCCCCTCCTCTATGTAGTTGCCCTCCACTTTAGGAGTCCTTATTTTCCCTTTGGATTTGGATCCCCCTGGCAAGGGTATACATGCCTCAGTTGTATTATAGTTTATCTAATAAAGATATGCTAAATCATAAGGTTGCCATTACAGACATGCAGCAGCAGTTGAACCCTTCCTATCCCTTCGTGAACTGCTCCTATACTGCAGACTACTTGTAAATTGTTTGCAATGTATTGTTGTTTAGTATTTACTAGATAAACATTTCTCTGTGATAACCAATAGCCTGGAGGGTCCTCCAAGGGGGCATGCAGATAGTTACCATGGGCCAGGGGGACTGACGAAAAGGTATCCAAGTGGTCACCCTGGGCTAGGATGACTGACAAACAGGCAGCCAATTGGTCACCCTGGGCCAGGGTGACTGACAAACAGGCAGCCAATTGGTCACCCTGGGCCAGGGTGACTGACAAACAGGCATCCAAGCGGTCACCCTGGGCCAGGGTCACTGACAAACAGGCATTGGTCATCCTGGGCCAGGATGACTGACAAACAAGCAGCCAAGTGGTCACCCTGGGCTAGGATGACTGACAAACAAGCAGCCAAGTGGTCCCCCTGGGTATGGTTGCAACAAGATATAAATTTTGGAAGGACGAGGTCTTTACTGTCCCCCATGTATTCCTTGCGGAATCCGAGTCATTCCGCATGGAATTGTGACCAATCAAATGAGTGGTTTACTTGTGCAATACAAGGTCGGATTCCGTACGGAATCCGCGCTATTTGCTCGGAATCCATGGATTCCGAGCATCCTAGTCCGAGCAACTGATGATCAGCACGGACTCGGACTGTTCCGGGGTGTGTTGGAGTCCGTGCGGACTCACATGGACTGTCCGTGGACTATTTAAGGGTTAGTCTATTATTAGCCGGCCCATCAAACACAGCCCACGTCCATCAACATCGCTCACCACCCCCCACCACACATCGCATATACGACCTCCCACGCACTATTGACACCCATGCCCACCACCCCAACATCGAACTCAAAGACCAGGAGTGGCCGTCAACTGGCCTCTCCTCCCCCTTCAAAGTCGACCGCCGCCACACACAAACATGCCACGTCATCGGTCGACGACGGAGCTGCAAGAGCCAAAAAAGCGAAAAAAGGCCCATCAAAGGACGAGGAGGAGGAAACCAAGGGGAAGAAGGGGAAAAAGGGGAAGAAAAGGTGAGTATCGCCCCCGATTCACAAACGTCGCCCTCACGTTCCTTTTCCAGCCATAAAACTGCTGCTACCCGGGCGATGGAGGATGCTGCTGCAACCCAGCCATCCCATCTCACAAAGTAAGTAATAATTCATTTATTTTCTATCTTTTTACTCACTATTCTACACATTACAGGACTGAAGTAGCTCTCGAGACCAGCGGCATCACCGTCGCTCCCCCGAAACGCACTAGCACCGCAGGAGCATCCATCCCCCCACTCCCGACCCAAGACACCTCGAGGCGCCGCACCCAAGAAACCTCCACAGCCCCGAAACGCGGCCCGACCGAGCCGTCAGGACCAGAGGAATCCACCACAGACCACGAGGGCAAGAAGGCCGGCTCGGGTACCCAGACGAGCAGCAGCGACGGGACTAGCGACACCAGCAGCAGCGACACCGGTAGCAGCGAGGACAGCGAGGGTGATGAGGAGAACGACGAGGGCGACAACAATGGCGACAACAAGGGTGACAACAACAAGGGCGACAACGGCGAGGAGGACAACAACAAGGACAAACGCAACAAAGACAAGCACGACAAGGACCGCAAATGGGGCAAGGGCCACAACGAGGACAACAACAACAACAACAACAACAACAACAACAACAACAACAACAACAACAAGTGCAACACAGAGAAGCACGACAGGGGCTGCAAACAGGACGAGGGCCGCAATAGCGGTAAGTCGCCACTCTCCTGGCCTGATCATACCTGCTTACCTGTCCCTTATTTTGGTAGGTGACGAGGGCCGTAAATGCAAGCCAGGTGAGTCCCCCCTCAGTGCTGCCTATTGACATCCCCCCACCTCACCCCCCTTTTTTTGTAGACAACGACGGGCGTCCTGCCACCTCCACCAACCCTGACACCACCCCTCTCATCAGCGACGGCGGCCATGGGTCCAAAACCCCTGCCGTCTCTGGAGGCAACTACCTAGGCACCGACGACGCCGGCTCTCTAGGCGACAACCTAGGTGACAACAGGCATGGGTCCAACACCCCTGCCGTCTCTGTAGGCGACAACTTAGGCGACAATGGGTGCGGGTCCAACACCCCTGCTGTCTCTGTAGGCGACAACCTAGGCAACAATGGGCGTGGGTCCAACACCCCTGCTGTCTCTGTAGGTGACAACGTAGGCGGCGGCGGGTGTGGGTCCAACACCCCCGCTGTCTCTGTAGGCAACAACCTAGGTGACAACTGGCGTGGGTCGAACTCCCCCGCCGTCGCTGCTGTAGACACCATAGTTGACAATAGGAAGCTTACCACTGTCGTGGGTACCCCCGATGTTGTAGACAGCAACAGACTGCCTGCCACCCCTGCTGGCAGTGGTGGAGATTTTATTCTGAATTATGTAGTGGTGATAAAATTTATAACTCGAAAATTTATACAGATGTTGTGATGGATGACAAATATGAAAAGAATAGTGGGCCTACATCAGAAGGTGAGTTGTGAACTATGAGTAAAATATATATGTTTGTACAATATAATTCTCAGATGTTCGCATGACAAGTCCACCACAAAGTCCAACACATTTACAAGGAGCGTCTCGTACAATGGGAGGGATTTTACGAAGTCGGGCAGTTGGAAATGTTTACAACTTAGCGGACAAGATGGAGGTTGATTTAGGGTTTGAGGATAGCCGAATACGCCCAGCAGGTAAAGTTCATGTTTACACCACTCATTGCAACCCCAGCGACTCGAAGCCGTACCTTTCACTCAAACATCCAGTAACAAAGAGCCTCGCTCCGGTTCTTAAGAAACTGGGAATTCAATATTCACCTGTCAAAAGTAAGTGTTGCGTAATTTCTAAATATTACGGTTCTTGACCAACCGTTAGAGCTAAACCAGCGAGTATTTGTATATGAGGATGATATGTGGGCGGTGAAAGGTCGGTATGATGCTGCTGTCAAAGAGGATGACGAGATCGATTGGCCAAGTTTTAATGAGCAGTTCACGCTCCTCCTCGTTGTAAGTTGATGATTTTTATACTCTTCACGTCCTCTCAAAAACAAGCTAGACATCCGACCTTGCACTGAGCAGTGTTCATGCATCGACTGGTGATACACCAGGATCTGCTTCAACTCCAGTATCTGCTTCAACACCTGGCCCCCCTCCATATTCTGCTCCCCCCACTGCCCCATCTCATTTATCTGTCAAAGAAGAACTCATATCTCTTCTCCGCATTCCACCTCATTTGACTGGCACTGCCGATGTTTCACTCCAGGTCGCATACCAGAAATACAAGGCATTTCTCCTCGCAATTCAGACGTATAATGAGATGACGACCGCAGGTACTTGGACAATCAAACGACCAACCAGAACCGATATTGTTGCTTTGTTTGTCTCGAAATCATTTTTTCACTCGCATTACAAGCGCTATTTTTCAAAGGTTGCAGAGTATGAGGACATGGTTGCATGGTTGGATGATAGGGAGGATTGCCTGAGTGATGTAGAAGTGTGGGGGGTTGAAAAGACGATTTACACCTTTACTGATTTGGCTGTGTGGTTGGAGAATGGAGGAAGTTTGGAGGTGAAGGGGGACAGTGAATATAAAAAAGGAAAAGGAAAAGGAAAAGGAAAAGGAAAAGGAAAAGGAAAAGGAAAAGGAAAAGGAAAAGGAAAAGGAAAAGGAAAAGGAAAAGGAAAAGGAAAAGGAAAAGGAAAAGGAAAAGGAAAAGGAAAAGGAAAAGGAAAAGGAAAAGGAAAAGGAAAAGGAAAAGGAAAAGGAAAAGGAAAAGGAAAAGGAAAAGGAAAAGGAAAAGAGTAAGGATAAGAAGAAGAAAGCTGGAAAATCCACGTAAGCAGTTATCTGCAGACTATATGAGTGTGTCTGTCATATTGTACTTCTAGTGCTGGATTGTTTGTATGGATGTTCACCCTGCTCCATACTGTGTTTTCAAGATTGTCAAGATCATTCCCAGTCATTATCTGGATGACACTGTGTTTGGCAATGCTTCCTGTTACCCAGGCATCTTCCACAGGATCTCCGTTCCCCAATATTCCATTCAAGACATTCTCACAATTTATCACGGAAAACTTCAGCTCCAAAATAACTTTATCAACTGTCCTCATGGTGTTGTTCTCCTTGACGGAAAATCCTGATCTGTTGAATTTGCATTCACGGCAGCAATATGTCAAGTGTCAGGGAGAAAATCGGACTCAGGCATCAGGATGGATAAAAGGTCTGGCCCGGGCCATAAAAAACAGGCAAAACAGCCTTTGAATGTGGATAAAGAGATGAGTGACGAGGAGGAGGCAACTGCCCTGGGCTTAAAACTGGATTCCCTTGCAAAGCTTTTGGATCTGCATTCATATGACAGAGATGGGAGATTTCAAGGCAAATTACAGCCAATCTCTGATGAACTTATCCGACCTGCACACATCATCTGTCCTAATGCAATGGAGTGTCAAACTATGGATTGCAGGTCACGATCACTGCTTCAAAACACGCCAACACAAGATGTGCCACATGTTACACTTATCTGCAACAATGTGGTATATGGGAATGTTCCAGTTTTGACAGGGCAATGTTCCATTTGCAAAACCAAATATATGGCGGATCACAAGCGGGCAGTGGAAAAAGTCCAGCGATCAAATTACTTCACACTGTTAAGAACTGATCTCGTAGGCGGGGTTACGATGGAGTTCCGACGGAGTTCCGTGGCGGCACTGGACTTGGCTTCAATCTAAAAGGGATTGCGCCCTTCTCTACGCCCAATGTCCAATTTACAAGGTGACGGTAATGAGAGCGGAGGTCCGGCGGAGTTCCGGAAGTTAAGAGAGAGCGAGGACTTTAGATGTGAGAGAGTTGTGGAGATAACAATACAATTATCAAACTGAAGTTACAAGTGACGTTATACTAAGTTTTATAGTAAGTAAGTAACCGGGGTAACTACGGCGGGATCAACGGAGTACCGAGTACGCAGTAAGTAAGATGATCAGCAATGATAGATATGTGATATAAACAAAACAGGAGTAATTTGAAATACAATTTGAAATAGTCTTTTGATATGACGGTGGCTCCGTCAGTGATCCGCCGGAGATCCGTCGCAGGCTTGCATGGGATATGACACACACCCCGCTGGTTTTATTGTGTGGAAACTATCTGTGCTCCATGTGGAGTGGTTATTGCATGGGCAAAGTTTGCAAATGCAGAATCACCATCCAATATTTTGCATTTCTTGGAAACAGTATACCCTACTGAGGAATCAAGACCAGCCTATATTTGCATCAACAAAGCTTGCCTGGTGCTCCGTCACAGTATCACCAATAACAGCTGGGACACATGGAGAAAAACCAGCCGATTGATTGTTGACTCATACCATTACATCAATCATCGGCTAACAGATTTCTTGTGCCGAAAGTGGTGCAATCCAGCACCAATGGATGGATCTGCACCAAATCTTGTTATCGTGGAGCATGACAGGGAGGGGGTTCCTCAATATAAGCGTGCATTTAATACACAGGCTTGTGAGCAACTTAATGCCTGGCTTGGTGGTTTTGATTCAGTTTTGAGGAGAATGACAGTGGGGAATTTTGACTGGTTTTTGCATGCAATGTTATCTTATCATGCTTGGATGGTGATGGAGAAGCAGCAGCAGAGGTTGGGACGTGACAATGAGAGCTCTGGTGATAGTAGTGACTCTGATAGTGACTCTGATAGTGACTCTGATGATTAACAGTGACACCTAACTACCCCGGTGGCATTCTTGTGCTGGTATTAAACAAATACATTACCAATCTCCCATCCATCCTGAGATAAACTGAGTATTCAGTCACAATCAGTGCACAGACTCACTTGGATTCCATGTGGAATTCTTCATAATCCGAGTTTGGGTCACAATCAGTGCAGATTCCACACAGACTCACTCAGATCTGTGCAGAATCCTTCATAATCTGAGTTTTTGGTCACAGTCTGTGCGGATTCTGTGCGGACCACCTCGGATTCCGCACGGAATTGCGTACAAATCCCCCTTTGGAGAGCGGCTGTTCGGAAATTGCCGGCAGCCAACGCAGGGGACTCAGAACGCAAGGGCCCCCTTCACCCCGAACCAGCGAGGGACACCATCCCTCCTGTCATCATCTCCGGGTCAACAATCCAGGCAACAACAAACGCAGGGGACTTCAAACACCCCTCGGGCCCGGGACCCCAATGCGATGGACGTGGACCGGTCGGCAAAACAACCACCACTCATTTGGTACAAGTGCAGGAAGCCCGGGCACATGGCCCACGATTGCAGGAGCCGCCTGGACATCCAGGTGATGAATTACGAGGACCTCAGAGGGTACTGGGTCCAGAAGTTGGCAGAGGAAGCCAAAACAGCGGCTAAGAAGGATTTTCCCGCCGGAGGCCAGTGAGACCCCCCTCGCTTGCTTCCAAGAATAAGTATGATGGACTTACGGTACAGGACACGGACTCTGACCCGGAAACAGACACTGCTACAGTAGCTAGCTTAGATAGCAATACAGTAGTTAGTCACAACGGTGGGGGGCCCAACACAAGTCAGCTCGGCAGCCCGGAGCTGTGCTTAATTCCCTGTATGCCCGTAGTTACCAAAATAGACTCTGATACCGACAAGCCTAAAGAGGGGGTGAAGCACTTTGTTAGATCAAGTAAGATAAAGAACGAGATCATGATACCGATCACGATCGCTACCTTAGATACGCACGATGCCTGCACGGTCAGGGCTTTATTAGATAGCGGAGCTACTGGACTATTTGTAGATAGAGAGTTTGTGCACCAAAGCGGACTTAAGACCCGAACTCTGGATCAACCAATCAGAGTTTACAACATTGATGGGACCTTGAATCAGGGCGGCTCGATCACTGAAGAGATCGTTCTGATGGTATCATTCAGGGGCCACAAGGAAAAAGCGGTCTTCGAGGTGTGCGATCTAGGGAAGACAACAGTGATCCTGGGACATCCGTGGTTACGCAAACACAACCCGGACATCAACTGGGACACCGGGGAAGTTAGAATGACGTGCTGCCCTCAGGAGTGCAATGTATTTATCAGAGCAGCGAAGAAAGATAGGGCCAAGCGGAAGTTGGCCGAGCGACAGAGGTATCGTCCAACGATTGAGGAAGTGGAGGACGACGACACATTCATTCAGGCAGGAGGAACGATGGAAGACGGAGACGGAATCCTGGAAGAAATTATCCAGGAAGAGAATGCAAATCCGGTACGTGATGAGGAGCACGAGATCAGAATGACAGAGTCGGAAATTGAAGCGAAGATTCCACGTAGGTTCCGGAGGTGGATGAAGGTCTTCTTGAAGAAAGCGTCAGAACGCATGCCGAAGCGGAAGCCCTGGGATCATGCAATCGAAATGAAACCAGGCTACGAACCGAAGAAAGCCAAAAATATTCGGTTGTCACCGCAGGAACAAGGTGAAGTCGACGACTTCTTGAACAACCAATTAGAAAAGGTACATCAGAGAGAGCAAGTCGCCACAGACGTCGGCCATGTTCTTTGTCCCAAAGAAAGACAAAAAAAAGAGGATGGTGCAGGACTATAGATATTTAAACGCATGGACAATACGTAATAACTATCCGTTACCGCTTATTGGTGACATAATAGACAGAGTAGGTAGCGCCCAAGTATTTACGAAGTTGGACCTACGCTGGGGATATAATAATGTTAGGGTAAAAGAAGGTGATGAATGGAAAGTGGCGTTCACAACCCACAGGGGCGCGTTCGAGCTGTTGGTTATGTATTTTGGACTTTGCAACAGCCCAGCAACGTTCCAGACCATGATGAACAGTGTGCTGAAGGACCTCATCGATCAGGGGTCGGTAGTAGTATATATAGATGACATTTTGATATTTACAAAGGACAAAAATGGACATAATGAAATAGTAGAAGAGGTGTTGAAAAGGCTAGAGGAAAATGATCTGTTCTTGAAACCGGAAAAATGCGAATTCGAAGTAGAATTCCTGGGATTGCACATTATCCCTTCCGGAATCAAGATGGATAAAGAAAAGACAAAAGCAATAGAAGAGTGGCCGGTTCCGAGATCAGTCAAAGACATCCAACGCTTTCTGGGTCTTGCAAACTTCTACCGACGCTTTGCTGAAGGCTTTGCGAAGGTGGCGGCCCCAATGAATAAGCTATTGAGGAAGGAGCAAAAATGGGAATGGGGGACAGAACAGCAGGAGTCGTTTGACGGACTCAAGGCGCTCTTCACACGGAATGCAATCCTCGCTACTGCAGATCCTTCCAAGCCCTTGCGAGTCGAAGCAGATGCTTCTGGAGTGGCCACAGGGGCGGTATTAACACGCTCTTAGTGGTAGTTGATTGGGCGAAGAAACAAATGCACGCAATCCCCACCACGGAGGAGACAAGCGCACTTGGCCTGGCTAAGTTATATTGCGATAACGTGTGGCGGTACCACGGACTCCCAGACTCAATCATATCTGATCGGGGTCCTCAATTCGCAGCTGCGCTGATGTGTGAATTAAATAAACTATTAAAGATACAAACAAAAACATCTACGGCTTATCACCCACAGACTGACGGACAGACCGAACGAGTCAATCAGGACGTTGAGCAGTACCTGAGGCTCTTTGTTAATTATCGGCAGGACGACTGGCCGGAATGGATTGCGTTGGGCGAATTTGCCTACAATAACCACATCCACTCGGCAATTCAGGTATCGTCGTTCTACGCTAATTATGGCTACAACCCCAGGATGGGTTTTGAACCGAGAAGGGAAGGAAAAGTCGAAGCGGCGGATGACTTTGCATCAAGAATGAAAAGAGAGGAGGCGGAGGCGGCGTTAACCAAAGCGTGGGACAAGATGAAGCGCTACGCTGCTCAGATCAGAGGAGAAGCCCTGGACTACAAAGTCGGGCAAAAGATGTGGTTGGAGGCGGATGATTTGCAGTTGAAACGCCCTTTGCGCAAGCTGTCGGAAAAGTGCTTGGGCCCTTACCCCATCACTGAGTTGACGTCAACAAATGCCGTTAAGCTCAAGTTACCGAAATCAATCAAGATTCACCCGGTAATCAACATCTCGCGAACTAGACCCCACACAGTCCAAGATCCCGGGACAGAAAGCCGAAGCACGGCCACCTGAGGAGATAGACGGAGAGTTAGAGTACCACGTGGAGGAGGTACTAGATTCAAGGCTGCGCCATGGCCAGCTGCAGTACTTGGTTAAGTGGCAAGGGTACACCGAGGAAAATAACACCTGGGAGCCCGCATCAAACCTTGAACACAGCAGCAGCGATTGCGGCCTTTCATTCATCCCACCTGTCCGCCCCGCGTCGACTTAGGTCATTGGCGCATTTCCAATTCCACCCATACGAAAACTTCACAGAGACTCTGGAGGGCCTTATGTCTCGTCTGGAATCCGAGCCCTAAAGAGGGGGTGATGTCAAGAGTACAATTTTCTGTTATCATTTCAAAGACATTTAACACTATTTAGTTACGCGCTTCTCTTTATTTACATTCATTGTAGTTATTATAGAGTTAGCAGATGCACGGTAACCACATGGCGTCCGAGCATCACGCACGCCGCATGATTCACGCATGGTTATTACACCTCATGTAGCACATGCTGTTACCTCATGGTTAGCTCATGTATTGTAGTATTTAGTTGTTAATATTATAGAGGTATTTCCTAATTATGGTCCAGGTTAGAGTAGGGTTCAGGTGACAATCAGCAAAGAGAAGCTCCCCATATCATAGCACTTTGATATGTGGAGCATTTGTAGTACATCAATGACTCCACATATCAAAGTGCTTTGATATGTGGAGTATTTGTAGTACATCAATGATTTGATATGTATTTGTAGTACATCAATGACTCCACATATCAAAGTGCTTTGATATGTGGAGTATTTGTGGTACATTCCGTGGCTGTGCATCACCCACAGATCTCATTTTGCTTATTATCACTGATCGGCTGGGATGATCGCTCATGTGAGACACCCAGCATGTCCAGTTTTTCGATCCCATTCTGTTGGTCATGTCCTTGTTTGTCTATCTTTGTTTGCTGGCCCACAATAGCTGTGGGTGACTGTGGGTGTTAGTCACCCACAGCCTGTATTGTGCCAGTTCTTGCTGTATTCCTGCTCAACCATCAAGTATTTGGTATCAGCAGATAGTGTATTGTTATGGCAAGGTGATGACACCACATTTGTTTGTGTTTGTTTGCTCATACAGCCAATTATAGCATATCAGATATCATTCTGCTCAGAAATTCATGCTGAGTGTAAAGGCAGTGCTTGTTTGTTTGTATTTGTGTATTCATATCCCAGGAATCCCAAATTTGCTAAGTCACAATAACCTGCCCTCAATCACCACCTGTCAATGTTTGCATGTGTTTGCAGCATTTTGGAAGGCCAATTGCTCACCCTGAACCATTGTGCAACACAAACTAGCTTGGTCCACTACCAACAAATTGAATTGTTTGTATTTCTTCTTCATTAGAAACTTACAAAAATCTGCTCCGAATACATATATAGGAGATATTTGTCATATCCCATGCAAGCACCCCTCGGAACTCTGCCTCGGAACTCCAAGTATTTCAAATTCCTCATTTCAAATTACCTCTTCTGTTTTACTTACATCACATCTTCCGTAGTTTACTCAAGTCTGTTCTTCATCATAGATATCATCACAAAATTTGTACTCGGAACTCCGCAGAACTCCGCCGCAGCTACACCGAGTTCTAGCCTTAGTATAAAACTACTTTACATACTTTGTATTCTTCAGTTCAAATATTAGTTGTTATCAACTTATCATTTGTCAACTTTAAGACCTCAAACTTCTATCTTAATCTTCGGACCTCCGGACCTCTGCTTTGTTCCTGTCCCTTACTTCGGACTTCCTAATCGGAACTCCGCTTTTGCACCTTTTCCTTACCTCGGACTTCCGCATGGACTTCCGGACTTTTCAGTTCCTTGCAAATTGGACACTGAGCGTAGAGAAGGGCGCAACCTCTTAAAGGTTGAAGCCAAGTCCTCGTCGTACATCGGAACTCCGCCGGACTCCGCCGATTTCCCGCGCCTTAGGATCAGTTCTTAACAATATTAATTGTCATGAGCAACCCTGAGTGTAGTCAGTTGCATTCAGTGAAGTAATTACTAAATATACAGCATGAAAACATCAAAGAGAGAATGACCAATGAGGACAACAAATGATGAAGTATTAGGAGGGGGACAGTAGACAAGGGGAACAGGTGCGATTGAAATACAACAACACATGCCATATTGTCATTTGCTTGCACATCAACAGGTGCAAATAAATGCAAATGTGTGGCACATCATAAACCATCATGATGGGTCAGCATTTATTTGCAAATGAGGCTCTGAGTCACAGACAAAGGGTCACCCATGTGGTCACCCAGGCCTCGGGTGACTGGGAAATAGTCACTCATGTGGTCACCCAAGCTCTGGGTGACTGAGAAATAGTCACCCACATTGTCACCCAAGCTCTAGGTGACTGAGAAATAGTCCCCAACTGGTCACCCAGGCCATGGGTGACTGAGAAATAGTCCCCCAAATGGTCACCCAGGCCTTGGGTGACTGAACAACAGCCATTGCTTCTTGATCTGTTACCACAATGTGCACAGACACCCTTCTACAGCTACTCATTGTCTTATCTGTCCTGTGGCCACTTGCTCATCTCTGATCTCTCTGATTTGGTTCTCTATGCACTGCTAACAGTGCATGTCTAAGTCTTCTCACTCAGGGATTGGGCAGGTCGATCAGAGGCAACCCTTGTGTCAACCCCCCCACTCCAAGCAATGCTCCCACCCCCACTTTGGCATCTCTGGTGGCCACTAGGCCCACTGGATGACCCCCTCTTGCTTCACAGGCTGGCCCAGTCTGCACACCTTGCATGTCTCCCTCATCATCATCTTACAGCCACAGCCAGGACACTCCCCGGGCACCTCACATGTCGAGCGCTTTGCAGGCTGCATGTCAAGCATCAACTGCCCCTGTGGGTGGGCCACCAAGCACCACTCCTTCATCTGATGACAAGGATGGGGACATGTATGATGTCAAACCAGTGACAGAGCTCAAAGTGAGATTCATGGTCGAGTCAATCATCCAAGGGGCCAACACTCTTGGCTCCCTTGCCTCCCGAGGCACTTCAGTAGACCTGCTTCGGAGCAGCCTCCCCGACCTCATCTCTGCATTGTCTGGTCTCCTTCAGGCAGCGGACAACTTTGGAGTACCTATGGCCCTGGTCATGGACCCCATCCAGGCCCTGTCCTTTGACATGTTTGTTGACATGTTCGATTGAGAGGTGACCCCCACTCCCATCCAGGACATCTCCATGCTGTTGGTGGCACCAGAATGCCCTGCTGGTCCCCTACCCTGTAGAGGAGGGCTGGCCAGCCACCCCCCCCCCCCAGTGCCCCGCCCTAAGGGTGGGTGCCCCCTCCCTGCAATCCCCCAGCAGAAGGGCCCCCTGGGTTGCACTGGCACTGCCCAGGCCCCCACATTTTCCCAGGCTGCCCACTTCAAGGGTGGCCAGGTCCCCTCATCCTAGGTGGATGGCCTGGTTTGGATGGCTAAGGCATTCCATGAGCTCCCTACTGCCCAGCTGGCAGAGATGCACCAGCAGGCCAAGCCTATTGCACCGAAGCATAAGGCTTTGTCCACTGTCCACAGCCCATCCAGGAGACAGGTCATCACCACTGTTCAGGCAATGCCAGATGAGGTGGGCATGCCCCCCCCCCCTGTGGTACTTGTTGGCAGGAATGTGGTCCCTGAAAAGGTCTGACTCACTCTCTCCCTTCACCACTTGTGCCTTGTTGTGCAGTCAGTCTCACTGGCATATGGGGGCTACTTCATTGCCACAGATGTGGTGGCCTCAGCCGAGGACATTTGCATCATCCGCCAAGTGATTGCCATGGCCTTTGCTGAAGGTGTCACCATCTCGGTGGAAATCCCCTCCTCAATGTCCTATCTCAAGATAGTGGACATCCTGTACTTCAGGACCACCACCCCATCATGGTGGATGTGGTCCTCACCTTCATTGCCAAGTCATGCCTCAAGGACTTGGTTCTCCTGAATGCTCCTCTCAGGATCATTTGCAACTCCAGACAGTCCAATATGGTGACTGTCTACATGAATGTCTTGGACTCCATCAGTGGAGCCCAGGCCAAGGCATTGTCCAAGTGTGCAGTCCAGTTTGGGCCATGCATTTGTCCTATCTGTGAAGCCAAAGCTAATCCTGGCGTTTTGCTATGTCAATGGTGCTGGAAGTGGGATCATCCTAGTGTTTTGAGGTCAGGTTACCCTAACCGAAAATAACCGAGACCAAACCAAACCGTAACCGAAGCTGACCAAACCTTCGGTCACGGTTATGGACTCAGAGCTGCTTTGCGGTCCGGTCAGGGGCAAAATATCGGCCCAGAGCAAACCGGTCATGACCGATTATGACCGGTCACAACCGTTAACACTCAACTTTTCATTTATATTTATACTGTCTACAGTTTTCAGTATTGTATGAAGTAATTAAAATAATATAAAATATATTAGAAATGGGGTGAATCCGAGTAAAAAAGGTCAAAAGGCAAGGGTTTATATACCTTTGGGCTGCGCACAGACCATTTGGTCGTGTTTGTGCACCCAAACAAAAAAAGTGGTGCCACCTAACAGCTATCAACAACTCCATATCCTCATGTCGACACCCACCACATCACACAATGCCTGCAAACGTGGGGCCCAAACAACGTCGTTTGGGCCCTAGGTAACTAGTTTGTTTTATTTTATGTTGTTAATTTCTACCTTGTATCTTTTTAGGTTCTTGTAATGTGGCCAACAACGAACGACGCAGCACCCACCCCAGCCCTGCAAGCCGCTGCTTGCAGGGTGGTTCGTGGGTGCTAGTAGATGACAGCAGCAACGACTAGACAGCGACGACGAGTCGAAGACGATGACAACAACAACAACAACGACACGATGACGACGACGACGATGGTGAAGAACCACCTGCACCCAGCCTCACGAGTGACTGCTCGTGGGGTGGAATACAGGTGGTACTACGTCAATGGCGATGACGATGACGATGGGGACGGCTGGGGCTCGAGCGACGCGCGTCGTCGCCATGGTATGTTTCATTTGTTTCATTTTGTTTTATCTATCTACTAACAATACACTTTGTTTTGATGCTCACGACCTTAGGACTCGCTCTTGCCCTTTCTGCCCCCCCTTGCATCTCTTTCATGTAGGGGAGGTCATTTTAGCAACGACAAAGAGGGTGACAAAGATGATGACACGAGGGGTGGTGAGGACGCGAGGGGTGGCGATGATGTGGGGGTTGGCGATGATGCGGGAGGTGACAGCGATGACGCAGATGTAAGGTAATATACTACTTGACACTTGGTAGTTATTTGTACTGTACTTTACATAGTAGTTGCACGGTTCTGACTGATCCTAACCGGTTCCAACTGATGCTGACTGAGTTCAGTTGGAACTGGCTCTAACCGGTTATGATACCTGACTGAACCCCTGCTAACCGGTTAGCAGTGGCTCGGTCAGGTTTGTCTATGATTTAAAGTTGGTCATAACCGGTCAGGGTTTGGTTTTGGTGAATCTTTGCTAAAAACTGAACTTAACCGAACTTTAAAACACTAGATCATCCAACCAATGCTTGCTGTGCCCCTCATATCCACTGTGCCATCTGCAGCAGTTCTCACTGCAAGGAGCATCACTGCACCTTGGCAGGCTGCTGTAAAAGCAATGCCAAGGCAAAGCCCCTCATTCCCCTGACACCAGAGAATGCTCCATGTCCTCATCCCCCCCGCTGCCCCAATTGCTGCAGGGACCATGCAGCTGACGACTGTTGCAGTAACTTTTGGAAGCACCACTTTGATGGTGACTGGATCAAATGCTGCTACATGGAGGTACATGAGCGCTGCACTGCCTGTTTCCCCTTGTCTGACCCCTTCCCCACAGGACGCGGTGGGCAAAACTAAATGAGGAATTCCTGGGATATCTCTTATTTAAAAGTCATATGTCAAAATGTAAATAGAAATTATGGACTTCTTGACACCCTACTTGAGTCTCAGAGTAATGAGTTTCACATTCTGTTAATTCAGGAACCACCTTGGAACCTAATATGAAATGCCCCCTCATCCATGTCAAGAGATGGGGAAGTGGTAATTGGCACCCCTATGCATCCAAATTGGGGCTGCATTGGGGCTGCATCGTGGGCAGGCAGGGACAGGCACAGCCCCTAGCCCCAAAGACTCTGCTCCCTTCCCAAGATCTGATCGGGGGGAGTATTCATGCATTGCTGTCTATTTCAACAAGCATCTGCAGAGCCTCAGGCCCAGCTACTGCCAGGACCTAATTGATCACCGTGACGTCATTGTCTTCACCCTGGGTGCAGGCAAAGACCTCATCATTCTGGCAAATGTCTACTCAGACAGGAACCACATGGGCATCTGCCTCCTCTCCAAGGGGGCAGAGGCCTGGCTTCACAAGTTCCACCTTCTTGGTGGGGACTTAATTGCCGCCACAGGTCTTAGGATCCAAATGGTCCTGAGGCCAATGTTCATGCTGACTGCCTAATCATGGCCACCGCCCACTTAGGCTTATCCCTCTGTTGTCCAGATGAGGCCAAGCCAACACACTACTCCTACAACAGGGAGCTCAATCCCACGGTGATTGACCTCCTCTTCATTAACTCAGTGATTGACCTCCTCTTTGTTAACTTGGTGGATTCCCGAGCACACCATCTTCCTGGAGCATTGCAGGTCCTCGGACCATGCACCCCTCCTGGTCAATCTTAGGACTCCCTTCTACCATGTTCCACTGCAGACTGTAGGGCTCACCCATGACTTGGAGGAGGAGACAGCCTACATGAAGGATGTCTCCACCTGCCTTCAGGCCCTGTCCAATTGGATAGGTGATACACCGGCAGTGGTAGACAAGGTGGTGCAAGCTATCTCTGAAGCCTTTGCTCAGGCATGGCAAACCCATGCCTGGTCTAAGGACATCTGCAGCCACTCCAAACAGTGGTGGTCAGATGAATGCTACACTGCCCTTGACAAGTACTGGAAATCCTGAGACCCCAAGGACTGGAGGGTGTTTAAGCGGGCTGTTAAGGATGCCAAATGGAGATTTTTCAACAAACACATTGAGGAGGTCTCTGCCATTAACCAACACCCATGGGATCTCATGCCCTGTGTCAAGCAATGCAACCTCCCATTGTGTGAGGCTATCTCCTTTGGGGGTGAGCTCTGTAACACACTGGAGTCTCTTTGGATAGTGCTGGATGGGACCTACAATGCAGCGAATGACTGCCTAGTTGACCTGTCAGCTCTCAATGACTATCCACCCCTCCCCATCAGGGAGTGGGTTCCATTTTCCCTCCTGGAGCTACAGGAGGCTCTGAAGGTGTGCTCATCACACTCCGCCCTGGGGCCGGACCACATTATGTGGGCCTTCCTCAAGCACTGGGTGGGCAATGTCGAAGTTGCCCTCCTCTTTGTCTGCATTGCATCATGCTGGGCCACTGGCCTACTCACTTCAAGGAATCCACATCAGTCATTATACTAAAGCTGGGGAAGCCTAACTACTCCACCCCCAAGTCGTTCTGGCCCATAGTGCTGTTGAATACTCTGGGTAAACTTGTTGAGAAGATGCTGTCAAGGCAGCTTCAGTTCAACAGCATAGCACACGGTGTATTCCATCCTAATCAGTTTGGAGGCATTGCCCAGTGGTCTATGGAGGATGCTGGGGTATACCTCACTCATGCCATCTGCACAGGGTGGGTGAAGGAGTTACAGACAAGCATTGTCACATTCAACATTGCTCAGTTCTTCCCATCACTGAACCATCAAGTTCTGCTGGTGATAATTGAACAATCAAGGTTCCCACAGTGTGTGGTGGGCTTCTTCTGCTCCTACCTTGTGGGTCGGTTCACGACCTACAAATGGAACAATGACTCCTCTGGGAAATACTCAGTGGATGTTGGGGTGGGACAGGGCTCCACCTGGTCCCCTGTATGCTTGGTGCTATATCTGGCGCTGGTCCTTTGGATCTTCTTTACATGCCCCCTGCCCTGGGGGGTGGATTTAATCTCCTCTATGTTGATGATGGTACCCTCATCGCACAATCCAGGTGGGTGGAAGACAATCTACCCAAGCCCATGGCAGCATACAACAAGGTATTCCGTCTCTTTACTGCCCTTGGCCTTGTCCTTGAGCATGCTAAATCAGAGATGTTTCACTTCTCATGTGCTCAATCAGCGGTGAACCTGCCCATTGATCTTGGCATTGCACTGTTCACCGGCAACACCCCTCTGAAGCCTAAGCCCATTTGGCAGTACTTAGGCTTCTTCTTCGACTGGAAGCTCTCCTTAGAGGAGCATGTCCATTTCTACACCACCAAAGTGTTCACTACAGTGAGTGCCATGGGAATGCTAGGCAATTCCACCAGGGGATTATCCCTGGCAAATAAATGCCTCCTACACAGGTCCTGTGTCATCCCAGTGGCAAAATATGGCCTTTGCCTCTGGTTTTGCCCCAGTACTTGTACCAAAGGCATTGTCAAAGCCCTGTCCCAGATGCAGCACACTGCTGCATGCTGGATCACAAGCTGCTTCTGCACCACTCCCTCGGGGACGATGGAATATCTTGCCACTCTGCTGCCTATGCTGCAGCTGCTACACTGACTGGCTGACAGGAGCTGTCTTTGGACGGCTACCCTGACATCCACACACCTTGTCTGGGCTATCCTCAAAGGGGTTCTGGTAGGGGACACCCCGAGTACTTTACACTCCCCCACCTAACCCGATCGGAATCCGAACGGAACGCTCGGATTCCTAGGAGTCCGTTCGGACTGAGCTAGGAAATTTACTGGCAGAAAAGCCTGCTAAATTTCCATTCCTAGTCCGAGTTCAGTCCGAACGGAGTCCTAGCAGAGTCCGAGCAACAGTGCTCAGACTAGGATTTCCTAGCGTGGAGTCTGTTAGGACTCTGCACAGAAACCACATGGAACGTTAGGAACATTAGGAACAGACCGAACATAGTTGGTCCTTATTATATATCATTACATAATATGTAGGAAAAAGAAATGTTTGCGCAAAGGATCAAACACTTACACTCACAGGTAAGTATTGTAAGCAACACCATAACATTTAACCACTAGGCTGTAAGGTCTTGGTTGGTATGGGGGCCTTTAGGCTTGACATACTGTCAGGCCCAACCTGGTTTAGGGTGGGTAAACATAGCCTGGCCGCGCGTCCCTTATCGCCACATCATCAACGTCTCTTATCACCATCACCCACATCCACCCCCCCATTTCCAACGTCTCACCACCACCTTGACATGCAAACCCGAGCGAATACCAACACTCCGAGGACCAGAAGCGGTCTGCGCCGCAACGGCTCGCCCCCGCCATCAACTGCATCGACAATGCGCAAGCAAGCCACGTCAGCAGCCGATGCTGATGCCACAGCAATGAAAAAAAACTCGAACGACGGCTACAAACGAAGAAATCGACGGAGCAGCAGGTGAAAAGAAGGGAGGGAAGAAACCAACAAAGAAAGCGAAGGCGCCCAGGCAAGTGCCCTCCTCCATCACCCCTTCCCTCGCTTCCATGTCCCTCACTGACCCCGTCGTCCCTTGCTTACCCCGTCCCTTGCTCCCCATTGCTGGCTGGCCCCGTCCCTTGCTGACCCCGTCCCCTGCTCCCCTGTTGCTCCCCATCCCTCGCTTCCCCGTTGCTCACTGGCCCGTCTCTTGCTGACCTCGACCCTTGCTTCCCCATCCCCTGCTGACCCCATCCCTCGCTGCCCCGTTGCTTGCCCCCCCCCCCCCCCCCCCCCCCCGTTGCTTGCTGGCCCCGTCCCTCGCTGACCTATTCTGTAGGAAAACCGCGGCTACTCGAGCTCGTGAAGATGCAGCTGCCAGCACACCAACTCACCTCACGCCGTGAGTTTTTTCTTTTTTTTTTCTTTCTTTTTGAACAACTACTATTTTATATTTTACAGGACTGAGCAAGTGCTCACTGATAGCGGGGTCCCTATTGCTCCGCCCGAACACACACGCTCCGTAAAAACGAGCTTCATGCCTCCACCACCGACCAACTCCAGCTCCCGAACACGCCGATCAGACACCAAGCCCGCTACAGGCAAGCCAGAGCCCAACGAACAAACGAGCAAGAACCAGGACAACAGCAGCAAAGACAACGACGAGGACAAAGACGAAGACGATAATGAAAACGATGACCACAAAAACGACGGCAACGAAAACGACAACGATGAAGCCCACGACAACAATGACAATGAAGCCAACAACGACGATGACAACGAAGCCACCGACAACGAAGACGAGGGTGAGGGCGACGAGGGCGAGGGTGGCGAGGGTGAGGGCGATGATGACCAAAAGGAAGGCACCCGCGACTACAACGAGGGCACAGGCGACTACGACGAAGCCGCCAACACCAGTACTGCCGCCACCAATGCTGATAACGCCCAGGCCAATGCCGTCAATGCCACTAGCAAGCCCAACGAAGGTGCCGAGGATGCTATGAACACCCCTGCTGCTGCCACTGCACTGCGAACTGCTGCCACTACTGCCACTATCCCCAACTCTATGCAATCTGCTGCTGGGACTGGCGAGGTTTCTAATCAACGTACGGGTTTTTATTATTATTATTATTATGTTGTGCTTATGTGTTACATTATAATTTATATATATAGTCAACAAAGGTAGGTTGAATATGGTTTTAATGTATTTAGGTTATAGTTTAAATATTATTAATCTAGATGTTGATATTCGGATGGCGAGTCCTCCAACCAGTCCACCTCGTCACACATTGCAAGGTGCTTCACGTACGACAGGTGGAGTATTTCGTGGTAGAGCACGGGGGAATGTTTTTAATCACACAGATGATATGGATGCTATGCTTGAGCCTGGCCTGCGTAAGGGTAGGGTGCATGTCTATACCTCGCATTGCGACCCAGAGGCTCACAAGCCTGACATGTCACTTACATCTGAGGTAAAATCCACCCTCAAGCCAATTCTGCAAACACTTGCAAGAAATTATTCCCCAGTTCGCAGTAAGCATGCTCAGTCTTACTCTACTGCTTTTTGACACCTTTTGGTAGAATTCAATCGTCGTGTTTTTGTTTATGAAGAGGATCTTTGGGCTGTGAAAGGTCGATTTGAAACTGCTCTTGAGAATGATGATGATGTACTGTGGGCACATGATAATGGCCAGGATATATTGTGACTTCTCATTGTAAGTCCATTATTATTTAATTTCACTTTTTTTACTAACCTTACACAAATATGAATTATAGACTGATGATAATCCTGGAACTTCAAGTACTGCTACCACTCCTTTTCCTCACTCAGGTTCTCTGTCACGCACGTCTACTCCTGCTACTTCAGGACTCCCTTCTGTGAATCCTAAAGAAGTAACACTGGGCTTACTTGGTGTTCCTACTTACCTTTGTGATCGCGCCGATCGTGGTCTTCATGTGGCATACCAGAAGTACAAGGCACATCTTGAAGCATCTCATGTGTATGACCAAATGGTTGCTGATGGAACCTGGATTGGCAGCAAGTTAACTGCTGTGGACCTGATCGAACTTTTTGTTTCAAAGTCTTATTTCCACTCACACTTCAAGAAATGTTTATGTGTGGGGGGTAGAGAAAGTGGTCTACAACTTCAAAGACTTGACTGCATATTTGGAACAGGCAGATGGGAAGGGCAAAAAGAAGGGCAAAGTTGTGAAAGAAGTTGGAGGGAATGTTAGTAATAAGAAGAAGAAGAAGAAGGGGGAGGAGAAAAGTGGGAATGGTGGTGCTAAAAAGCAAGTCAAGTAGATAAATAAACTTTGGTGCATGTTCTAAATTTCTTTTTTAGTTTATGGTTCCTTTGTCATCTGTGTTTTTTTGCCATTTCAAACATTGTGCAATCTCAGCATCTAATCTGGTACTTTATTATACTTGCTCTGGTACCAGGAGTTGCTGCACATCCAGAGGAGAGCCCGTTTCCTGATATTCCATTCAAGGTGTTCAGTCACTTTGTGAAAGAGAACTTCTGTTCCAAGATTACACTTTCACAAGTTCTTCTTGTCCTGTTTACTATAACAGACAACTCCGATTTGTTGGGCTTGCATGCAAGACAACAGAATCCAGAATTTTCAGATGAACTTCGCTCTACAGATTCTGGTTGGATAAGAGGTCTTGCACGTGCATTGCAGGAAAAATTAGGAAAGGACCATGAAAGGCTATTCAAGGATAGAAATGATAGAAATGCTGATATGAAAATTATGGCTATTGGAGAAAAGCTTGATATGCTAGCCAAAGTCTTGAATCTATATCCATATGATAAAAATGGACAATTTCAAGGGAACCTCAAGCCTATTTCCCATAAATCAATTCAAGCAGCTCAAGTTATCTGTCCAAATGCTGTGGTATGTGAAACCAACAGCTGCAACCCCTGCTCTTTGCTCCAAATAACCAAAATACGGGATATACCAAGAGTTACCCTGATTAAAGGCTCTGACATATTTGAAAATGTTCAAGTCCTTACTGGAAGGTGTCCCAAGTGCAAAACAAATTATCTGGCAGATAGAGAACGTGTAATTGGACATGACAATAAAAACATCCAAATATACTTGAATTCTGCAAAATATCTCAAGGTCGGACAGAGCATATGGGTTGATCGGGCTTTTTCAAATGCAGTTCTAAATGGAATGTATAGCTTCCATTCATCTGCTGCTGCTTATACAGAATTTTGGAATAACAGTTTCTGGAAATTTGATTCTGGGAATTCCACAAAACTCTCTCGGCGTCACATTTGGCAAGCATTTGTTCAAGAGTCTGTCCGTACTCTTGCTTCTGCAAGTAACATCAACCTGGAACTTCAAGATGGTCTTGCCATCAATGATGTAACCAGACAAGCATTTTCTGTCTTAGGTGAAAATGGAGTCATTCGTGCTGCAGACCAACATTCTTGTAAAGAATGTACTCAACCATATAAAAGTACTGCAGATATAATTACTGGGGATGATCCTGCAGCACTTGTAGGGATGGATGAAAATAGAATTGTACCTGCACTAGTTGGAGAAGGTGCTGATTTAGCAGCTGAGGCAGCTCAAGAAGCAAGACAACATGCACTGCAGTCAGCTTCTACCACTGATCAGGAGATGGATGTTGATAGTCCATCAGCTCACACTTCTTATACAACTATGGTTGTTGTAGATGGGATTCTTATATCTCCACCAGTATGTATGCTATTAAATTTATTGATATCAGCTAATTGGGATTTCAGCATTGTGCCTATGATGACTGTACTTCAGAACTTGCAAATTCTCGGGGTGGATCATTTTGTGCTCTACATGAGAACTTGCATGGATCTAAATGCCGGGTGCATGGTTGCAATACCCAAAAGATTGTTGGCACACAAGCATGTGAAAGACATCAAATTCAATGGAATAGGCATGTTCGAGGACATAATCGGCATACTATGGCTGGAGCTAGAAGAATGTTGCAAAGACCGGGGGAACGCTTGCCTTGGCAACCAGTAGCACAGACCAATCAACAACCTCATGATGAGCCTACTCCTGAGGTACAAAGAGACAACTATTTTACTCCAAACCATTTCTATTGTGTAGAAACAATATGTGCACCATGTGGTGTTGTTATTGCATGGGCAAAGTTTGCCAAATCAGAATCACCAACAAATATTCTGGCATTCCTGGAATCAGTTTATCCAAATGAAGAGTCACGGCCGGACTATATCTGCATTGACAAGGCTTGTCTGGTACTTCGCACAGCCATAACCAATGGTAGCTGGGATGCAATATGGAAAAACACAACATGATTTATAGTTGACTCCTACCATTACATCAACCATCGCACAACCGATTATTTGTGCCGAAAATGGTGTAATCCAGCCCCATTGAATGGCTCTGCCCCCAATCTTGTCATTGTGGATACTGATAATCAAGGTCAGCAATACTATAAACGAGCCTTTAATACACAGGTATGGCATTTATGATATAGTAATAATTTTATAAGTTGCTGATTGAAATGAATATAGGCATGTGAACAGCTGAATTCCTGGCTGGGTGGCTTTGAATCAATCCTCAAAAGAATGACTCCAAGCAATTTTAACTGGTTCTTACATGTTATGCTATTCTATCACACAAGACTAGTACTTGAGAAACAAGCAAGCAAAGCAAGTAATATTGAAGACAAAGAAGATGATGATGATAAAGGTGATAATATTGACTAGTTTAGTTTGTCTACACTCTATGTATCTTAATTAGGAATTGGACTTGCAAACTTTTTTATTTTTCTCAATCTGAGCTCGGACTTTGCTAGGATTCCACTTGGACAACACTCAGACTCATTAGGAATTGGACTTGCAAACTTTTTTATTTTTCTCAATCTGAGCTCGGACTTTGCTAGGATTCCGCTCGGACAACACTCGGACTCATTAGGAATTGGACTTGCAAACTTTTTTATTTTTCTCAATCTGAGCTCGGACTTTGCTAGGATTCCGCTCGGACAACACTCGGACTCATGAGGAATGGGACTTGGCAAACTTTTTATTTTTGCTCGGACTCACTCGGACTGAGCTCGGAATTCACTCGGAATTTGCACTTCAAACTGCTAGGAATTCACCCATTTCAACAGTCCGAATGGAATCCTAGCAGTCCGAACGGAATCCTAGCAGTGTGCTAGGACTTGACTAGGATTCTGGTCGGAATCCTAGCAGTCCGAACGGAATCCTAGCAGTGTGCTAGGACTTGACTAGGATTCTGGTCGGAATCCTAGCATTCCGAGCGTTCCGTTTGGACTAGGTGGGGGAGTGTAAAGTACAGGACGCCCCCTGGCATTTGTTGGGATTGCAAGCCCTCTCTCCTGCGCAATGACGGAAGACTGTGTCCCAGCAGTGGATGCAGTCACCATCTGCACACTTTCCACCGAGACTTTTGAGGCCTTTGGCCCTGATACCCAGCCTGGCAACTGCCTGGTCAACTCAGACAGGATCACCCCTCACTGCCTGCCCTCTAAAGGGACAGATGAATACAAAGAATATGTCAGTTGTCTGGACCACATGCTGGCCGAGGCCAGGGCGGATCCCAACTGCCTTATCATTAGCTGTGATGGCTCCGTGCCCAAGACAGCCCACCAAGCTGCGGTGGCTGCCCTGGTCTTCTGGGGTAACCAGGAAGTCTGCTGCATCACTGCATATGCCGGTCGAGCCACCTTGACTGATGCTGAACACATTGCCCTCCAGATGGGAGTGGCCACTGCCTTGGGCATCAGCTGCAAGCATCTGGTGATCTTCACAGACTCACTGGTGACTCTGGAGTCGTGGGTGGTCTGCTCCCCACATGGGGGACAGCAATATGCCCTCAAGGCATGTTGTGCTATCTGGCTGTGGTTTGAGCTCAGACCAGACCAGACCATTCACCTGTGGTTCATCCCCTCCAAGGCGGAGTGGGCCATCCATAAACTTGCCCACAACATAGCTACATCCCTCAAGTGGCCACTCTGGATTCCCCCCCCCCCCCAAATGACCAGCAACTGGCTGCTCTCCTCTTTTACCGAGATGGCAGAATCAGACTGGCAGGCCCACTTTGCAGACCCCAAGTATCAAGGGAGGAGCTTCCTGGACCTGAGGGCCCAGTGTAAGACCCCCGCCATGCCCACCACGTCAGGTTGCAGGCCCTGGCTCAAAGAGACTGCAAACAATTGCAGGTTGATGGCCTCGCTCTGCTGATGCATCATGGCGCATGCCCCTATCAGGAGCTACCACAACTGCTTCTTTCCCAGCAAAGAATCTCACTGCACCTGCCTACCCCGGCCCTTCCAGGACCAGGATCATCTGCTTCAAGTGTGCCCACACCTTGCATGCAAGAAACACCGGCAGGGCCCATATTGGATTGCAGACCTTGTTGAATTCCTTGAGTCAAAACTGCGTGCATTTGCCTTTGCCCCCTCTTAGGGTGGGATCCGGGATGGCATATGACCCCCGTCTGGTGGCTTGATGTGCCCAAAGGCCCGCTGAACACATGTTTTGGTCTCCGGACCGGTGTATGTCTTCTGTTGGTAATGCCAAACCACAGGTTTGTCGCCAGCAAGGCTAGGGGGCCACCGTGAGGTAGTACCATCCCATCCATGGGGCAGCTAAGTGGGGAGGGGCTGCACTCAGGCAACTAAAGGGCCCCAGGTGCCACTGGGCCATTTGGCTAGTGGGTTGGTCAACCTGTGGGAAGGCCTGTAATCCTCATTCTGGGCCACTGCATTGGTGGGCGTGCATGGCTAATAGGGGCTGGCAGGAGGCAGCGGGGAAGGGGGCAGGGGTGAGTTAGTATGTGCCATTGGGAGTGCTGGCAAGCTGGTTCAGGGAGACACCCAAGCGCCCTTGACCTGTAGTCTGGCCATGTGAACATGTGACCCATCAACCTTTGGGGTGCTCACGGGCCTTCACACACCTCTGTGCAGTATCAGGGCTGTAGTCTCCCCTCCAACTTACATCTTATACCTGTTGTCTGTCTGTAGTAGATAGCTGTGGACTGCATCCATGCACCACATTAAATATTGTTGAATTAAAATAGTTAAATAAATAAATAAAAAAAGACTGAACAACAGTCACCCATGTGGTCACCCAAGCTCTGGGTGACTCAGAAATAGTCTTCCAAATGGTCACCCAAGCCCTGGGTGACTGAGAAATAGTCACCCATGTGGTCACCCAACCTCTGGGTGACTCAGAAATAGTCCCCCAAATGGTCACCCATGTGGTCTCCCAAGCCTTGGGTGACTGAAAACAAGTCACCCATGTGGCCATATAATCACCCATGTGGTCACCCAAGCTCTGGATGACTGAGAAATTGTCACCCATGTGGATCCCCAGGAATTTAGTAGGACAACTCAGACTCCAGTCGGAATTTAGTCAAACAACTCAGACTCCAGTCAGAACAGGTGGGGGTGCGCAAAGTTCTGAGTTACCCAGAGCTTGGGTGACCACATGGGTGACTATTTCTCAATCACCCAAAGCTTCGGTGACCATTTGGGGGACTATTGAGCTCCCCCCCTCCCTTTAATTTTATTTCATATATATATATATATATATATATATTATTTATACTCTACTTTAATTAATATAGAAACTACTCTGTTAGAGTGAGGGGACATGCCAGACACACAACCACATGACACCCAGGATGACAGAGCACCCCCCACCACTACTGTGAGCAACTGCTCACAGGGTGGAGGGGGGTGCAAGAGGCAAGGGTGACTTGAGTGGAATTTCTGGAATATGTGGAGGAGTGTCAATTATGGTGCAAAATTCTGGATGGATTAAATCCTACTTCATTATATCACCCATCAGTATTTCTCTGGCTTCCTCACTTGCTGGATACTAGTGGAGTTATTACTTGCCCCAATTCTACTTGCAATTGGTACAAGAATATAAATCATCCAATGACAATTAAAGGGTGGAATGATGATCCTATTGCACAATGTATTGTTGGTCTTGATTGGATTTTTACTATATTATGACTATGTGGATCCAATGCAGGGCTGAAAATGATCAGCCTGCACTAGGTGGATGTGGGAGATCATACAATCTTTATGATCCTGCCATGTTGGAGCAGTTTGATCCCTGAGTAGCAGCTTCATTTCCTGCATTCCTGGCACATTGAAGTGGCATTGATAAGACTTTAATGACACTTATCAGAGCTGGGATGTCATACCGAGTTAGTGCAAGTGCTTGGTCAACAATCCTTTGTGAATTACATGTCTGTGAACATGATCTTCATGAACTACAATATCTTCATACAATTCAAAGGCAAAACAAAAAGTCTACCAATCAGATTCAAACAAAATCTTATCTGCCTTTTTCTGAATTTGATGACAAAGGGGGATATGCAGGCTTTTATGCATTAACAGGCCATGTTATAAAATGGGATTATTCTTTCAAGCTACCAAAATATCTTATGAAACTTGATGGAGTTATGTCATTCTCAGCCTTGTTTATCATCATAAATGAGTTTGAGCAAATTTGCTTTCAGGCATTTGTCACAACTAAGTCTCTATCTCATATCTGATCAGGACTTGAAGCCATGGTAAAGTCACTTAGTGATCATGGACTCCCACAGCCAGTTCTTGGATTTACTGATAATGTTGCTAGTGATGCAGCAACATTTCTGCAGTGTATTCCATCTTTGGGAGAAAATGTAACACCTGTGGAACTTGATGAATTTGGTGACCTTCCAAGGCTGTCTTTGCCATCTGATGTAACTCCTCTAGTTTGCAATACTGAGGCTGAAATTGAAAGTGCATGTTTGGAAATTATTGGGCTACTTCATGATAGCATCTCAAAGTTGTATATTGGTTTTGACATGGAGTGGGAATTTGTTATTCTTTTGGGTCACAAAAAATAGCCCTTATACAAATAGCCCTTTCCAAAACAGTGTATTTGCTTTGGGTTTATATTCTCAAGAAATTGCCTAGTACATTGCAAACTATTTTAAAGTCATTGCAAATCATAAAAATTGATTGCAATGTTGGTGGAGACCTGGCAAAGCTTTTTCAGAACTTTTCTAACTTTGCATATGACTCTAATACTCATGAGAAGGGTGTCATTGAACTTGGATGTCTTGCATCAGAGAAAAATGTAGTCTCCTCAGGAAAGGCATCTCTTGTTGAGATCACTGCAGCTACATTGCAACAAAGTCTTTCTAAGAAACATGAACTTCTGAATGGGGTGCAGAGATGTTGAATGAGGATCAAATCCACTATGCAGCACTTGATGCTTGGATTTCTTTGCAAATATGGGATGTTTTAAATGTTTACAAGACTGCAGGGGCACCAATGTCCTCAGCTACACCTGTTGGCCAACTAGTCAGTCTTTTTGTCTGGAAGCAAGAAGTAGCTCATGGAATTATTGTAAAACAACCTGCCCAGTTCACTTTACAGCCTGGGACTAACAGCACTCCTCCTATAATGATCATTGTTTCCACGACAAAGACCTGTGCTGTCATTCAGATTGACAAAGTGTTAGCTCCAAAATGTGTCATTGCATATCACAAAAAAGCTCTTAGTGATATTCAAAATGATTCCATATCATTTGAAGTTGTAGTAAGCACATCAGCACTACAAACATGAAATATACAGCAGACAAAGCTAGTATTGGAGCCTGAACAACAGCCTGGAACTGCTCAATTGATTTCTCTGCCTGATTTGCCTATTCCAGAAGCTCATGATATCCAATTGTCTCTAGAAATTGATAATTCTGGACACAAATCAGATGATGAATCTGAGCCAGACATAGACAACCAACCAGAGGATACAGAGGATTTTCCAGAATATAATGGATATATACAAGATGCACTAGCAGAAAGAATTTCAGGGATATTGGCAGATATCTTTCATGAAATTGAGAAGGTTACAAGAACAATTTCTAGAAAGCATACACTCTGCAGAAGGTTTGCCCAGGCATTTAGTGATACAATGTTGGTACCAGATGAAGGGGATAAGAAGTCTGTTGAAGGGGTCTTGACCAAGAGGAATATCAAATGGGAAGCAATATGATCAAAGTCACCTGCATGGTTATGGAAATGAGTTCACAGGTACGTTTCAAACAAGGATATTTTGTACCATCTGTTATCTGAGCTATTTCAGTCCTGGGAATATCAAATGGGAAGCAATATGATCAAAGTCACCTGCATGGTTATGGAAATGAGTTCACAGGTACGTTTCAAACAAGGATATTTTGTACCATCTGTTATCTGAGCTATTTCAGTCCTGGGGTTCAGTCAAGTGTTCTATCACAAGCAGACACTTTTCAGTGCAGAAACTTGGAAAAAAGCTGAAAGAGTTTTACATAATGTGAAAAAAGGTTGGATATCAGATCCAACCAATATTCTACTGTATACACTTGAAAGCCAAGACAAAAATGGGCTTGCAATATATCACTGTATTAGAGGAACTAATTCTGTGGAAAGGTCTGTTCACAATTCTATCAGACATAAATTTGCATCCTTAAATGCATCTCCAGAACTAGCAGATGCCCTCATTGCTGATTTTCAGCATAGGCATAGTTATGATACAGATTCTATGCACATATTGGGAAAACAATATCTTGGTCATTACAATCCATAGATTGATCATGATATTCTTCAGCTGCAATCAGACATAAAGTGGAAGCTGGCCAGTGTCCACAAAACTATTATATGTGGGTGGGCACTTCAGGATACAGATCCAATGTCCTTTCAGTGCACTGATGAACAATTTGGAATTATACAAATACCTGGGATACTCTGGATTCAGAATGACTTCAATTCACACGCCATTGATCCTTCTGAAGAATCAAATGTTTATCCTACCAAGCTTCTGTTAGAGGAAGAGTTTAAAGTATTCCATAAATCTGTAACTGTGAAGGGAATGTGGGCAGCACCAACAGGCCTGCCTGATTTTGATGGCATGGCAGCTTGGTGGTCATCAAAGGCAGATGGCAAGACAATTTTTCATAAATTGAGGGAGCACTTGGCAACATACTATAAAACCTGGTCAGAGACACAGAAACAAACTGAGTCCATGGTTGCAAGTTTACTTCAACAAAAAAAGAATGAAGCCTGCATAAGATCCATTGGGCATATATCATATGTACTACCTGCTGCACCCCACAATCAACCTGGTGTATATTTGCCACTGACAGAAGATACAATAATGGAGATGGCTACAGGTGCTGAAGCATTTCCAGCTGAGAATGAGCAGCAAATCCCTCAACCAGTAGCAATGGAAGCTGATGATAGGATTCAGCAGCTATTTTACTTTTCAGAGCCACTGGATACTGTATCTGTGTTTACACATTCTACTGGTAGTACTAGTGGTTCTATACCAACATCATCTGTTGCCAGAGCTCTAGTATCCAGCAGTGCTGTAGTTCCCCACATGGCTATGCCATCTATGGTGCAGCCAAATTCTTTTTCCCACCCAGCAACATCATCCAGTACATCACAGTTTGTTACTTGGGGATCAGAAGGAAAAAGAAGAAGAAGATGTGCAGTATGCAAAGAAGCTAATAGGAATGGCTATGATTGCCCAGGAGAGAGAGACAGATCAAAGTGCAGATACTTGTAAGCTTAAATGGATTCTTACTGTCCCTGAAGTTGCCATGCTAATTGATGAGATTAGATTATAGTACCAATAAAAAAAGGTATCAAGAGGTCTATATTTGTATTATACCAATGACTGGACAAGAAGAATATTATTTGTTATAAGGAAAAGAAAATGTAATGGCCATCAATTGAACTCTTGATCTTCACATAGCTTATGTAAGCTATGCAGTGTTACACAGTCAAAAACTCCAGCTGCATCACAGCAGCCTATCAAAGACAGGTGACCTGAGCATCAAGTCACCTGAATCTGAATTTTTGATTGTTTTTGATTTGTTCCAGACATGGCACCAGAGCCCAAGTTTTCTCATTTTGCACTTTAACTTACTCCTCCCAAGTCCTCTTTTTTCCATCACCACTGGCATGGCCACAGCACAACTGCCTCCCTGTAGAATCTGCCAGTGCAGATCATTACTCCCTGATAATTCAACTGAAAGTTGCATATGTGCACATTCTGCTACAGACCATCACAATCCTCCTCTCCTCCTTTCATGGACATGCAGTAATGTGTGTGTCTTCACTGTGGTCAGCACACACTCTTTTTCTTTTGTTTTTTCTCACAAACTTTCAACAGATTGATCCTTATCCACATGCACACTCACTCTGCACTCATTGCAATCTAGCATACTTCTTCCATGACTCCATTCCAGTCACCAACACATTGCCACCAGCCTCATCAGCTCTGCCATCAGGGACATTGACACAAAGACCTCATGCATCAGGCTAGGGAACGACCTCTATGGGCAGTTGCCCATGCACTTGGACGTATACTGCTATATACAGTGGCTGGTAAAATCATGTGATGGTGTATATAAATATCACATGACATATATTTCTGGTGGAGGAGTCACATGATTTGTTTAATACAAAGAAAGACAAATATTCATCAAATGGCTCTACAATAAGGTTTGGCTTATATAAGTATGATTTTCTGGCCTCAAATAAGATTGCTACATAAGATCAGGGTCCACTATGGCATGCTATGTTTGGTCTAATAAGGCAATGAATGGACTTTGACAAAATTTTGCAAAGTCCTCTGAATGCATTATATTTGTTATTCTCAATAAGGAAAAGGTTTTGAGTGATGTGACTATTAATATTCTTGATGCCAAGAACATTGGCTATCCAACCATATCATTTTTTCCCAAAAAGGAAATTGGTGTTTTTTGCAAACTCTCATATGTGTATTGTTTACATGTGTTATTCTCAATAAGAAAGCAAATTTTGATGATAGATGTTTTGATGCCAAGAAAAATCCCTCTCCAACCATACTATTTTTTATCTTTCCCAAAAAGGAAATAGTCACATGACATCATGCCTGTGCACCTGAATAATCATGTGACATTTTCATAATTGTTCTCCAGCCTGATGCATGAGGCCCAGTGAAAACCAGCGCTGAGCTGATCTGAGTGCATCTGAGCAAATCTGAGCAAGGCTGAGTGCTCAGGCCACTGCAGTCTTTGTCAGAAAATGTCTGTTTTTCAGATGAGATCCGAGCTCTTCTGTGTCAATCCAAAGGAATATTAACCCACTTTCGGTTGTCATCTGCATTGCACTGCGTTCTACTGCACTCTACAGAGGTGCTCAGACAATTCTATTATTGCTAGATACACAGTATTGTCCAGATGGCATATGAGTCTATCCAAGTCTATCCAAGCCCATCTGAATCATTCCAGCTCCTCAGCTCCCCATTGTCCCATTGCCCATATTGTGAAGGTCTCCTTGATAAATATAAGGCAGAAGAATCATGGCGGAGACATGACAATCAACTAGTCTTTGAGGGTCCAGTTGCACCAACCGAAAAAAAACCACAACCCAACTGAACCCAACCGGAAAAGACCGGAAATTCGGTCACAGTTGCAACCGGTTGACATATGGTTGCAGTCGTGGTTGAAGTTCTATCCTTCAGCACTAGAACCACTTGCAACCGGTTGTGACCAGTTGCATGTCAACAACCTGTAAATAATTCTACCTAACTGAGCCCATGTACAATGAAGAAGATGGCTCCGGAGCCCTACATCAACATTACATGGCACAGATGCTTATCATGATACACATGCAGGTCAACTACATAAAGACTATGTAGTACACACGTTGCAACAATGATGCAGCACAGCCTGCAGCGAGGTAACAGCATGGCGAGCACCAAGCTGCAGCGAGAAATAGTATTCCTACACTTAAACACTCATTTTAACTCACATCTTCCACCTAGCGCTGCTAACTTTCGTTACCTCAATGGGCAATGGCAAGAGAACTACACGTCCTGATAAGGATAAGTCTAAGCCAGTGGCCACTAAGAAGAGAGGACCCACCATGAAGGCAAAGTTGAACACCACTCAGAAGCGGAATAAGCGGCTGGCTGATGAGCAGGATGAAGATGACGAGGAGGAGGAGGAGGAGGAGGAACCACAGAAAAGTAAACGTAAGAAAGCCAAGGTCACTGAAGAGTCATCAGAGGAGGAGCAACCCAGCCCATCAATGCGGAAGACCAAGTCAAAGCAAAAGCCAAAAAAGAAACAGGGTGTTGAGAAGGAGGTCGAGGTGGTTGAGGCTGGTGAGGAAGAGGATGGTACAATTGAAGAAGTTAACAATATCAATGAGGTTGAGGAAGAGGAGGAGGAAGTCGTGGCTGTAAGTTATCATACCCAATCTCGCAATATGGTGTTGCTTACCTATATCCCACAAGGATCTCGACGAGCATCAAGGCGAAGGAATTGCTAGCAAATGTCCTTTGAAAAAAGACTCCACGCGTGACCTCCTTACTGTCTTCAGTCAGACCCTCAAAGTCAGCTTCAAGACGAGGGCAGGCCCTGAGCTGGTGACAGGCAGGTGGTGCAGTCTTTGCAGGTTAGTAACCAGTCAACGCAAAAAACCTCATTTTGCTCACCTGGTGCCCTAGAACAGTTACAGAAAAGGCTCTCATAGAAAAGAGGCGCCCCAAACAAACCCTTAGACAGTGTTTCTTGAAGGGTGGGAACTCCACATGTCGTGGGCACATTGCAAGCAACCATTTTGAGGAATAGGAGCGCCTCTGCAAAGCCATGAAAGTGAAGGTGAACCATTGATGTATCCCGGAAGCAGTTGCACTTGCCAGGAAGGTGAAAGGGAAGGGGAAGGAGAAGGTTTCAACACAGTTGAAGCTGGAGTTTGGGAAAGCAGTTGAGTTTACGAGGGAGGGAATATTGGAGGCAGTTGCAAAATTCATTGCCTGTGACAACCAGGTCCATCAATGTCTGACACATCTGATGTCTTGCACAATGTTCTGATGTTCTCACACAGGCCATGATGGTTGCTGACAAGGCACGATTCCGGAATTGTCTTGTCTCGATGTGGCCGAACACAAATAAGGCAGATTTGCCGACAGCTCATGACGTCACCCTATACATCCATAACGCCTTTATCAATCATGTTCAGGAGCTCAAAGAGGAGATCCAGGTAATGCATTAAACTCACCTCACGAAACTAGACCGATTGCTATACAGAATGCACCAGGAAAGATCTCAACAACTGCTGATGGCTGGACCGCAGATCATACAAAGCAAGGTTACCTCGGCATGACTGCCCACTGGATCAACATTGATCCTGACACAGGTAAATGGACCCTCCGAGCCGAAGTCGTGGGCTTCCGTCTGATCCATGGTACACATGGTGGCGATAACCTCGGTCGATACTTTGTGGGTCTTTGCGATCGCATAGGCATTATGTCACGTTCCAATTCTAAGGTGAGCCACATTAGTAACATGAAAGATATGATAGTCAGATTGGGTTCAGCTGTATACAGCGACATTAGACAACACTTTGTCAAACACAACGTTGTGCGAGACAATTGAGTCCCAGCATGCACTGCGACAGCTTCCGAAGTGGTCTGCAGCTGAGAATCAGCTTCCGTGCGTCTCAGGGATCTGTGCACATTCTTTGTGGACTGACCTGGTACAGGTGCTTGGAACATGTTGTCAACCTTGCAACGATCGATGTCATGTCCTACATCACGAAAATAGCTGCCGTCGAAACCAGCAACGCCATTTGGGAGTATGATCCGACGCTTGTTGACAATCGCGTACTCAATGGCAATCTCGATGTGATCGCAGCAATCCGTACATTAGCAACAAAGGTGTGGAAATGAAACCATATATATATCCCAGAAAAATCAACTGACAACTTGCACAGATACAGGCCTCAGGCCAACGAATTCAATACTTTCACGAGCTCCAAATCAAATGTGGCATCACAATGCCTCTCAAGATACCCCTTCATAGCAATGTCCGATGGTGTTCTGCTTTTAATATGCTGGATCGGGCTTACAAGCTTAAGGCAGTAAGTTACGTTAGAGTCAATTCCCCTGAATTGCCCTCATCAGTCAGTAGGCCATCAACCTCTTCATTTCTTCTGCAGACCAACTGTACGGCCACATCACGACGTTACGATGTGATGGACGCATCTCCAAGAAGATTCTCTGGTCGGCATTTACCCTGGCTGATGCAGATTGGGCATGAGTATTAGACGCCAAGACAATCCTCGCAGTGAGTTCTTAGTTTATTGCCATCTGCTGTGATCTCACTGCCCACACAGGATTCCAATCGCGTTCTACACCATTTCTCCGCAGACCAGCAACCGACCCTGTACCGCGCACTACCTGCACTCGAGGACCTTCAGACGGTATGGGAGGCAAAACTCGTGGACCCTCACTACGAACTATATCATCCAGCGATTCGTGACGGGCTTGTGAAACTAGCCAAGTATTACTCCAAGTTTGATGAGAAACCTTCTTACATTCTCGCACTGGGTACATGATCTGTAGCAATAATAATTCTTCAGAGCTAATATCCACTTATACAGTTCTTCACCCCTACTTCAAGTTACACTACATCGAGCTTGCATGGGGGGAGAAAGAGCAAGAAAAGGAGATTGCGGCAGGAAATCCACATGCCAAGAATTGGTATAAGGAGGCGGAGAAGATTGTGAAGAGTGCTGTAAGTTAATTCTCATCGTTCTGCTCCTCTCTACTGACTAAGAAATATATACTCAGATGGCTGAGTATTGGGCCACTCGTCCACAAGCCCAGAATGCTACGCCCGATACCCCACCATCATCTCCATCAACATCTGATCACGAGCACCCAGCCGCTTCCTTCCTTTCTGAATTCGATCGCCACCGCCTCCAACTCATTTTGCAAGGCAACGATGAAGAGTGGCAATTGGAGTTGCGTCGGTACCTCGATGATGTTCCTGCTGATGTTACAAGGGATATAGACATTGTTAAGTGGTGGCAGGTGTGTCTTCGCCTCATAATAATCAATCAGAACACTAAATACAGTGCATTGGTATAGGACCATGCGAAGATATATCCAACACTTGTTCGGATCGCCCTCGACGTGCTACCTAGTCAAGCATCGTCTGTTCCATGTGAATGTGTGTTCTCAGGCAGCAAACTCATGGCCACAGATCGTCGGGCGAGACTTGGGCCACAGTTATTTGAGAAACTACAGTTGATGAAAGGGTCGTGGCGAGGTTTGACCGTCGATCTTGCACAACTCAACTCGGACGTCATTGAGGAGATTGTTGACAATGGCGAGGGCCTTTTATTGGCTGACGAAGAGCTCACTATGTGGGATGAAGATGACGCATGGTGTGGTAGGGTCAGCTGCCCTGCTCGTCAACTGACCCTTTCCAGAGATTTTATTCCAGTCCTACTGCCAGCACCAAAAATCAAGAGTCATCGTATACATTTCCCTTTACCATACCTTTATCAATATTTTGTGTTGCTAACTCCATTTAATTATTTTCTAGTTCATTGACACTGTATCCAAACGACACATCAATTACTGATGGATTGGTACAGGATTTTGATGCTTTAATTAACTTTTTATTTTTCCTTCTTGGTAAAAGTTAGTCAACATCCAGATCAATGGGCCGAACAACTGGACAGTAGGGTCGAGAGGCTTCGTTTGATGGCTCTCCGCACTTGCTGGGGTCACAAGTCGCGTTCCGCAAATAGAGATCCCATCGACGAGCCTTTCCCTGAGTCATTCCCAGCCTGTGAAACCCCGAGACAAGGATTTGGCATGCTTATTTTGGGTTTCATTACAGTTATTTATCAAGACTTCTTTCTTACTTCATCTATCTGGTTGTTTGGTCCCTTCGATGCAAGAGAACGTGTGCGAGGGAGTTGTTTGTAGTCTTCTACACCCGCTTGTACTTAAGGTGTCCTCCCACCTGTTGAATGGAGGAGATATGGCCTTTCACTCACTTCATTCCCCCCTCCTTTAAGTGTCGTCGCACCCAACTGCTTCATATTTCCACTCTTTTTCCCATTCTCGCTTACCCCATTCCTTGCGACGTGACAACCTCGTCATTGGTTCCCCAATAGAACCTTTGACCCTGCCACAATGGGCTATTTGACTTTGTTCATTCCTTTACATGTTCTCTCGTTCAAATCTAGCATACAGTAATGATATGTCTCGTTATCGCACCTGCCTACCCTGCTGCCAGTGCGAGTTGTAATCGTCAGCACCAAGACATTTGCAACGATGGCCATGGCATAGTAACGGCCCGGGTGTTTTGTATATATTTGCACATGTGTTGTGCAAGTGAACAGCAAGATACATCGACCATCTCATTTGTCGTCTCAACATCTCCTTCTGCGATTGGAAGTACTCGAGAGTTCTGTGGTCAGTGAAAGCTTTGAACTGGGCACCAAGCAGGTGGGATCACCATTTCTTCAATGCCTTGATAATGGCAAGAAGCTCCTTCTCATGGACTGAATAATTCTTCTCGGCGTCATTGAGCTGGTAGGAGTCATAGGCAACTGGCCGGGATGTATCCCAGGTTTTCCCAAAGCTTAACACAGCCCCAGTCCAGCGGTCACTGGCATCAGTGGTGACATAGATGTTTGATGCTTTGTCTTTGTAATTAATTACAGTGCGACAGTCAGCACTGAGAACAAGTTGTTTGATGTGGTCAAATGCATTCTGATGTTCTGGGGTCCATGTGGGGAATCGTCGGTCACATTCCTTGGTAGTGAGGGGGGTGAGGACACTCATGTATTCTGCAAGTGCTGGAAGGAAGGTGGCAATGTATCTGGTTAGTCCTAGGAAACCTCGGACATTGGTGGCAGTTGTTGGTTGGGGCCAGGCCGCAATATGGTCGGTTTTGCATGGGTCAGGTTTGATCCCAGCCCCAGAGACAATGTGGCCAAGGAAACATAACTCAGTGGCAAACAGGCTGGATTTCACCTGGTTGCAATAGATGCTGGCTTTGCGGAGGGCCTGAAGGACTGTATTGCAGTTTCTTTCATGTTCCTCCATGGTTTGTGACCAGATGATAATGTCATCGAGGTACACATGGCAAATTTTTCCAATGTGTTCTTGGAGCGCATCAGTCATTCGGCGCTGGTGTGTGGCAGGGGCATTGCATCCACCCTGTGGCATGACAGTCCATTCATAGAGTCCCCACGGTGTTCTTACAGCAGTGAGGTGAATGTTGTCAGGGTGTACCCGTGTTTGGAAGAAGGAGTTAGTCATGTCCATCTTCCCAAAGATCTTTCCCTTCCCGCAATTGGCGAGTATGTCGTCAATGCGAGGTAGGGGGAAGTTATCTCGGACAGTGTTACTGTTGAGAGACCAGTAGTCGTTTACCCAGCGGGGGTCAACTGTTAAGTCAGGGATGCCAGCTTTATATTTTGGGACACAGAATGCTGGCGAGGCATATTCTGATGAAGATGGTCGTATTCGGCCAGCCTTTAGGTGGTCATCAAGTAATCTTTTCCAAGATTCTTGGTATTTCTTTGGTGCTGCATATCCTTTGCCATTATTGACCTTGGTGGGGTCTTTGAGCCGGATGCGGTGGAACATGTGTCCAGGGACTTCAGAGGTATTTTCTGGGAGTCGGAGTGGGAAGTGGTCGGCATATTTTAGTTTCATTTTCCGGTCTGCTTCTTTGAGGACCTCTTGGAATGCAAGGCCTTCAATGCGGTCTCGAACAGCAGCCATGATGGGGCCAGGGAGGAGGTAACCAGCAAGTGTTGGTGCTCCGGTCTGCTCAAGAGTGGTAGGCTTGGGTGCCCGAACTTTCTTTGTCATTGGTGGCTGTGCTGTTTGCCGATGTTTGTAGCTGTGTTCCAATCCTGAGGTGCGAGAGGAGGGGGGTTTAGGAGGTCGTAGCCTGTGCATTTGTCAATGGCCTTTTGCTCATGTGGGTCTATCAGGATCTGTTCTGATGAAAGAAATGGCATTCCTAGAATAATGGGGAATGGTAGCCCCTTAATTACTTTCATCTTGTGTACTCCTGACTTCCATATCCCCCGTTCAGAGCTGAGGTCTAGTTTCACATACTCCTCAGAGACAAGTGGCAGCATTGATAAGGAGGACATGTTGTTCTCCTTGGCAGGGAGACGATATCGTCGGAGACCAAGTTTCTTGACAAGCTCCAGGCTAATCACTGTGCAGGCCGATCCAACGTCAATTAGTGGTTGGACTGGCATGGGGAATTTGGAGATGAAGGGGCCAGTAGCAAAGAGGTTGGTGTATAATTGTGGGACAGTGAGGGGGACATTGACGGGGGAAGGGACGTACGAGTCTGTTTCAGAATCTGAGATGTGTCCGGCGGCCATTGCCATGTTTTGGGCTGGCGCTGTCAGGGTCATGTAGGTCACCGGGTCAGGCCATGAGTTAGTTGCAACCATTGGACAGTTGGTGAAGGTGTGCCCAACATTGAGCTTCCTGCACCGGGTGCATCCATTGTGGTCATGGATGAGGGTTCTCTCGGCCTCAGTGAGGGCCGGCAGGCAAATTCTCTCGGCCTTCTTAGTTTGGCTGGTGGGGGTAGAGGTAGAGGCATGGGAGGTCAAAGGTGCATCTGTGAGGCGGGAGAGGAGATCCTTTTTTTCACCTCAGCGTGCAGTGCGGGCAGCGGCCGAGGCATTGATCATCTTTTGGGTCCGGGCGTTTTCAGCCCGCATACGGTCATCCCGCTCCTTAACCTCAAAGGCCCAGGTAGCGAGATCAGTGGCTAGGACTGGTTCAAGGCTTAGATTGAGCCTCAGGTCCGGGTGTAGGTTGGATTGGAGTTGGACCTTGAGCTGGACCTTGGTGAGTGCTTTGCTTGGCGCTGAGGTGGTGAGGATTGCGTTGAGGTTCTCAACCTCTATTTTCCAATCCATAAACTCCCGGTTGCCTTGGGTTGTGGAGAGGATCGTTTCGAGGATGTCATAGCACCAGTTCTTCTCGAGGACCAGTTGGGCCAGCTCAGTGAGATACTGATCCAGGGTGAGGGCATCAATCCAAGTTTGATCTGCCTGATACCAAGAAATGAGGCGTGGCTCAAACATCCCCTCAGCAACGTAACTGACAATTTCAGTGCTGGTCTTCCCACCATGCTTCTTGTATCGTTTGCATGCAAGGGTCCACGACTGCATGATGAGTGGGGTGATTCTGCCTGCAGTGAGCATCGGGCATTCCTTCATCTTCGTGACCTTGACTTCAGCAAGGGGTTGTGTGGTTGGTGACATGGCAATTCGGGCAGCAGGTAAGGTGGCTTGGTAGTTGCAATGGGAGGTGGCTGTGGTAGGTGCACTTTCGTTGGTAGACAAGTCAGTACTAGGTGATGGGGACAGTGGTAGAGACACCGGGCTGTTTGGCTTGGGGCGTGGATGTGTGTCCGTTAGGATCTGTAGTTTGGCAGGTTGGCCAGGGTCCTGCAACTTTCTTCTCGCACTCCTGGTGAGGAGTGGAATCGAGGTAGAGGGTTGCCAAGACAGTGTGGGTTCGTCAGGTATTGAAAGACGCAGTCGGTGTCAAAAAAACAGTGAAAGGCTGCCTGGTTAGGTAGCCTCACTAAGTCAGATGGTAAGACAGGATCACGTTATCTTTGTTGCACAAGGTAAAGAGTCAGTCTAAGATACATAAGAAGGTCGGTAAACTATACCTTTGTTGCACAAGGTAAAGAGTGGGGCAACAAAGGAAAAAAAGATGGTATATATATGAGATTTGAAACCATGTTGGAAAGTGGCCGCATCGAGTGTAAGTTGATATATGATCACCGATGTTCGCCGATGTTCAGGATGGCTGTGTAGCCATTGTAAGCATCAATGTGTGCCGATGTTCGCCGATGTTTGTGGTGGCTGTGCATGTTTGTGTCGTGAGTCTGGTCGCAGGCTTACACAACACACTCAAAGTCAGCTGCTCATGTTGGAATTCATTGTCATAGTGGCAAGACAGCTGGCCAATTTGCACTCCCTGCTCAATGCTTCATATTTCTAGCAAAAGATGAGCATAGTACCACTGCATGATACTGTCAGTACACACCTTTTTTGTTTCAGAAGAGGTACTGTCCCATGCCATTTTGAATTCAGAAATTGTTGGCAAATGTTCCTTAAGGTAATCAATCATGAAAAGATTGCTGGTAACAGGTGATTCAATAAGTCATGAAGCGATCAACTTAGATCTTACCGTGCTGTTAATAATGTGGGTGATGCCACCATTAGCTTTCCTCTTTTTTTCACCCCTAGTGGTGCTAGAAGGCACCATGTGCATCTCCTTGATTGGAACTTGATTTGGCGGTCTTCATATCAAAAGGCCAGCCCTACCACTTGGTGTTAGTTACTAAAAATGATCAAGTATGTACCACGTACAATGGGTTTATCTAAGAGAAACATCATCAATCAGTGAAAGGGGCTAGCAGTGATGAATAATTTACTTGGCGTGACTGCCCCTACTTGTGAGGCACTTCCATATCCATAACACCAACTGAACTTGTTGCAGTGGCATCCTCCCTGACCCCCGCTGGGCTGGATGGCATATTATCAGTTGACATGGGAGGAGGCAATGAGAATGACGGGTTTGGGCCATTCAGTAATGGCTGTGCTTGCTCACACAGTGGAGCTGTATCACACCAGTCAGCAATGAAGGGCGTTCATAGAGCAGCATACATGGAAGGGGAGTCAGCAATGAGGATAGATGAGAACCACCTGTTGGTGTACTGGATTTCTCAGATGCTGTGGAATGAACGGTTGCTTGAACAGGAGAGACTGGAGTTGCGAATGGAAGTGTAGGAGAGGAAGATACACAGGCAGAGTCATTGGCAGGAGTTGATGGTTCTTGTTGAGTAGCATATGATGGCAGTGGTGTGGTCAGTGCGGATGGAGGATCTGGTAGAGAGGTAGCAAGAGAATTAGCTGAGTTCTTCACACTGCGAGATGTTTCTGGAACATCATCATCCAAGTCTATAACCTTCATGCCAGGTGGCACTGTTGGCTTGGCCTTTGGTCTCTTCCACCTACGTTCATCTTTAATGTCGGCACTGTCACCAATCTTCCATTTCAAAGGCCTAGCACCTGGGACAATGGGAAAAATGAAAATCATTTCATAGGGAGGAGATGTAGGACATACGAGTAAGGTTTCCTGATTCCCTTGCATTACAACACCAGTCCGGGTACTTGACAATGGCAAACTGTTCAACTTTCCAGTCTCCATCACAGTAGTGAAATTCATCAAAGTGAGTCTTCATTATATATGCAAGGTAGGAAGCCGCTTTCGGAGTCTTCTTCGTCCAGGAAACGGGGTCAAGTCAGTGACGATAGAGCTTGTTCCATGCCTGTTTTGCGGTTGATGTAAACACCTTGATCTGTGACTCTGCAACCAGGTTGCCATCCTCATTGGTGAGGAAGCTGAGTCTTTGAAAGCCCTGCCCATGATCCTTTTGTCATTCAGTATGCTTGATGCAGTCCATATCATACCCGTAGTGAACTGCAGGGTAATCTTCCTCATCAAGTGGTTCAGGTGCATTGGGGATGACAAGGCCCTCAGGGTTTCCATGGTGAGGCACAGGATCAGACATCGGCAGTATTGATGGTAGGTGAGAATGTTGAGAAGACATAAGCTTGTTCATGATATCCTGCAGCTGCATGACGAGATTCCTGGAAGAGAAAACATCAAGATATATGTGCATTTATATAACAATACCATACCTCTGCACTTGTAACTCGCATGTTGCTTGTAGATGGACTGCATTGATGGATGCATATGCTACATTTCCAGATCATATTAGAGCATCATGAGAAGCAGAGGCAATAGCAGGAAACATGGAGGCAGAAATTGAAGAAATCAGCTGAGAGTTGGATCAATACAACATGAATGTTGAGAAATTGGCAAAACCCACTTCAGAGGCATGGGCATGATTCAAAATGGTGCATTCAGGCTGCAAAAAATGAGGATTGTTGTTGTAGGGAGCATTGAAGCCATCATTCAGGAAGGAGTCAGTGAAGAGGCTGTTTGTCCCACTCATGGTGGACAAAACAAAGCTGAAAAGAGGGCGACAGCAACACATCTCTCTTATGGTGCCATGTGACTCTCCCCACTATGCTGATTTTCCACTGCTTTGCAGGTATGTAGATCGAATACCTGGTGCTTGGCTATTATCAAACTGAAGAATAAAACATCTAATTGCTAGAATCAAGCTCCTAAATCATTTTCTAGTGGCTCCTCAAACCCAGTCAACTGAGCATCCTCTAATCCTGATTTCTCTACAACAAACCAAAGTCCAGGAGGATCGCCTGGTAGTAGAGGTAGGTGTTGCATCAAAATACAGGCTACAATGCTAGAAAGCTCAACAACTTGGAGACCTTCATCACCCATATATTGGCAGGCCCACAATGTATTGGATGACTCAACCCAAAGCGCCTGAATTGGACGGGAGTAGACCAAGACAAGCGCATGAGCAGTCAGCATCTTGTCTGGATTGTCACTTGTAAATTGAAGGAAATAAAACTGAACTTCACCATATTCTATGTCCCTGTTCAGTATAATCTTAGCACATGTTAGCAAAGAATTTTTCAACATTACAGATATTTGTACATATCTTGACATTGCGAGATACCTATATTTTTTGACATGTTCATCTCTTCTCACTCCAAAGACTCCTTGCTACCTGGCCATTGGGGAGGCAGGCTCTGCCCCATTGCCTGATTTTCAACATATTGACTCCCTGAGAAAGAATATCAGTGGCTGGCTCTGGAATCTGTGCAGGGTATCTCTCTCGGAGTTGTAACATTATGTAGCCACCTCCAACATCCATTGCTCCTTTTGGTAGACAGCACTTTGCCTTCGGATCCAATTCTGGATATATACTCTTAAGCACATTATTTCCTGACCCAGATCCCCAATTGTTTGCTCCATTGTGAATGTGGAATATGCACCAGGTCCTACCTGTGCAACTTCAGGACAGGCATGGAGGAGGGTGTGAATACAAGGGTGTCAGTAATGAATGCGGTCAACCTGCTGCTGATAATATAAATTCTCAAACTTCTCAACAAACTGGACAAGTTGTGAGTGCGCCTCTCATAGCTGTGAACCTGTGATGTGTCTTTGTATAAGAATTTGAACACCACGCACAAGCTTGCAGAAGTTCTTCCAATATTTTGTAGGTAGGATTGCACAAAAAAATCCAGGACCAAGACCAAAGAGATAATGAAAATATTCTGTCGCTTTATAAACACTTAAAATCTTTTCTGCTGGATTGCATGGGGGTCAATAAAAAGATGATGGAAAGAAAGGTGTTGCATCTGCAACAAGCTTGCCATGGGCCTGCCACACATCCCCAACCAACTTTGCCCATTCTCATTGAGAAGGATCATCTGTTGTGTTGCATTTCATTGTTCCTTGCCACAGTGGTATCAGAAGTTCACCAAGGTCGATAAAGAGAAGATGCATCAGATCCAAGGGAAAGCAACATGGTACAGGAAACATTAGATCATTGACAAGCCCATTGAGAATACTAGGCTTGCTGATTCCAGTATGTTTTTGGTTCTTCTCGTAGTTGTTTTGATCAGTCAAAGCAACAACCTTGGCGAGATCCCATTGGTAATCGACTAGTGAAAGAGTATGAAGATTGCATATATCAACATCAGGGTGATTGCAGTCATGAACCAAATAGTTATTGGGCTTCAGGTGGACTGCAAAGTAGTGCCCTGTATGGGGCTTGTGTGCCGACCCTTCATTGGACAACCAAGCCGACAACCATGTGCACCATGGTGGCCAACACATCCATCAGTTTCAGTCATTCCAAGTGCATCTGCTGTGGATAGAGCCAGGGTGATGTGGGATTGGATGATCTTGGATGCAACTGCATCCCACATGCGAAGACCAGCACCATTATTTTCACGCTGAAGGGCTGAGAGGTGATGCACACCATGGTAGAGGTAAGAATCGATCTTTGGCTTGTTGGGCCCAGGAATGATAGTACCAGGGAACACTCACTTTTTCTGATAACATTGATTTGGAGAAAAGTTATTGAGAATCCAAATTGATATCCATGTGTCAGATTTCTTGTTTTGATAAAGTTGTGCTCCATCAAGCGATGATGATACTCAGTCCGAGGAACCACCTGGAAACACACACCAAATGATAGTCCTACTAGACCAGAGGAAGGGTGCAAGGTGGCTTTGGGTTGGTGCTTGACACAAGGCAAGATGATAAGAGAGTGAAGGGATAATACGATAATAAGATGATGACTTGTGCTTCTTGAGACGAGATAATACGATAATAGGACTCTGGAATTGAGCTCTGTGCTCTAAACGATAGAGGGGAAATGATATATTGTTTTTTTTTTATCTACTAGATGTCTTATATAGATTTTCTAAGTGGGGCCAGGAAATTGAAGTGGGTGAAGAGGACCCAAGTAAAATGAGAAGGAATCAGATGCCAATGAGAAAAAGGGGGGGGGAGGAGTAATGTAATAAGGAGTGGGTAATGGAATAAAGAGTGGGTACTAGATCAAGAAATCTACCTGGTGTAATAGGACTTGTCTCCTATCCAAAAATGCGTCCAGTGGCTTGTCAGGCAGGTGATAGGGACTGGAGAGGTTGATGATGTAATCCTGGGAACCTTGTCATGTGACCAAAATCATAGGACTGTTGATAATACCGTTCCTTGCACTAAAACCTTACACCATGTTCTCTAACAACATCTCTCTTGTCCTTATCTTCTTCATCATCCTCTTGATTATGTGCATCCTGATGGCCTACCAATGGAGACGCACTATTGTGTGGGGACGATTCTCATCCGAGCTCAACACAGAAAATTTGCCTGTTGGAGGAGATGATCCCATTATCTTCTGTGACCCATTACGATGGAGCCTTGACTGGAGTGAGTGAGATATCTTCTTTTGCCAACAATGAGTTGAACAATATCAAGTGCAACCAGAGGACAATGCGGTGGTGACCCAAGCCAGGAAAGAAGAGAGTGAGGTGGATGACGGAGTGGGCCAAGAGGTGGAGGTCGATATAACTGATGTGGGAGCTAAATATGAAGAGTTTTGAGGCTGCAAGTAGCACGAGTATTGGTAGTAATGCGTGTGAGATCCTATGACGATTGTAGAATGTGGCATGAGGAGGTGTCGTTTAAAATTTGAAAATGGGACGGTTCAGAGCTTTGGACGCTCCTGATACCTATCAGCGAAGAAGAAACAATGGTGTCATCGCCAGTGATCTTGATGCATTCAGCAAGATCCTGCATCTCAGAGCCAGAAAAGATGTCATCATAAACCATATCTCCACCGTTTGCCACTTGAAGATTATCAACCATCTCTGCCACCTCTTTCATTTTGTGGTCCAGGTAATGCATGTCTGTAGCCCCTGAGTGAGATTGACACAGTGCCTGTAGTTGAGGGCCAAGAAGAATTGTGCTAAATTGCTGATGAGGGACTTCCTTTCCTGAGGATGTAAACTCAGCTGTGTCATAATGAGCCTCTCCACATATGCTGCAGGATTTAAGCTGGACAAATGGCCTGGTGAAGGCATGACACAAATTGATGCACATATCATCATAAACAGCAACAACACCTGTTATCTTGGCAACCAGCTTTTTCATGGCATGGTAAGAGAGAACACCAGAGTCTGGATAACAATGAAGTATCACTTCACGGCAGGCATGGTATGTTGCTTGTGATGCATTAGTAACTGCAAGGAATGGATCAAGAGAGAGTTGAATACCAGGATCAGAACGGCTGGTCGGTTCCTCATGAGGGTTACAGAGATGATATATGACATCGTCATCCAGATTACCATTTTTGAAGGTTGTGGCACGGATCTCCTCAATAAACTCCTGAGTGAATTTTATGCTTTCAATATGAGAAACAGTTGGTGCATCACCCATTTCAGGTTCCCTATTACTGGGTGTCATTGGCGATTGATCATGTCCAAGCTGACCAAGCACTTGAAAGGTGATGGTGCAAGCAGTCCATTCAGCCTGCAGTGCAGCATCACGCTGCACATCCTCATCAAGTTCACCATGGTTAGAACTGTTGGAATTTTCAAGTTGCGCTGTCATATTGACACAAGATGAAGGGATCATCATGAAAAGGACTTGGAGATTGTTCACCACAACTGTTGTTGAATGATACAAGGCATCAGTGAAGACAGCCAACAGAGCTTAAGATGTGTGAGGGTGTTAACCAGTGTATAAGAGTCTTTGTAACTGGAGATGTAGTCTCCAGTTACATCTACTTATATACATAAAGCCGTGCTAAGTATAAACTACTGATGTCATGGACTGTGGATTGCATGATGTCATTGACTGTGCAATGACATCATGCGCTCCAGCACTGATGATGCAATACTGTACACTAAATGACGAAATGGTTACTGACTAAACTGGCCATAGATTGAGTCCGATGCTAACTAGATTACCTATTCTAACAACTGTTGACATTGATATTGTTGGAATCATCCTGAAGTTTATTATCTCAGAAAGATAGCAGAGCAAGGCAAATTGTGGATGAATTGTTCTTGTGCAAAGATCCAGTGCATACATGGGCAATGAAAATATAATATGCAATACAAACAATGGAGTCAAGCATGCTGGAACAAAATGTACCATCAAAGATTGGAACCTCTTTGAAGGCTGAGAATACTCAGTAGAACTACCAGGGATATGATCCACACTGTCATTGTTGGAATCGATTGAGTCATTGGAAGGCTGTCCAGTAATACCCTCAGCACCATGCTGTGACCATGCAGTGAAGGAGGGAATGGAAGTAGGTGTTGAATTCAACACTGCTACATGGGAGGCATGTCTTCATAGAGTACGTGTCATGACAAGAGCACCATTGCACCATGAGCAAGGACAAGGCTAGTGTGGTTCAGGCATATTGATATACGCAACGATGGATGATCAGATTATTTAAAGTTATGTTACATTGAACTCAGATCCAAACTGCAAATTGTCAGCTCAGTGCCATCTAACACTGATGAGGTCAGATTCACTTGGATCAGCTCTGCACTGGTTTTCACTAGGCATGAGGTCTCATGGGCAACAGCCCAGAGTTGAGGATAAAACTAATCAGCAACCCCGGGTTGCAGCCAAATTGGGTTGCCAGTTATAAAGTAGGGGTTGTTGGTCTTAACTGGTGGCTGTCCATCATCAGTGACTCACTTGTAGCCTTCCTCATGTCACATATTCAAACACACAAGCAACTTGACGATTTCTTGACCCAAGTTGACATGATTGGGTGAGCTTCAGTCTTCAGAAGATGATTCTGTTATATCACAATTCTCATGTCAAGCCATTTACAGTTGTGAGCAGCAAGATGGCCTAAAAGACCCACACATCATTAACCGCAAGGGCTGTCCACTCTCACAGTGATTCACCAACTGCCTGGAAGGTTGTCCTCGGGGTGGTAGAGGGAAACACTCTATTGCTGATGTTTTGTCAGCCAATGATGGAGCACCTGTTGCAAAAAGGCAAGGTATTCATTGTGGGGTCTGTCGGGAAGTAGGTCACAATTGTTTGACTTGCCCTATTTTACATCACCAGTACTAGTACTATGTAATTGGTTATGTCAAGCTTTTATGTGTGAACTTGAAGCAAATAACTCTGTCAGTACAACATTACATAAGTGGTGGCTGAGTGGAGGTTGGTGATGGATTGCTTCCCTCAGACAGACTTTTCCTGGCAACCAGGTTGCTAATTAAGAGAGGGTTGTTGCACCAGCACCCAGGTTGCTAGGGATCTGCACGGGTAACCCACGGGTACGCTCAAGCGTACCTATACCCGTACCCGTGCCTTACCCGTACCCGCAACCCGCGGGTCATGAGCCACAGGTCACAGCGGGTACGGGTTTCGTCAGGGGTTATACTAACAAAAATACAATTATTAAATTATATACTTAACTACAATCATTCAAACCACCCTACGAGTCGTAGGCATGGGGTGGATTGCAGGTGGGCCACCGAAACGAAAGAAAGAAAAAAAGAAACGGTCCAGGAGCGTGTCCCCTGGGCCAGAGAAAAGAAAGAAACAAAAATACCCAGGAGACGAGTGTCTCCTGGGCCCCTCTCATCATCCCTCTCTCTCGTCGTCATCCCCTCCCATTGTTCCTCTCTCTCATCATCATCCTCTCTCGTCATCGTCTCCCCTCCCTCGCGCCCACCCTGCGAGCAGGGGCGGTGGTGGTGGTTGCGTCATCCCCATCGTCGTCGGTCCACCCACAATCCACCCCATGAGCAGTCGCTCGTGAGGCTGGGGGCAGGTGGTGTGCTTCGTTGTTGGTCCTCTCCCTGTGTCGTCGTTGTCTCCCGTCGTCGTTGTTTCATCGTTGCGATCCACCTTGCGAGCAGGGGTTCACAACGGTGGTGGCGGGTGCTGGTCGGCTTCGTTGTCCTGTCGTCGTCATCGTAGTATTCTAGTTAGTACCTAAAAGGATTGTTAGCAGCAAAATAACGAAACAGGAGTAAAAAAAACTTACCAACCGCCCAAGAGACGTCAAACAACGAGTCTTGGGCCTTTTTTTCCATTTCCTTTGCCTCCTTGTTGTTTCCCCCTCAGCTCCAGTCGTCTCGTCATTCGTTTGGCCTGGTGGCGGCGTTGCCGTTGTCTTGCCATTTTGAAGTGGCACCGATTCCGACCCCGCGAGGAGTTGCTCGCGGCAGTGGTTCTCGTTGTGTCGTTTGGGCCCGTGGCGGTGCCAGTTGATGCCATCGTTGTCTTTGTTGAGATGAGGGGACCAGGGAGCGGCAGCGACGTCCCCTGTTCCCAGTAATTTTGAAGAAGTCCCACCCCACGAGCAGCTCACGGCGGTGGGTGTCGTTAGAGGGTGGTGGTGGTGGTGGTGGTGGTAGCATGTAGGTTACATCCTAAACAAAGGAAACATAGTCAATAAACAAAAGAATGAGAAGAGCAAAACATACCTGGGGCCCAACGACGATTTGCGTCGTTTGAGCCCTGCTCCTGGTTCTCCTCCTTTCTCCCTCCCATTCGTCGTCACCGTCGCCTTCTTGTCTTAGCCCGTGGTCCTCGTTATCGACATATTCGTCCTGTTTGTCGTCGTAGTGGCCACGGAGCAGGGTGGAAGGTGAAGCGAGGTCCTGACTGGTTCTGAACGTTGTGGTGGGGAGCCAAACGTGTGTAAACAACGCGTCAACATTCAACGAAGACGCGATTAACTGTGCACACAAGGCCAAATGGCCCGTGCGCATATATAAGGCCTCTCGTTTCAACCACCTCACCCTGGGTTCGCCCCACCTATGTATTTTTTAATATCTAGATATAATAGTTTTACATATAGTAATTAAAATTAATAGTTATTATAGACTTCGAGCCCTCGCCCCCACTTTGGTGACGGGTATGGGCACGGGTCCACGGGTACGCCAAGCGTGACCCGTACCCGTGCCCGTGAGTACCCGTACCCGTAACCCGCGCAGGTATGCCAAACCCGTGCAGATCCCTACAGGTTGCTGATTACTTTTATCCCAGAGTTGATACTCAGTAAAAACATTTCATCAGGTAAAGTAACATGATAGTCACATGTGGTCATTGCTTAGTCATAGTATTGTCAACTCATTCTTGACTATTCAGTTCCAATCATTCAATTGTCCAATGCCAATGCATGGTATGGATATTGATCAAGCTCTGAGCGAGTCAAGTTCCCAGGCTTCAGAGCTTCAGCTTCAAAACTTCAACATGATCTCTGAAAGTTGCATGTGCACTGCAAGCTTTGTAAGTGTTTGCCTTCCTCTTGTCATATGGCTAAAAATCCAACATATTGAACAGGAAATTGAAACCTTTTATGCCACTCAAAAGAACAGAGTCCATCATCATCTTTGAACCTTGTTTTGCTGATGAACCTGAGTCCACTGCCCCCACCAATATACAAACCTCATCAATGTCAAACCCATCAAACCCATCACCCACTTCCACTCACAACTCAGCTTCTCAATGGACATCCCCACCACCACCTGCTATGTATTTACTCCTGAAATTGCTCTATGGACCCCTTCAACACTCATCTCCATTGGGTCCAAACCCAACTGGAGTCCGAGTTATCTGACTAAATTCTGACTGGACTCCAACAGGGCTTTGACTGGACCACTAGAAGTCTGATAACAGCCCTCCCCTATAATAATAGTGTCATAGTACCTCCTGTGATATCATAGCTTGGCAAGTCTGAGACTTTCTGCAGCATGGGTCTTAGATACTCTATTCAAGGCTCTGTCTTGGATAGCCTATCATAGACATGCTATATGTGTTTCACTGTGCAGCATGTGTTAACTGTGCATCCCCCTAACAGTCCTTACATGTGTTAATGACTTAGCATATTGGGGAATATGTCCTAGCCATGGTTACTGCCTTGGCTTGCCTGTATGCCATATCCCAACACTATCACTATCATCATTGTCATCTTCCATTTCATCTGCCTTTGAAGCTTTTTTTTTAAGAACAAATATTGTATGATAAAATAGCATGGTATATAAAAACCAGTTGAAGTTTCCAGTCATCATCTGCTTGATGATAGATCCAAATCCTCCAAGCCATGCATTCAGCTGCTCACATATTGAAAGCACATTTCATATATGGCTGCCCATTTTTATCATATGCAATGATGGCAAGATTGTGAGCTGATCCATTTAAGGGTGCTGGATTGCACCACTTTCTGCATAAGTAATCAGTTATGCAATGATTAATATAGTGGTATGTATCCACTATAAAATGAGTGGTCTTTTTCCAGGTGTTCTAGCTTCCATTAGCAATGCTGGTGCTAAGCACCCTACAAGCCTTGTTAATACAAACATAATGGTCTTGATTCCTCAGTTGGATAGACAAATTGTTTCAATGCAATAGTACTGGGATGGAGAAAAGAAATGACTTCTTTGAATGTCCTCAGCAGGCTCATCACCATGATGCTGGGTATTTGTAGCAAGGGTGTCTTGCCATGGCATTTGTCCCCCAGGATATCAGAGTATTCTTCTGACTCCAGTAAGTGCTTGATGGCTATGCTCTCTTCCACTGTGCATGATGCAGCCCACAAGCCTGAGTTCCAACAAGTTTCTGTTATGATTTCCTTATGCTTCTTAGTCATCTTTCCTTCATTGTTGCGGCAGTGTTTACTGACTTATTCTTCTATCTCTGACTTGTCCTGATGACTTGTAGGGCAGTGCCCTTGTTACCTTTAGTAGAAATTCTGAGTAGATAGCTAACAGATTACCTTGTGTCTCCACACCTTTACATAGCATTAGATACCTAACTGACTCTTACTACATGTCGACATGTACTACCACATAGCAGTAGACTTAGCTATAAAAGCTGTAGTAGATATTGGTCAAGGCTCCTCAGCTTGACCTAGGCAATCTAAGGCCTTATACTGCTCATCTGAATGCATGACTTGACCTAAGCAGAAAGCCTCTGACTTAGTGTGATATAACTTAGTGATGAAAACCTCATCATTAACAAACTCAATACTTTGACTTAGTAGTTGAGGCTCTGCCTTAACAAAAGGTCAAGCTGATCCACAATGTCCTCTTGCTCAAGAGCAGGCTCCCTCTCCAGATGATCCACCCAACACTCTCCTGATCAACTGCCACAAAGCACCGCCCCTGAACCCAACACCCTTTGGTACAGACACAAAGGATGATTAGTATGTTACTCTGAACCCTCTGAATGCTGGTATACCCAGAGGACAAACACTGAACCATGCTGACAAAGAATTTGAACTGTCTAAGCCAGACACTGACAAAGAACCTGAACACTAATCAATTCCTTGATAATTACAGCACCCATACCGACAATTATGACATGTCAAAAGAAATCAAGATCCATGCACCCACCAATTTCCACAGTGAAAGAACCAAAGCTAGCACTTTCCTCTCTCAAGTTTCCCTCTACCTCCAAGCAAATGAAGATATCTATGACACCGATGACAAGAAGGTCATCTTCATGTTGTCATTTATGAATGGAGGAACAGCAGCAGGATTGGCAGAGGCAAAAGCATCAGAAACAAGCTAGGGAACATGGGAAGAATTTAAAGTTGTGTTTAAAATTGCATTCTCCCCAATTGATGATGCAGGAAATGCATGACAGAAGATGAAGAACCTCAAACAGACTGGAGATGTTGAAGACTACATCTCAGAATTTTGAAGGGAAGGGCCAAGATCAACAAAGACATCCCTCTCATTGAAAATTTCATTGACGGATTACATCCAAAACTCATAGAAAAGGTCTACAACATGGAAATGGTCCCCACCACCATTGACAAAATGATAGAAGCAGCTGCAAAGTACAGTGCCCAATGGAAATGAGTGCACACCATCACAGGAAATACATGCACTATTTATGAACCCCAATCCACCCCTTTGATCAAAAGGGAAGCCAATGACATCAATCGACTATCTACCTCTGAACATATGGAGAACATGCGAAAGGGGCTATGCTTCATCTGTCACAAACCTGGACATTGCTCTGGAGATCATAAGAAAGATGGAACAATTGCAAACTTGCCCTCCCCAAAGCCATGGCAGAAGAAAACAGGCAAGGGCTCTACAACAACCTCTGCACCATGATGGGAGAGTTAGATGAAGAAAAACAAGAGAAAGCTCTTGCAATCCTTGAAGAGAAGGGTTTTTAGAGAAGCAGACTGGACCAATGTCAGACCCCACTGAGTTCACAGTTTCTGCTGTATTAGTAGCTGATATGAGACAACGCTCCATGAGAGTACCCATTAAGCTGGAAACAGAAACCAAAATCATTGAAACTGAAGTGCTCCTTGACTCAGGAGCCAACAGAACCTTTATCAATCAAGATTTTGCATGCAATTGCAGATTTTGAATGACACCCCTGGCCAAACCAATTAAAACTTGGAATGCCAACAGCACCCTGAATAAAGAAGGAACAGCTCACTCAACTATATCCTGCCTTACCATCAGATAAAAACAAAGGGATGAACGATACCTAGTAACCAGCTTAAGAAAAGAGTTGGTGATCTTAGGATTACCTTGGTTTAGAAAGGAAAACCCTGACATCACTGGAAGAAAGGTACCATTGAATTCCCTAACAGAGAAGAATGATTCACCTGTATTCACAGAATTGTTATTAAATCTAGGGAAATGGCAAACAAAACCACTTTTGGACAACTGATCACAGAGAAACAGATCATGGAAATAACTACCAAGAAAGAAGACCATACAACCTCTGAGAATCCCACTGCCCAGAACTCAGAAACACCCCCAGACAAAGAAGTCAACATGAAAGAAACCCCAGACAAATCATCCCCAAACCCACTGATCTTACTATCACTTACATCAGAGGAGAACCCGTCATAGGAATATTTGACCCCACCACCTCCAAACCGCTGCTCACTTTAGAATATGACACACCAAAGTATGTTTATTCAGGAAAAACAGGAAGAATATCAAGAATTCTATCATCAAGGACATCCCTAAGATTCTGCTTCAGACAGGGAATTTGGATCAGAGCTAAAACCTCTATTTTGCAGAAACTTGTACATGACAATCAAATGGACAACCCAGAAAAGCAAAAACCCTTGACGACATGCTGCCACAATAATACCAAGATTATCAAAAAGTGTTCAAAAAAGCAGCATCTGAACAATTCCCAGAATCAAAATCATGGGACCATGCTATCGACATAAAAGATGATTTCCTGCCAAAAGATTGCAAAGTCTATCCCCTAACTCCAGCAGAACAACAGAAAATGGACAACTTCCTTGATGAAAATCTAAAAAAAGGATACTCAATGGAGAGTGGCTTTCAAAACAAATAAAGGACTATTCGAGCCAATGGTAATGTTCTTTGGATTATGCAACTCCTCTGCTACATTCCAAGTGATGATGAACAAAATCTTTCAAGATATGATTGATGAAGAATGTGTCATCATTTACATGGATGACATCCTTATTTTCTCACAGGACAAAGAAGAACATCAACAACAAACACGATGAATCCTACAACAACTACTCAAAAACAACCTGTACCTTAAACCCAAAAAATGCAAGTTTGACATACAGGAAGTTGAATTCCTTGGACTAATCATCAAACTGGATCAAATATTGATGGACCCCACACAATTAGCCAGAATCAAAGACTGGCTGGAACTGACAAACATTAAAGGAGTACAATCCTTCTTAGGGTTCAGAAACTTCTACAGAAGATTCATCAGAAGATTTGCTGAACTAGCGAGATCACTAAATGATCTGACCAGGAAAGATGTCAAATTTGAATGGACAGAAGCTTGTCAAACGTCATTTGATGCATTAAAAGCTAAATTTGCACAGGCACCAATCTTACAGATGCCCAACCCAACATGACCTATCACCATTGAATCAGACACTTTGAAATTTGCTACCGGCACTGTATTATGACAACAAGGCACTGATGGACAATGGCACCACTGTGGATACATCTCTCACTCCTTCAACACCACCCAACAAAACTACAAGATCTACAATTGAGAACTCCTGGGCATCATATGTGCCCTAGAAAATGGCAACACTATTTACAAGGCAGCCTGCATCCAGTAACCATCCTCTCTGACCACAAGAACTTGACATACTTCCACACTGCCCAGAAATTGAACAGAAGACAGGCATGGTGGAGTCTATTCTTATCCAAATTCAAACTAAAACTTGTACACATGCCCAGATCACAGATATACAATCTGATGCACTATCAAGAAAAGAAGACTGGAATAAAGGAATGGAAAATGACAATGAAAATATCACCCTCCTCCCTGCAGAAATCTTCATCAATGCAATTGATACAGAAATGCAAACAGCACTAGTCCAAGCAACAATGAAGGACAAACTTGTCACAGACACGATAATGGCACTCAAAACTAATGGAACACCACTGATCAAATTAAATCTGATGGATTGGGAAGTAAAAGACAGTCTAGTCTTTTTCAAAAACAGATGTTACGTACTACCCAATGCTGACCTTAGAAAAAAGATAATAGAACAACACCATGATTTACTACCCTCCGGACACTCTGGCCAATTCCAAACAATCACACTCATCAGAAGGAACTATTGGTGGCCAGGAATGACCATGTTAATCAAGAACTGGGTAGAAGGCTGCACAATGTGACAACAAATGAAAGTAATCACACACCCAACAACACCACTGTTGCTGCCAATAAAAAGCACCACAACACACCTGTTTGCACTAGTAACCACAGCCTTCATCACGGATTTACCCCTCCCTGACAGATTTGATGTGCTCATGGTCATGGCAGATCATGGTCTTACTAAGGGGGTAATTTTAATCCCCTGCAACAAAACCATTGATGCACTAGGAGCTGTGGACACCTATCTAAAAAATGTCTATACCAGATTTGGACTTCCAGACAAGATCATCTCAGACAGGGACCCCAGATTCACATCAAAACTCTACCAAGAGCTTGGAAAACTCCTAGGGATCAAACTGGCGATGAGCACCGCCTTTCACCCATGAACTGATGGAGAAACTGAACACATGAACCAAGAAATTGAAGTCTATCTCTGCATGGTACAAACAACCCCAAAATATGGACAAAAATCCTCCCTACCACTGAATTTGTGCACAACCAATGGACACACTCTACCATGAAACACTCCCCATTCTACCTCATGATGGGATATGAACCATGAGCAATACACATGGCCTACCTGAAAAGTGATGTACCCACAGCAGAACAATGTTTGATTCAGTTATTAAAAGCATGAACTGAAGCATTAGCAGTGCATGAATTAGCTCAACAAGTCATGGCAGAGTGAATCACATGAAAGTTTACCCCATTTGAGAAAGGACAGAAGGTCTGGCTCAATTTGAAAGACCTAAAACTGACAATGTGACAAGGAAGCTCTCTCCAAAACGAGAGGGACCCTTCCCCATTCCTCACCAATGCAGAATCCACCCTGTATTCCATGCCGCTCTCCTGACCCCCTATCGTGAAACTGCTGCCCACAGTCCTAATTACCTGAGGCCACCCCCTGACCTGATCAATGGACAAGAAGAACACAGAGTCAAATCAATCATTGTGCACAAGAAGCACAGCAAAGGACACATATTCCTGGTGAAGTGGTTAGGCTACCCCACATCAGAAAACACATGGGAACCTACAGGTAATTTAAGTAATGCTGTGGACCTCCTTACTGCATATAAGGAGAAGAAATGTCTTTGAACCAAACCAGACAACCCACCTGCAACCATCACCAATATAAAATAACAAACTATGTCTGACCTCTCTCCCCCAAGCAACCTCCTCCACACTCTTAAAATCCTCCCTCCTCTCGCTGAATACACCTCAAAATACCTCCAAGATCTTGGAAACCACACCAAAATACTTCAAGAACTCCATGATCACCCCCTCAAATAAAACCTCCGCCAATACAATTTAACCCTCAAAACCATCACCAATCTCGAACAACTTGTACACAGTGTGATGTGTCAAATGCTAACAAAAGGAATGGCATCGATCGTCAGCAATCATGAATTAAAGTACACTAACCCGAAACACATGACACTCCCCCACACTTCCAAACAGGAAAACCTGGCATGTCCCACTCTGGATCCGTGACCTCCTTTCTTCACCATCAAAATCAGCAAGAGAAGTATCCAGCACTGCACAACAGCCTTTGCCTGAAAAGAAACAATGACCTGGCACCCCCTTAATTATCCCCAGCATGAGTCTCTCTGCCCACCACCCATTGTCATCCATGCCTTCTCACATGAAATGAGAATGGTGCTTTATATGTAAAGGGAAAGGACACTTTGCTTCTTATTGCCATCTTTACACCTGCAGGGTCTGCAAGAAGCAAGCGCTGCAACACTACCCCCTAGATCTAAATAAGTATTTGAAAGCGGTCAGGTGGTCCTGGGGTGGGAACTATTTTCGCCATGGGATACTGACACTAAGCATGACAAATCAATGCTCAAATACATATGGTGAGTGCAGCAAGCTTGGCTAATTAGCATGAGGGGGGGAGGGGGGGGATGGGGGACAGACCTGGGAAGGGGGGACAGGGGGACATGGCATGGGGACATGGGAGGAGGGGGGGGACAGGGAAAGAGGGGAACAGGAGGAGAGACCTAGAAAGAGGAGGAGAGGGGGGAGACCTGGCAAGGGGAGAGGGGGGAAGACAGCAGAAGAGGGGGGGAGACAGGAGAGGGGGGAAGGAGGGATGGGAAGGGGAGGGAGGGAGGGAAGGGGAGGGAGGGAGGGAAGGGGAGGGAGGGAGGGAAGGGGAGGGAGGGAGGGAAGGGGAGGGAGGGAGGGAAGGGGAGGGAGGGAGGGAAGGGGAGGGAGGGAGGGAAGGGGAGGGAGGGAGGGAAGGGGAGGGAGGGAGGGAAGGGGAGGGAGGGAGGGAAGGGGAGGGAGGGAGGGAAGGGGAGGGAGGGAGGGAAGGGGAGGGAGGGAGGGAAGGGGAGGGAGGGAGGGAAGGGGAGGGAGGGAGGGAAGGGGAGGGAGGGAGAGGGGGATGAGACAGGCAGTGGGGGGAGTGAAAGAGGGATGTGAGGGGTGTGAGGTGAGACAGACAGTGGGGAGAGTGATACAGAAAATAAGAGAGGGGTGAGGGATGAGGAGGGTGTGAGAAGGAGAATGATATGAAGGAAAGGAGAATGAGGGAGTGTCATATCCCATGCAAGCCTGCGACGGATCTCCGGCGGATCACCGACGGAGCCGCCGTCATATCAAAAGACTATTTCAAATTGTATTTCAAATTACTCCTGTTTTGTTTATATCACATATCTATCATTGCTGATCATCTTACTTACTGCGTACTCGGTACTCCGTTGATCCCGCCGTAGTTACCCCGGTTACTTACTTACTATAAAACTTAGTATAACGTCACTTGTAACTTCAGTTTGATAATTGTATTGTTATCTCCACAACTCTCTCACATCTAAAGTCCTCGCTCTCTCTTAACTTCCGGAACTCCGCCGGACCTCCGCTCTCATTACCGTCACCTTGTAAATTGGACATTGGGCGTAGAGAAGGGCGCAATCCCTTTTAGATTGAAGCCAAGTCCAGTGCCGCCACGGAACTCCGTCGGAACTCCATCGTAACCCCACCTACGAGATCAGTTCATAACAGTATTATCAAACTCACACTTCTTATGCCCATTTTCACGAACCTATTAACATCTTATGTCAAGTTCACAAACAGTCACTATGCGTACATGCTCTACTACCAATTCGCAACGTGCGGGTCTCCGCAGCGGATTGCAAGCAGTGCGCAGATCCCGACTTTCCTCACCAACCCTCCACCGACCTTTGTCAACCTTTGGTACTACACCGCAACCTTCGAACATCTTTCCTGGCCTGGGCGCAAACCCAGAAAACCCCGACGAACCACCTCCAACAACACCGCCGGTTCCCCGCGGTACTCTGGTCGACAACCAACCTAGTCATGGCTATCCTGATGGGCCTGATGACCCTGATGGTGACGACAATGACCCGGAAGGTGATGACCATCAATCCATTCCCGAGTCGGAGCCCCGCAACGACCGGTTATTCCTACACGTACTACAAGAGTTATTGGACAGCATCCGCTCCTCCCGCCAACCCCGTAATGAAAAGGTCAAAGTACGCGAACCTGACACGTTCGACGGAACGGACCCGCGGAAGCTCCGTGATTTTCTAATCTCTTGTAACCTTCACTTCCGTGACCGTCCTACTCTTTTTGCATCTGATGAGAAAAAGATTCTATTCATTCTTTCTTATCTGAAGGGAGCAGCACTTGGTTGGTTTGAACCAGGGCTGATGGACAACACCAATAGTGCCAATTGGATTTGGGACTTTGAAGCCTTTATCAACGAGCTCGAGACCAACTTCGGCCCGTACGACCCAGTCGGAGATGCCGAAAAGTCTCTCTACACACTCAAAATGAAGGAATCAGCACACATCGTCAAGTACAATGTCGAATTTTGGAAGTTGGCAGCCCGAGTTGATTGGAACGACTCGGCACTCCGCGAAGCGTACTTCCGCGGACTCCCACTACGGATCCGTGTTGAAGTCCTCCGAGGAGGCAAGCCTACAACATTACCAACATTACGTCTCAAGGCCCAAGAAGCCGATGAAGTCTACTGGATGCAGAAGGACGAGGCAGCGCTTGAAACCCGCCCCGCCAAGTCTAACAACAACAACAACAACAAAACTGACGACGCTTCCACCTCTGGCGGTAAATCCGCAAACTCCGCCGGTGAATCCAAGAACTCTAACAAGTCCAACTCCGGTAACAACTCCAACACTCCCAACAATGCTAGCGGCTCCAGCAACAACAAAACAAAGCCCTCAATAGCCGACAAGTTAGGGAAGGATGGTAAGCTCACCGGAGATGAACGGGCCCGCCGCTTGAAAGAAGGGTTATGCCTTTATTGCGGAATAGCGGGTCACGAGGCAAAGGATTGTAGGAAGGCAGCTAATCCTAAAGGCAGAGCAGCGACAATGGAAACCGCCACACCGGTGGCCCCCGCGGCAACCTCCGCCGATTCAAAAAAATAGTCAGCAACCCTCTAGTTGCCTCCGCACGGGCTGGGGGTTGCGTTGACACCGACCGTGCACCAAAGGAGGTCCGCCTCAATGCCGCCGCTCTTTTCGACCCTAAATCTTTTCAAATTGCTTTAACATCTATTTATGACCCTACTATGATTACTCTTTTAGACAGCGGTTCAACTCATTGTTTCATAGATTCGTCGTTTGTATCAAGTCACAGTATTCAGACGACAACTATACCACCGATACGGCTCCGCCTTTTTGATGGAACGTCCAATACATGGATAACACAACAAGTACAGTTGCTAGTTTCATTTCCTACTGGCGAGTCATTCGACATATTGTTTTACGTTACCCCGCTCGACTCTAGCAACTCCGCTGTACTTGGACTAAATTGGCTTAGGCAAATCAATCCGTTGATTGACTGGACCTATGGCCAAGTCACTTTCCGGACGGCTGGGTACAGAGGTCCCGCACCGTCGACATCCTCAGGTGAAGCAATTCCCTTGCCAGAACCTAACAAATCTCCCCTAGAACCGTGTCTACCCGACGCGTCGACGGATTCTCCGATATCTGCCGCCATCACCAAACCCATCAACATTTCGATCATCAATGCCGCCGCTTACACTCGTGCTGTTCGCCTTCCTGGCTCCCAGACTTTCTTGGTCTCCCTCTCTGACGACGGAGTCTTCGGCAAAGCCGCCGCGCCTGTCGCGGAGGACACGCCAGACTTATCCAAAGTCCCTGAGGAGTACCATGAGTTTGCGGACGTCTTCAGCAAAGGAAAGGCCGACACACTCCCACCACACCGACCTTACGACCTCAAAATTGAACTCGAGGAAGGGGCGGAACCTCCGCCAGGTCGTATGTACTCCTTGTCCGCCTCAGAGCTGAACGCTCTCCGCGCGTTCATTGAGGAAAACGTCCGGATAGGTTTCATACGGCCATCTAAATCCCCGCACGGAGCCCCGATCCTTTTTGTTTGCAAGAAGGGCGGTGAACTCCAGTTATGCGTCGATTATCGTGGGCTTAACAAGCTTACGAGAAAAGATCGCTATCTGCTACCCCTCATCTCCGACCTACTCGACACCCCGCGCAACGCCCGCGTCTACACCAAAATCAACCTACGACATGCTTATCATCTGGTATGTATCGCTGACGGCGAGGAATGGAAAACTACATTCCGTACCCGTTATGGTTCCTTTGAATGGCGTGTAATGCCTTTCGGACTTACTAACGCTCCCGCCGCTTTCCAACGTTTTATGAATGACATTTTTAGTGATATGCTCGACGTCTCCGTCATCGTTTACCTGGACGACATCCTGATCTACTCCGATGACATGTCTCAACACAAGAGGCACGTTAAGGAAGTATTATGACGACTCCGCAAACACGGCCTTTACGCGGCTCCGCAGAAATGCGAATTCCATGTCGACACCATAGAATACCTCGGTTACATTCTATCACCGGAGGGCCTACGGATGTCCGCCGACAAAGTCCAAACAATTATGGACTGGCCAGAGCCTCGCAAGATCAAGGACGTACAATCGTTCCTAGGCTTTTGTAATTTCTATCGGCGGTTTATTCACGGGTATTCCGATATCACCGTTCCCCTTACCAGACTAACTAAAAAGAACGTCCCTTGGACTTTCACTGACAAATGCCGACAAGCCTTCCAGAAACTCAAGGAAGAATTTACGCATGCCCCGGTCCTTGCACATTGGACCCCGGACAACACTATGATCGTCGAAACGGACGCTTCCGACTGTGCGCTCGCCGCTATACTGTCGACGTACACCGCCGACGGCGAGCTGCACCCGGTCGCCTTCCACTCCCGTTCCTTCACACCTCCCGAACTCAATTACGACACACATGACAAGGAGCTACTAGCTATCTTTGAAGCCTTTAAACATTGGCGTCAATACCTTGAAGGTAGCGGAACTCCGGTCTCCGTCGTTACTGATCATAAAAACTTAGAATATTTTTCCACCACGAAACTACTCACACAGCGGCAAGCCCGCTGGTCCGAGTAACTACTCACACAGCGGCAAGCCCGCTGGTCCGAGTACCTCTCCCAATTCAACCTCATTATTCGCTTCCGTCCTGGGAAACTTGGTACGAAGCCCGACGCTCTCACTAGACGATGGGACGTCTACCACAAAGGGGGAAATAGTGATTCCATCACGGATAATCCGCATAACCTCCGCCCAGTATTTTCCAAAGAACAACTCACTGCGTCATTACGAGCTACTTACCTCGCTGAACCAATATTACGCAGTGCTGTAGCCCTCGACATAGAAAGTTTGCACACGGACATCTGTGCGGCACTTCCGTCGGACCCCGCTATAGCTTCGCACCTTACTACACCTTCCGCACCCTGGTCAATTGGGGATGACGGACTTCTTCGTCTCAATGATCGCATCTACGTCCCGGACTCCGCGGACCTCCGACTACGCGTTCTCCAATACAAACACGATCATATCCTTTCAGGCCACTTCGGCCAAAATAAAACATTACAACTGGTACGCTGAGAATATGTCTGGCCTAAACTCAGAACATTTGTAAAGGATTATTGCAATACGTGCACTTCGTGTAAACATGCCAAGTCACCGCGGCATAAGCCGTACGGACTATTGAAGCAACTACCGATCCCGGAGAAGCCGTGGAACTCCATCTCTATGGATTTCATTGAACACTTACCCCCATCCCTCGGTTATACCTCCGTTTTGGTCGTCGTTGACCGACTTTCTAAACAGGGCATATTCATCCCTACAGTTGACGAAATTGACTCCCTGGAGCTTGCCCGGCTCTTCATCCTTCACGTATTTTCTAAACACGGAGTTCCGTCGCACGTCACTTGTGACCGCGGTTCTGAATTCGTCTCTAGGTTTTTCCAGTCACTAGGTAAAGCCCTCGACATGAAGATCCACTTCACTTCGGGTTACCACCCGGAGGCCGACGGACAAACCGAACGACTTAACCAGACATTAGAACAGTACCTGCGCATCTTTTGCAACTATCAGCAGGATAACTGGTCGGAACTCCTTCCCCTCGCCGAGTTCGCTTACAACATGACGGACAAACCGAACGACTTAACCAGACATTAGAACAGTACCTGCGCATCTTTTGCAACTATCAGCAGGATAACTGGTCGGAACTCCTTCCCCTCGCCGAGTTCGCTTACAACAACGCGCCTAGCGCTACTACCGGTATATCACCGTTCTACGCTAACAAAGGCTACGACCCTAACATCACCGTCTACCCTGAACGCGAGCTGGCTTCCCAGAAGGCTAGGTCTTTCGTCGTGGACCTTGACGAACTACATACGGAACTCCGCCGGCAAATCAAACTTGCCCAAGAGCATTATCAAGTTCCCGCGGACCGCCGCCGGCACCCCGCTCGGCCGTTTAAAGTTGGTGATCAGGTCTACCTTAATGCTGAAAACATCCGCACTACTAGGCCTTCAAAAAAGTTGTCAGAAAAGAACCTTGGTCCCTTTGAAATCATCGCCCAAGCTGGCACACACTCCTTCACCCTTCGTCTTCCGGACCACCTCCGCGCATTACATCCGGTCTTTCACGTATCACAAATTGAACCCGCACCCGTCAATACCATTCCTAACCGGATTCAGCCGCCGCCTCCGCCGATTACTATCGACGACGAAATTGAATACGAGATTGCAGAAATCTTGGACTCCAAACTCGATAAGCGGCGGCGGTGTCCGTTGTTATACTTGGTGCGCTGGTCAGGTTACGAGAATACTGACTTGGAACAGTCCTGGTTGCTTGCCGAAGAACTCGAGCATGCCCAGGAAGCCGTCGCGGACTTCCACGCATGGTACCCCGACAAACCCGGTCCACAATAACTTTACCCTACATCAATAAAACAAAGTCACTTCAAAATTAATAAAGCCATTTCATTTTTTCTTATACCGTACTATTACTTACTAAAAACAAAGCCATCAGATATCCCATGCAAGCCTGCGACGGATCTCCGGCGGATCACCGACGGAGCCGCCATCATATCAAAAGACTATTTCAAATTGTATTTCAAATTACTCCTGTTTTGTTTATATCACATATCTATCATTGCTGATCATCTTACTTACTGCGTACTCGGTACTCCGTTGATCCCGCCGTAGTTACCCTGGTTACTTACTTACTATAAAACTTAGTATAACGTCACTTGTAACTTCAGTTTGATAATTGTATTGTTATCTCCACAACTCTCTCACATCTAAAGTCCTCGCTCTCTCTTAACTTCCGGAACTCCGCCGGACCTCCGCTCTCATTACCGTCACCTTGTAAATTGGACATTGGGCGTAGAGAAGGGCGCAATCCCTTTTAGATTGAAGCCAAGTCCAGTGCCGCCACGGAACTCCGTCGGAACTCCATCGTAACCCCACCTACGAGATCAGTTCGTAACAGGGAGGGGATGTGAAGGTGAGGAAGCAGAAGAGTGGAGGTGGGATGGGAAGAGGATGAATTGAGGAGTGTGGAGCAGAGGGGAGGAGACTAGGAGTGTCTGGAGAAGGTGAAGAATATAAGGAGGAGAGGAGGGGGAGGGGGGGGTGAGAGACAGACAGTGAAGCAGGGGGATGGGTATTAAATCGCTAATACTAAGAAAGGGGAGTACGTTACACTCCTCCACCTATTCCAGTCGGATTCCAGTCAGACTCTGGATTCTGATCGGAATTTCTGGAATTCCGGAGCATTCCATTTACATATATTTTGTCTTATAATAGATAATTCCAGTCGGACTGGGGGTCGAATTTACGACCGGATTCTGAGGAATCTACCCAGACTCAAACAAAGCCGGAATAACCGGAATACCCGGAATACCCAGATTCATCACCCAGTCACCCGTGACCCATCATGACTGCCAGCACATCTCTTCTTGACTTGTTACCGCCACCTTGTACCGTGGGAACGCTCCTCACACTGCCTGGCACAGCGCCCAGCAGTCCATCCCCTGGCCTGATCTTTGATCAGACCAGCCTATCTCACTCTCCAGGGGTCGTTTGGGAGCTATCCCAACCCCCCTGATGATTGGCTTTACCGATCTCCACGGATCGTCCGCGGATGTCCACTGGGTGGGCATTCTACTGTCCGCCACTTTACTCTACCTGGGCTCGAGGATCCTGGGCTCTGGGGTGGGGCACCTTCCACCATCGGTGGGGGGGTTCGACGGTGAATCAACACTGCCGGCTTAGGCTGGGGGTCCCGCTCTGGGGTCGGGGGGAGAATGCTTGGGTAGGGGGGGCGCTCATTTTGAGGTTTTCAGATCCCTGGAGAGGATCTAGGGATTTGGTGCGTTTGCTACATCTTCCTTTCGATGTTTAAGCTACTCTACGGCTACAGGATACTGCTCACCTCTTCTGGGTGGGTCCTCGCTCCGCACTTGGGGTATGCGCGCCGGCGCGGCCCTCCTCCTTCTCCCTTTTGGGCGCTTACACTCTATGTGTGCGCTCATGGGATTTACCTGCTCACTAGGACTGCGGCGGGGCTGGCGCTCCCCGCTGCCGACAGGAGATCGAGCATCTCCCACTGCCCGCCTGTGGTCAGGGGGCAGCGGATTATCTACGATCGCCAAGATCGGACAGTGGAGGGCAGGGGGAATCGCTCCTCCAGCACCACTATTACTGGGCCCATGACGCATAGCGCCAGGGGCCGCACTACACAGCAATGGGCGCGTACCGCGCACCAGCCGTTTTCTGGGCTGCCATCCCTCCGCGATGGCCCCCTAAGTGGCCCCTTCCACTACAGCCCCGCCCTCTGTTTTTATGAGGGCCGCGCCATGTCTGAGGTGCGCCATCGTCCACGATGGCGGCACAACTGATCCTTCACTTCGAGGCTGGGGCTGGCTGCGGCTGTCCCCAGTCCGTGCGGTCAGGCATCCCACCCTCTAAATAGGGGCGGGACCCTTCACACACTCTGCCGCTACGGGTAGAGTGTTCCTGGGACTCGTCCCGGGCTTGTTTGGATGAGCAGGAGAAGTGGGTCGTTACCAACCACCCTCTTCCCCCTGCTTGCCCACCTTTACCGGCGTCGTTTGGGCCGTACACGGTCACAGCCAGGTGCTTTCATGGGACAGTGACAGCACTGCACCCATGGTCCGCTGCTCACGGGTAGCGGTCACCATTCCTTCTCCGGACGGGGAAACGGTTAACCTCCGGGCCCTTGTGGTCTGGGGGCTTACGGTGAATTAACACCGCTCACCGGCTTCGGCTGCGCGTGGGGGGACCGTGGCAACCACTGGGGGGGGAGTTTTCTGGTTCAAGGGCCGCATAGATGCGGCGGACCTTCACGCCCCTGTGGGCATTATCCGTGGTCTCACCTGTCCACCTTAGCGGCTACCAAAAGAGAAAGGGGTTTCACACTGGCGGGGGTTAGAGTACGGTTGAATCGTAGTGTACTAGATTGTATTTTACCTCAGGCCCGCGGACTGCGATCGTGCACCGCGTTATAAATTGTTGAACCAAAAAAAAAAAAAAAAAAAAAAAAAAAAAAAAAATGACTGCCAGCATGCCACCATGACCACCATCGACGCCGCCCCCTCCTTCACCATCTGACGCCATGGCCGCCCCCCCCCTTACCCAACTCACAGGCCGCACAGGCCGCCACCACCCCGCTGCCATTACCACCACCGCCGCCACTGTTCCCACCACCACCGTGACCCCCTCCTCTACCACCTCCCCCACCACTGACGCCGCCGCCACCCCCTTCCCTCACCCATCAACGCCGCCGCCACCACCTCCAGTCAAACGATGTGGGGGCCCCAGGCCCCCCACTAACTATTTTGTATTATCACTAATTATATTTACTAATATACTAGTTAAAACTTGATTGTGAGCATTTTCTTGAGCCACAGCTGCATCTCTGGCTGCCAACTCTGCCCCTTCTCCAAGTAGTGGAGGTACAATTCAATTCTCATCATTATTTACCATGGCTGCTGGATCATCTCCAGTGATTCTGTCTGCTGTTTTTTCATAGTTTTGGGTACATTCAGAACAAGCATGTTGATCTGCAGCTCTTATAATACCATTTTCTCCCAGGATTTCAAATGCTTCCATTGTGACATCATTAATGGCCAGTCCATCTTGAATCTCCAAATGTATGTCAGAAGCTGCACTAATGGTGTGAATGGATTCTTGTACAAAAGCCTGCCAAATATGATGCTGAGAGATTTTTCGATATGAAACATCTTGTGTTTTCCAAAAAGTATTGTTCCAGAATTCAGTATAAGCAACAGTCAAGACATGGAAGCTATATATTCCATTCAGTGCTGCATTTGAAAAAGTTCAATCCACCCAGATGCTTTGTCCAACTTTGAGATACTTAGCAGAATTGAGGTAGACCTGGTTCCAAGCATTTTGTCTGGCTGGAACAGGTACTTGTTCATGATCAGCATGGTATAATGTGAGGCAAACTGGACATTTTCCAGCAAGGACAGGGACATCTTCATTAATATTGAAGTTTTTAATCTGAGTAACCTTTGGGATATTCTCGTTTTAGTTGCTTGCAGCAAGGACTGGGGATTGCAAGTGCTGGTCATGCATTGTACACTCATGGGACAAATAACATAGACTGGCTGGACTGATTTTTGAGAAACTGGCTTTAGTTTTCCCAGAAAATTTTCATCATCATCTAAAGGATAAAACTGTAGGATTTGTGCCAGGACAACTAGCTTTGTACCAGTAACAGTAAGAACTTGAGCTTCCAACATTTCTCTGCTAACATCTTGCATTCTGTGTAATTCCTCTGTCCTGGAGCCTAGTTTGCTTTGGATAGCATGTGCTAGATGTTTGATCCAACCTTAAGATGCAGAAGCATTTTCTCCTTCATATATGTGACACTGTTGTCGTGCATGCAAACTGAATAGCTCTGGATTTTCCAACACTATATATATCAAGGGAAGCACTGTTGACAGAGACACAGTTGGTCCAAAAGTTTGTTGAACAAAGCTGCTGAATATATTGAAGGAGATATCAGGGAGAGGATTTATTTTCAGGAAGTGCAACAGTAGCATGAATGTTGGACATAGCAAATAGCACTCCCATGATGGCGGGCATTTTTATAAGACTAGAAATGGTGGCCAGAAGTATTTTGAAAATGAACACTACATCAAACCACATGCTAATGATTGTCATAAATTCTACCAACTTGTAAAAAAAAAACAACTCTGTTGCTCGCTTTTGAAACTTCTTCTTTGAGGTGGCAACCTTCTTGTTGGGACTCACTTTACCTCCTTTTCCAAACTCTTCTGCTAAACAAACATCTTTGGCTTTCTTCTTTCCTTTGGTCTTCTTTTTAGCCCAAATTTCTGTAAATCTGTCAGTGAATAAGTTGCTTAGGAATTGCAGTGTGATTGTGATGAGCATCCTTCTAAGCAGTGAGTCATTTTGCAATCCTGATGAAATTTGTACTTCATAACATTACAGACTCAACATTTGATTGCCTTGGGTGTAAGGGAACACTACCATTGAGGTAGTGTTTGTAGATATTTATACCAAGGGCTGCCAGACTTATAGCTAATGTTGACCATTTAACAACCCAAGTCTTATACCACCACGTAGCACCTGAATATATCTGAGTCATATTCTGTTGCCTGTGGTTCTTACTTAATACATAAGAACCACAGGCAACAGAATATGACTCAGATATATTCAGGTGCTACGTGGTGGTATAAGACTTGGGTTGTTAAATGGTCAACATTAGCTATAAGTCTGGCAGCCCTTGGTATAAATATCTACAAACACTACCTCAATGGTAGTGTTCCCTTACACCCAAGGCAATCAAATGTTGAGTCTGTAATGTTATGAAGTACAAATTTCATCAGGATTGCAAAATGACTCACTGCTTAGAAGGATGATCACAATCACACTGCAATTCCTGTTTTTGGAAGGTCTCAACCATATTCTTGAGACAACAAGTCACATCTTGGACCATTTCTTTCCACATCAGAATGCATAACTCTTGCTGCTGGTTGCACCTAGATGCACGGTGACCCCACCACATGAGTAGAGTTAGGACAGAGATGAGTCCACATGGACCCCCCTTCTGTTGCCCAGCCCATACATCCCCTGCTTCATCTGAGTCATAGATAGCCTTGGGGAGGGCCACATCACTCTGCTGAAAAGGAGGCTGAATCATGTGCCACCAATTTCCAACTGCAAGCCCAAACTGAAGAGTATCTTGTATGTTCAGTGTTGCTGAATACCATCAGACCCCTTTGTGAGTCTTAGCAATCCATTTCCCCCATTCCTCTGGCCTCTGTTTGGATGAGATACCCCCCTGAATTCTGATTAAAATAAGAGCATGAGAAAACAATGACACTTCATACCTTTGACTTATTACCATAATCAACATGCATTTCAACTTCAACCCATGCCTTGACACAATGATCCCACTCAAGTCCAAGATCTCGAGTAGTGAGATGGGTGCAAGCAGTTGTAAGCCACTCAGGTACACTATCTGACATTATGACAGGTAAAGTCTTGTTCTATTTCCCCAGAGCCTCCTTTATCTCAATCTTGTTCATTTTCTCCACCTGAGTTGATGGCACTGCGGGGTGAGCAGAATGACACAAGACAGGCAGCTGTGCAGGAATGGACTTGCCTGATGATGCTGGCGGGTAAACAGTATGTGGGCCACCACTGTGTAACAAAGGTGACAATATATGCAGGGTAGACAGAGAGTGAGCAGGCACAGGATTTGTCATAATGGATACTTCTGGGATATAGGGCATACCAGGAATGATGGCACCAGCCACCTTAGGAAGGCTTGGCTGGTGAATGGAGGATTCAGATAATTCTGAACATGAGGATATGCCCCCTGAAGCAGGGGGTAGGTTGGCCAGAATGGGTAGAGGCATGGGTGTGCCAGGTAACAGCATACTGGTAGAGTCAGCGGTGGGAAGCAAGACATGTGCATTAAGGGATGGAGAGAAAGAATCAGGGAGATATGTTGAAGAAGATGGGGTTGTTGAGAATGGAATGGCTGGTAGCCCAGGGGCCATCATCATACCAAGTGATGTGGATCCTTCCCACAAATTTAACATATTTAGAAACGAGGTTTGAATACTTGGAGCGACACCTGGGAACCCCATCATGCTGTTGTGTTTGGTGTCAACACCAAGGAATGAGAAATCAAAATTAAAGTTGAGATCACCTGTGGCAGGCAAGGGTTGAAAAAAAGGGGGAACAATCCCAAAAGGAGTTTCACCATGTTGCAACATCAATTTTGCCATGTCAGTCATTGAGTCCATGCCAACAGAAATTAAATGCCCTCCTTCCCTTAAACTGTGTTGCAATCCTGGCACCAACAAATGAAAACAGAGGTGATGTGGTGAGTGCCACTGGAGATGACACAAGCACAGTTTGAAAGGACAATGCAGATGCCAAGATAGCTTGAGCTGAGAACAAGGAAGGATCAGCTGGTGTGGGTGCAACAGATGCAGCCATTGCAGCTGGAGCTGATGACACTATGCCTACAGGTGACAATGGTGCAGCAGGAGCCAATGTTGTAGGTGGAGAAGGCAGTGGAGTAAGAGGCGATGTTGTGACTGGAATAGAAGGAACAGTGGGAGGCAATGTTGTGGCCAGTGCAGACAGTACAGCAGGAGGCAATGATGTGGCTGATGCAGATGATGGAGCCAATGACACTATGCCTAAAGCTGACAATGGTGCAGCAGGAGCCAATGTTGTAGATGGAGGAGACAGTGGAGCAAGTTGTGTTGTAGCTGGCACAGACAGTGCAGCACCCAACAATGTGGCAGGTGCAGACAGAGCCACAGCAGGACACAATTTGACTGCAGGTGAAGCAGGAGGTGAGGTTGAAGCAGGTGATGCAGCAGTGCAAGATGATATGACTGCAGATGGCACAGTAGGAGGCAGCATTTCAAATGATGTTGTGGCTGGAGCAGATGGTTCAGCAGTGGTGGATGGCATGATTGTGGATGACACTTCCTGGGAATGCCTAGCATATTACATTGATTGTTTTTGGGATACTGAGTTGGCTATGAAAATAAATTGAGTAAGCTAAAAAACCTTTTGCTTATTATGACTCACAATAGAGGTTGACCAAAAAGTCTGTGAATGGTGCAATGAATGTAACTTCAAAGTCTCCATGTGCAGCCAGGAATTGGTTGCCTAGTGCAGTCTCACCAACATGGTACCTATATGAGCCATGAATGAGGTCAGCACATTGAACATTGATAATGTTGATCACTCACCTAGCAACATTAATATCTCCCTTGGCATCATGGGGACCAAGTAAGAGGGTAAATGCCCACCCAGTTGCCTTCAACAGCATGCAAGGCCAATGATATTCAAAGTTGCTGGACTGTGCTGTAACCAAAACTATGAGTCATGTGTTGAGGTTGATTGAGATCAGGTAAACATACTCAGCATATTGCTCTGGGGTTCTGTCTCTTTGGAGTTCAGTACTAAGCTTGAGGTTGTGATATTTGTTAATTCCTCATTAACAATTGCCTTGACTTCTTCATCCTCATCCTCCCACATTTCCTTCATAATTTTCATTTGTAAGTTGAACTTTTTGTGCTGTGTCATCACCCTGTTATGTTTCATATATTATACACACATTGATGCTGGTGTTAACATAGATAGATGGTCAGTGTAGCCAAGAAGCAACTACTCAACATGCTTGCTCGGGGGTAACATAAGGCATTATGTGAGGGAGACCTCAAGGTATTTCTGGAGCATGCATATTAATACTTTACACTCCCCCAGGTGTTCTGCATGGAACATGCAGAATCTGCAGAATCCATGCAGAATCTGACCTCACCAGAAAATGTGCCATGCTAGTCTGTACAGAACCCATGCTAGTCCATGCAGAATCCATGCCAGTCCATGCAGAGTCTGTGTCAAGCTTCCAAGTCAACATCCTAGCAAATTCTGCATGAATTCTGCGTAAATTCTGTGCAGACTCCATGTGGATTCCATGTGGAATAATTCACTTTTGTGATTTTTGTAACAGTAATGTTAGGACGTCACTAATACCTTAAGGCAAAAGATGACGGCTCCCTTAAGAATACTAACAACAGAGAAGAAGGGGTAGCTTCGTAGTCAGAGGCAGTCACACTAGAGTATAGCAGATAACCTAAGAGAACTTGAAGAGTCTCTAGGCAATATAATATACTAAACTACATGAGGTATCCATGTGTAGTCCTTGCTGCAACCATGAGGTGCTGCAGCTGTGTTGATCCATGCATGTGCCATGAAGCACAGCACCATGTGTCTACCATGAGGTCCTTATCTCTACCTACCCTTAGCCATGCACTTGATCATATGGATCTTATGCCTACCCTTAGCCACATATACATAAAAGTGTCCACACAACAAAATAAAGGAAATTAATAGTTTTAATTGTCTCTGAAAATCATACTCCTGACAAGTAAGTCAGTTGACATGGTTTGAAGTAAATTATCAGGTTACATATATGTACTACATTTCACTGCTATCACTATCACTGTCACTATTGGAACTGCTATTACCATTACTAGTATTCTGTTGCCCTTCACTCATCCTTTGAGTATGATAAAATAGCATGCTATGCAAAAACCAGTCAAAATTTCCAAGAGTCATTCTCCTTAAAATTGAATCAAATCCTCCAAGCCAAGCATTCAATTGCTCACATGCCTATAGCCAGTATAAGCAAATGGTCACAATTATGATTGATTAGAGTATCATACCTGTGTATTAAAAGCACATTTGTAATATGGGTTTCCATTCTTGTCATGATCAACTATAACCAGATTAGGTGCTGATCCATCCTGTAGTGCTGGATTACACCACCTTCTGCATAAAAAATCTGTGACTCAATGATTTGTATAGTGATATGAGTCCACTATAAACTGACTAGTTTTCTGCCATGTATCCCAACTGCCATTGGCAATACTTGTACAAAGTACTTGGCAAGCTTTGTCAATGCAGATATAGTCTGGGTGAGATTCTTCTGTTGGATACACTGATGTCAAAATCTTCAAAATATTTGTTGGTGACTCCACATTTGCAAATTTAGCCCATGCAATTACAACTCCACATGGTGCACAGATTGTTTCAACACAATAAAATCTGCATGGAGTGAAGTATTTGAATATTGCCTTTCAGGCATTGCTTCATCATGGGACTGTGTATTTGGTTCTATGGCTGACTCCCATGGTAACCTTTCACCTGGCCTTTGCACTATGCATCTGAATCAAAACAATTTTGGTGATTGTGATTATTTTGGAATCTCATCCATTCAGCATTATTTTGATCACATGCCTGTGATCCAGCAATTTTCTGAGTTGTACAGTCATGAACATGGCATGCTGCACCATACTCCAGTTCATATAAGGCAAAAAATACACCACCTCACGCATTTGCAAGTGCTCCTGTACAATTGCCATAAGCACAATACTGCAGAATTTGTAAGTAACAATCACTATGATCAATTTGGTCAACATACTGTAGGGCCCATTGAGTCCAACTTTGGAATTGTTACAATTGAATGAAGTGCATGATACAAGAATGGTGTTACCTGAACCTACTCAAGCAAAGTGGGCAAGGACATGACCCTTTAGGGGCAAGGGCCATGAAACCTGGGGAATGTGCCATACTATGACCAGCATGTCCGCAACCAGGGAAAAACCTTGAACCTGTGTTGGGATACAAGCCTAGAACTCACATCTATGGTTAGGGAGTATGGACACAGTCTCCTATGGAAGGATAGACAAGCCAAGGAAGCCAAGGCTGTCTCATGAGTAATCCAGGGTTTTCCCCCTATGATATAATGATAGATAAGTCTATCTTGGGACCATGAGTCATACTACAGAAACTCCTATTGATATTGCATCATAACTCCTATAGCTCCTGTAGTATATATACTGCTACTGTAGGGAAGACATAACAGACATAACAGACTACACAGGACATTCCCTGCCTGCTCCACACACTCACTACCTTGTCTGAGTGATCCCCCACTTGCTCTCAAAGACCTAAATCCCAATAACCTGTATGGGAGAACACCCTAGATGAGGACTGGTGCACTCACAAGTTTCTCTTTGTATTAGATAACAGCTCAAGACTTGGGCACAGTTGGCTTTATGCACTCTTTCTAGGCATTGACCCAAATTTGTGTTTGAAAAGAAGGAACATCTCAAGTGATAAGGCTGACCCAGACCTTAATAATGGTTTTGCCTACTTTGTCAAGGAGGGAGAGTATAAGAAATATCTAGAACAGCACGAAGATGATCCCAAAAGTGCAGTATGTTGTCTTGTGATTGTTTTGTCATGATATTTGAAATCTCCTTTTAGAAAAGTGGTTGCTCATGCCATGGTGCAGTCAATCTGTCAGAAAGTGACCCAGGCCAGGACCATACAGCAAGTGGAATAGCAACAATTGAATGTGTGGATCACAACATGAAGTGCCCCAATACAGTTAGCAATCTTGGAAAGGGGGAATGGTGAGCAAGTTTGGCTTTGTTGGAATGTGGCATCTGGAAACTTATTATTGTTTGACTAGATATTGCAATATAGACTATCTATTCTACCAAAGTTTACTTTCTCAGTGATTATATCTCTTGAATTTTCATATGACATTGCTTGCCAGTGGCCAATCTCTTTCTGACAATGTATGGCTCAGTTTGCAAACTGGTTCCAAAGTTCCATCTCCCAGCACATGTGCTGGGATGCAGAACAAATTTCTACTTCAACTTGACAAAAGGAGTGGGATGTACTGATGGTGAAGCTCCAGAATGAGGCTGGGTGGAGGTCAACCCTTTAGCAGCCAGCACAATGGAAATGGGCCCTGGATCATGACATGACACTCTGGATGCACACTTCAGCTTTTATAATTGGAAGAAATTTACAGGAATGGGTAGGTAGTATACTGTAGTGCTAAATTTCTATTTTACTGCTCATTTCCCACTGGGGTTTGACACTTCTTCACAAGATGAAAGCTGTGGTGAATGATATGCACAATCACACCATCGCCCATGAAGAATTCCATCAATCACTCCCAGGTGCTGCAGTGGACAAATGGCAGGGTGAAGTAGAAAGGTAGGAGAAGGATTTGGTGCAACAAAACCCATATGTTGTTAGAGTAAAAGGTTCATATATGAAATTTTGAAAATGATCCATTTTTATTTGTCTTTCTGCAGTGCCTGCCCAAGTCTGTACTTTACACTCCCCCACCTACTCCGAACAGACTCTGAATGGAATGCTCGGAATGCTAGGATTCTGTTTGGACTGTTGAAATGGGTGAATTCCTAGCAGTTTGAAGTGCAAATTCCGAGTGAATTCCGAGCTTAGTCTGAGTGAGTCTGAGGAAAAATAAAAAGTTTGCCAAGTCCTATTTCTCATGAGTCCGAGTGTTGTCCGAGCGGAATCCTAGCAAAGTCCGAGCTCAGATTGAGAAAAATAACAAAGTTTGCAAGTCCAATTCCTAATGAGTCCGAGTGTTGTCCAAGTGGAAGCGGTTTTCCTACAGAATAGGTCAGCAAGCAAGGGGGGGGGCAAGCAATGGGGGAGCAAGGGACGGGGTCAGCAGGGGATGGGGAAGCAAGGGTCAAGGTCAGCAAGAGATGGGCCAGCGAGCAATGGGGAAGCAAGGGATGGGGAGCAACAGGGGAGCAGGGGATGGGGTCAGCAAGGGATGGTGTGGCAGGGTCAATGGTCTGCTGGAGGTCTCATTGACGAGGTTGTCACATTGCAAGGAGTGGGGTAAGCAAGAGTGGGATAATTGGGAGGAAAGAAGGAATGGACAAGCCTTGAGCTCGTTGAATGAGACTCAGAGGGGGGAACAAAAAAGGTGGGATCAAAAAGGATCAGATATGATTCAATACTGCATTAGAGAGGTGGCAGGTCACCTTTATACAATCAGATGTAAAAAGCTACAAACAATCCCATCGCACACGTTCTCTTGCGTTGATGGGGCCAAACAGCAAGAAAGTAAGCGAAAAGGGAGAAGAAGAGACTGTTTTGAGAAATTTTGATGAGTCCTGTAAGAAGAGTGGTGGCTAGGCGGCGCATGGTACAGGCTTGGCATAGTCTACTCCTTGTCTTGGGGTGTCACAGACTGGGAATATCTCGGGGAGGGGTGGATCGTCAAGGCTCTCTATTTATGGAACACGACTTGTCCCCCAGCAAGTGTGGAGAGCACTTCAACATGACCTCTCAACCCTACCTTCCAGTTGCTTGACCCTTCGATTGCATTTGCAAGCAAGAGGGGGGTGGTGTGGCAGGGTCAACAGTCTGTTGGTAAATCATTGACAAGGTCATCACATCATGAGGGATGGGGTAAGCGAGAGCCAACAAAAGTGATAGAAAATGGTGCAGTCGAGTGCGACGATGCCTGGAATTGACTATAAAATGTGTGGGGCGTGTGGTGTGATCGAAAAGTGATCGGGAACACGATCAACACTAGATCGAGTGATTGGAGTAATGAAACTTGAGTACTTAACTTCGTAAATATGAAGACTTGAAGTAAAACTTGGGGAGAGAAATAATCTTGAGCTAGGTGGAAATTTTGGAGGACTTCAGGTAAGTGGATGCGAAAAGACAACTCCATTTGAAGGTGGGAGTGCACCTTAAGTACAAAAACAGGTTGAGAACACTACAAACAACTCCCTCACACATGTTCTCTTGCATCGAAGGGACCAAACAACAAGAAAAGATAAGCCATAAAAGAAGCTGATAAATAACTGTAAGGGATACTGATGAAACACGAAAGAAGCATGCCAGATCCTCATCTTGGGGTTTCACAGCTGGGAATGACTTGGGGAAAGGCTTGTTGATGGGAGTCTCTATTTGCAGAACACAACTTGTCCCCCCAGCAAGTGTGGAGAGCCACCAAATGAAGTCTCTCGACCCTACCGTCCAGCTGGTTGGCCCATTGATCTGGATGTTGACTAGCTTTTACCAAAAATAAAATAAAAAAGGTTAATTAAGGGGTCACAACTCAAGATCCAGTACCGATCCATTGATCATCAGTGAGATTGATGCATCGTGTGGTTACCATGGTGTTCTCAAGGATTATCAATGAACTAGAAAATAATTAAATGATGTTAGCAACACAAAATATAGATAAAAGCATGGTGGAGGGAAATGTATACAATAACTCTTGATAATTGGTGCTGGCAGTGGGACTGGAATAAAATCTATGGGAAGGGTAAGTTGACCAATAGGACAACTGACCCTACCACAGTGGTGGTCATGACTTCATGCTAGTAACATTAGTTGAGTAGGAATATTAAAAAAAGACAAGAAAAATAATGAACTTACAGCCCAGTGGCAGGGCAGGGCCATCGTCCCCACCTCCCCTCACCCCCCTCCTTGTCGTCCCATGGCGTCGTCATCTGGTCGTCATCTGGTCGTCGTCCTGGTTGTCCTGGTCCTGTCATCGTTGTTCTGCTGTCATTCCCTCCTCGTCCCCCCCCCCCTTGTCGTTCCGTGGCGTCATCGTCTGGTTGTCATCGTCATGGTCCCACCCCCCTGGTGAGCACCCACGATCCACCCTGTGAGCAGGGGCTCGCAGCGGTGATTATAGGTGTGGTGTGGTGTGGTGCTCGTCATCAGCAGGTTTAGTTAGCACCTAAAAAAGACTGTTAGTAATAAATTGGGGAAACAAGAAAGAAAAAAACTTACCAACAATGCCTCTTGGGCCTTTTCGTTGGCTTTGCCTCTCGTTGATGTTCCCCCCTCCTCCTCATCATGCCCTGCCCTCGTTCCCGTCGTTGTCCCCCCGTCGTTGTCCCCCTCTTGCCTCTCCGTCGTTCCCATCATGCCCCCCCCGGTTTGTTGTTGGGATATCTCCATCTTCATAGCACCCACAATCCACCCTGCGAGCAGGGGCTCACAGCGGTGTGTGGCGGGTGCAGGGCTGGCATCGTTGTCCTGTTGCCGTGGTTGTTGTTGTTGCCAGTAGTTCTAGTTAATACCTATGAGAAGATTGTTGGTAACAAAAGAATGAAATGAGAAGAAAAAACTTACCAATGGTCCAAGAGACGTTGATGACGTCTCTTGGGCCTTTTTTTGCTTTTGTTGCCATTGTTGTGTTGTCCCATCCTTGTCCTCGTCATCCATCGTCGATCTGGCTTGCTTCATCCCACCAAGCCGCCCCATGAGCAGGGGCGCGTGGCAGTGGCAGGGGGGGTTCATCGTCATCATCAGGTCTAGTAACTTTCAAAGTTAGTAACAATTTGTGGGCGGGTCACAATGATTATAAATATATGTAAATAATGCGTCAACAATCAACGAAGACATGATTACTGTGTGCACACAAGGCCATGCGCATCCCGGGGTATATAAACCCTCCCATTTCTACTGTTGGAGAGGTGCTATGGGTCGCAGGTATGCTAATGTCCTGCCATACCATGTACCAACCAAGACCTTATGGCCTAGTGGTTAAATGTTATGGTGTTGCTTACAAATACTTACCCGTGAGTGTAAGTGTTCGATCCCTTGTGTGAACACTTCTTTTTCCTACGCATTATGTAATAAGGACCAACTATGTTCCTAACGTTCCTAACGTTCCATGTGGTTTCTGGGTGGAGTCCTAACAGACTCCAGGCTAGGAAATCCTAGTCTGAGCACTGTTGCTCAGACTCTGCTAGGACTCCGTTCGGACTGAACTCGGACTAGGAACGGAAATTTAGCAGGCTTTTCTGCCAGTAAATTTCCTAGCTCAGTCCGAATGGACTCCTAGGAATCCAAGCATTCCGTTTGGATTCTGATCAGATTCCAAGTGTTCCGTTTGGATTCCGATTGGGTTAGGTGGGGGAGTGTAAAGTACTTGCCCAAGTGACTATCCGACACCAGCTATCAGAAGCAGAAGAGAAAAAGCTATTAGAGGGCCATGACATTCCATTGGATGACATTGTGTCTCCCAGTGTATTAATATCTATGGGAATAAAAATTGAAGCTGTGCAGTATGCTTTGTATATATCACAATTTCTGATTTACTAAAAACAAACATGATAGGCGCTAAAGGTTGAAATGGGGAAAGTATGGCTTCACTCTCAAGATCAACAACTTACCCAGGTCCAGCTCCAAAGTAATGCCCTTCAATGGGAAATTAATGGAAGGACCACTAAACAACAACTCTACATTCCCAAAGTGGTTGCCTTGCAAAGGATGACTGAGGTAGCTGAGGTGGCAGACAGTGCTCCTCAAAACTGTGCCTTATGGATCCCTTCTCAGATCGGCACCCAGGTCAGATTCGACATGCATTTGGCAGAGCTGGAGTGGGAATTATGCCATTCTCAAGCACACAATGCTCTCAGTTATCTTTGGAAGTACCTACAGATGAGGATCACTTTGTTCATGGACAATTGGCCAATACTTGTGCATGCAATTCAATTGCAACAATCCAAGCCCACATTGAAGCTAGTGGTGAAGAATACTGAGTGGCTTGTTCTGCTCTGGTGTCATTGGGTGTCCTTCTCAGAAAGACAGGCTGACAAATGAGACTCTTACATCTGACAGACAAGCTTCTGAAGCGTGCCTCCGGCGCTCTTCTCGCTTCGCTCGCGTCGCTCCTCCAGCTCGCTTCTTCAGCTTGTCAGGGGGCTGCGCCCCCCGAACCCCCTGCTCGCGTCCTTGACTCATCTTGTCAACACAGTCAGGGACCAAAGGCCCCTGCCTGTGTGTAGGAGGTGTCATAGTAAATAGGAAATCAATAGGAAATTAATACAAAATTAGTAGCTATGTACAATTTTACTTTGTCCTTTCTTATCTACAGTTAAAACTATTTCTACATCAATATATACATTAATCTAATAGTACTTCATTATAAACAATATTCTTCGTCATCCCATTTTCACTTTCACTCCCCCATATTGCCTTGATGTTATGCACAGACTTCACCCGAGACACTGCCACATAAAACTGCCCATGTGTAAACACTGCACTCCAAAAGTCCAATCCTACATGCCACACTGACTGTCCCTGTGATTTGTTAATCAACATAGAGAAGCAGAGTTGAACTGCAAACTGGAACCGATTCATTCTAAAAGGCAGCTGTCCCTCCATCAGCTGAAGTCACATCCGAGGGATGAATATCTTCTCTCCAGCATGATCTCCAGTGATCAGCCGTACCTCCAATACAATGTTCCTCATCCTTGTCACAATTCCTCGAGTTCCATTGCATACTCCTCCCTCCAAATTCAGGTTTCTCAACACCATCACAGGGCAGCCCACCTTTATAGCCAAGTGTGCCAATGGTAGACCTGAGCAATTCAGAGAGTTGAGGTATTCTGTAGGATACAACAGTTCATCATCCCCATCATTGACAATGGAATCCACACTATGAAACACTCACTCCTGTCCAGGAAACTTCTGAAGCACAGTATGGTTCAAGTCATCCACATCATCATTGCAGCAGGCCAGGATCACCCTCTGTGAGAAGTATTCATCTGGATGCTGATGAGGGTTGGAGATCCCAGGATAGATGGTGTCAATGAGAGATGACACAGTGTTCTCAGCACACTTGAAATGCTCAGGAAGAGTTGCAGTTCTCATCTGTATGACCACCCTTTCCTACCTCCAGCTGCCACTGTGCAAAGTCTCGCTCCTGAGCATTGGCTGTGTTAAGGCGCATGTTGATTTTAAGATAGAGGACCTTGATGTGGTGCCAGAGAACAGAGCGCTGCAAGGATGCCCCCACTATCTGAGGTCGGGAACCCCTCTCAATCACAGGCAGGATCTGGTGAAAGTCTCCTCCAAAAACCACAGTGATTCCACCAAATGGCTGGTCAACCTCATGAATGTCCCTCAGAGTACGGTCAACAGCTTCAGAAATGTGACGATGCTGCATAATGGCTTCATCCCAAATGATTAGATCAGTTTGCTTTAGGAGGCCAGCTTTGAGTGTACCTCTGGAGATAGAACAGGTGGTGGACTCATTGATGTTTGATGGAACAATGTTGAAGGAGGAATGGACAGTACGGCCACCTGAGAGCAACAGTGCAGCAATCCCAGAAGATGCAACACAGAGAACAATCTTCCCCTCAGAACGAAGTCAATGACAGAGGGTGTTGTAGACATAGGTTTTGCCAGTGCCACCTGGGCCATGAAGGAAGAATGTCTGGCCAGTCTTTTCACGGACAGCATGGAGGATTTCCTGATAAGCTGTTCTCTGGTCTGCATTGAGGTTTTGCTCATTCTCTGCTGCCAACACTGCCTGCTCCTCCACATCATATCTGCGCTGCTCCATGATAAGCCTGTTTTCCAAGTTGACTTCCGAGTTCTGAGTAGAGTGAGGTATGTGCAGCCAATCCTTCTGAAGGGATCTGTTTGAGGACTTGAGGATTTCATCAATGAGAAAGAGACCATAATCCTGGACATCATCATCTGTGGGGTTGATGCGGATGTTGTTGTGTTGAAGCTGGTAGCGCAGATCATCACAGATGTTGGGCCAGTATGTGTTCCGGGGGTGGGCAGGATCAGAGGGAGTACATTCACGAGGGATGGTGGCAAAAAGACTACGGAGCTGATGACCTGTTGCCATAGACTTTGCTTCTTCCAAACACTGCACCCACTCCTGATCATCCTCTAGAAGACCCCGTGCCAAGCATGCCTCTCTGAATGAGGGAGCAGTAGTGCCCTGGAAAGTGCAAAGGTCCTCATAGGAAATTGCTCCCTTGACAGCAGTAAGAAGAAGCCGGAGATAGAAGCGTTCACCAGCAGTGGGCTGAGCATAGTACATTCTCCCCACTGCAAACCCTTGCTGCCTGGGCTTCCACTTGCGGTTTTTCTGGTCCCACACAAACTTTGAGGGAAAGTCCTGATAGAGCACATCCTGAGCAACCTCTGGAAACTGCACATTTGCCTTGAAATAGGCTGTGAGAGTGGTATCACATGTTGAAGCCTGTTCCACAACATCCTGGATGGTCCGTGTGCTATTCTGATTCCAAGTGACATACTGCTGACCTGGAAGGTGCACCTGAATCCTGACAATATTGGGGGAAATGCCATGCATAGGGAACTGAAAGAGACGCCAGATGCTCTCACAGGATGAGATGTAGCGAGCATCCAAGTACTGCCTGACTTCATCATTGCAGGTTCCAAACTGCATGGTGGTGCAGTCATGGCCCTTGTACACATACTTGAAGATATACTTAAGAGCCTTGATGGAGGCAATGGACTCTATGTTGATGTGGCAGTCATACTTCCAGATGAGATAGGCACAGAAAGTGACAACCCAGTGATTCAACCTGCTTCCCCTGAATGTTATGTGTGTGGCCAGTGTCCCGACGCCTAGTGGAAGCATAGGAATCCTCAGAAACCGAGGTCTGATCTCTGAAAGGCTTGGGGAAGCTTTTGGAGCATCTGCCATTCTGCATGCATGGAGCATTTGGATTATCAGCACCACAGGGACTGTGAACCATGAACTTCTTGATCTTCTCCAATAGCTCAGGATTGTCCTCAGGAAACTCTGAAGAGAGAAGGCTGTCTATCTGCTCAGGAGTGTGGAGCTTGAAATCAGGATGGAGAAAGATGATGCAGTGCATATGTGGGAGACCACGCTTCTGGTACTCAATGGTAAACACATATCCAAGGGCCTTTCCAAAGATGCCAGCCTCTATGTCCTTTATGATCTGCTTCTGCTTTGCAAAGAATGCACGAACAACCACATCAGGGCGATCAGATGCTGTCTGACCTGGACCAAGCTCATTTACAATCTCTGGCCATTTAGGATTTGCTGTGATGGTCATGAAGAGATCACCTCCTTTAAAGTAACGATTGATGGCCATTGCATCCTGGAGAAGCTGCTGCATGTGACGTGTACTTCCAGAAAAAGAAGAAGGTAAAATAATTCTTTGACCCAGAGACTCAGCATTGGCATCTACATTTGCAGCAATAGCATCTGCCAATCCAGCATAGACCTCGCCCCGAATAGTGTTCTGGTTCATTTTGATGAAGCGAAGCCTTTCCTGCTCTGCCATTGCCCACTGATCACAAATAAACTCCTGGAAGAGCTTTCCACTGAGGAAGAGGTGCTGAGGCTCAATAGCAGGAGGTCGAGGATGCAGGCGATAACGATAGAACTCTGACTTGGTAACATGCTTACGGCCCCTTTGACCACCTCCTTCATCACCACCCATGGCATTGGGATTTTCCACAGCTGCATACTCAATGTGAGGATACCATTGAAGCTGGCCAGTAGGGAACAGTAGGACATAATGAAGAGCAGGATAGAGTGGATGAGCATCTGTGATGTGCTGAAGTGGGGGGCCATGCCTGCGGTAGAGAATGATGTCCCGGACTGCCTCTGGCTGATCACCATCACCTGGAAGAATGACTGCAATCTCATCAGTGGCTGCAGTAGGAAGGTTGTAGCGACGGCGGTCACAGCTTTGGTCAAAGCGCAAAATGATCTTGCACTGCTGCTCTGGAGGCATATTCCTTGTTAGCTCATAGGCCTGCTTGTACATCTGGACAGCTGGATGATGGCGGTAGATCATATCCTGAAGAGTGACCAAAGTCTGATGATCCAGATTTTGGTTCCAGGTATTAGCCCTTCTAAAGTTGACAGCATCAGCAGGATCATAGATATAGAGCTGAGCATAGACAGGGGCCTCTCCTTCAGCTGGCAAAAGAGATCCACTCTTATGTGAAAGTTCACCATGTAGGCTAAAGACATAAGGACCGGCGCCATCATTGAGATTGAGATTCTCATGCTCCTCCATCCTACGACCAAGAGATGTCATGGCTAGAGCATTATTGTAGGTGCGTATATGGTCTCTGAAATTCTTGGAGACATGATCCTGGGCAGTAAGCAACTGCCAAAGCTCAGGAGGAGGTGGATGGAGTGGCGGCAAGATGATCTTTCCACTAAAACAGCACATGCCAAACTTAGGATGAGCATTGGAGGATTTTATAAGACGCTCTGCCATCCAGTGCAGAGCATGACAATTAGGAAATTGTACATCCATTCTACCCAGATTATGAACAGGCCAATCTGGACTAAAAGGTCGATGTGCAGGAGGTAACAGTGCAGGAGGTGCCAAAGGAACAGGAGCTAGAGGAGCAGGCTAAGATTGTAGAATTAGATTAGTCAGTAATAAAATGGTATCAACTTTGGCATACTGGAGGAGGGAAATTATTGGCCACAGGAACAGGGGGAGCAGGAATAGGAGCAGCAGGAACAGGGGGATCAAAAGCAGGAGGAGCAGGAGGGGCAGGCTGAAAGAGTGAAATTAGATTAGTCTATAAAAAAAGTAGTTTGACCTACAGGTGGAGGAAGAGCATTGATAGCAGGAACAGGTGGAGCAGGAATAAAAGGAGCAGGAGCAAGAGCAGGAGGGTTAAAAACAGGAGGTGCAGCCAGAAATGGAAGAGGAGGCAATGCAGCCAATTGTTGTGCCAACTGTACAGGCAAATGGTTATATGCAGCAGCCAGTGGATTGATAACAGGCTGTAGTAAAGGAGCAGCAGGGGCAGGAGCTGGGCCAGGCGCAGGGGCTGGAGCAGGGGCAGGAGCTAGAGCAGGAGCAGGAGCTAGGGCAGGAGCATGACCATGACCATGACCATGACCACGACCACGACCACGACATGTTGGCTGGGCTGGAAAAGGAGGGAGTGCAGCTAACTGCTGTGCCAAATGAGGAGGAAGATGGTTGTACACAGGTGCAGGTGCAGGTGCAGCAAAAGGATCATTCATAGGGCCAGGATGAACAGGGGGAGGGAGTGGAAGTGGTGGCTGGGCCATGTGCATCATACGGACATGATGTGGAGTCCGGTGATGACTGGGACTGTCCAGTACACATCTGTCACGTTCATCTTGCTGTGCAGCAGTTCGGACACGTTGGGGAGTATTGGGAGGAGTCAGAACCCTAAAAGATGATAAGGCTCTTTTTTCAAGACAGAAGAAAAACAAAATCTACATGTTGCAGCCAGAGTAACAACTATATAACCAAAAAGAAGAGAGGGGGGAGCTCAATTACAGCAGCAGAGTAGTCTAGATCCTTGCAAGTGGCAGTGAAATCGGTTAAGACAGTGGTAGTTGATAGTGGAGCTACTTCCAATAAAGGAAGGGGAGGCAACTGTAAACCCGCCAGCCCAATCTCCCTACACACTGTAGCTCTGAGAGAGGTCCAGGACCAAAAATATTTGGCCACTAAGCAACTGGCAGACACTCCTTTGTTGAAAAAGAGAGGCCAGGGAGGTAGGACTTCACAGCAGCCTCACCTTGGTCTACTGACACCCCAAGGACCCAAACAGACCCAAACTGGAAAAGAGCCCAAGGCACAGAGGAGTTGAAAAATCCAATCAGCCCAAGAAAAGATGCACAGAGAGTAGACACCCCAAGGAGCCAAACAGACCCAAGCTGGAAAAGAGTCCAAGGCACAGAGCAGTTGGAAAATCCAATCAGCCCAAGAAAAGATGCACAGAAGATAGAGAAAATGCAAAGAAAGTGCTCGAAAAATTGCCAGGTGAAGCGTGGGAAAAATGTTAATTAGCCGAGCTCGCTATGCTCGCCATATGTATTTGAGCATTGATTTGTCACGCTTAGTGTCAGTATCCCACGGCGAAAAAGATTCCCACCCCGGGACCACATGACCGCTCTCTATTACTTATGTATGCTGACAAGCGTGAGCTTACTGAGGTGGAACAAGGCACATCAGAGGGGAAGAAGAAGGTGTTGTGGATATGGAAGATTTATACCAATGCAACAGGAAGTGTCAAAGAGATGGAGAAGAACATGGAGCCTCAAGATTTGCTACATGTTGAGTGGTGAAAATCAAGAGCATGAGTGATTCATTTTCATGAGAAGTCACATTATTGTCAGAAGAGATGTCTTGGGTTCTATGTTATCTGACATGGCAGAAGCAGTGGTGGAAAACAAAAGGGCAGTTGGAAGCTCATGGGTCTCTTCCATCTATAAGGATGGAAGTCCTATGTACCTACACAGAACATCAAGCTGCCTTGAGACATTCCCTTTGGGAACACTTCTCACAGATGTGGTCAGATGTCCCTAGGTATATTGAAATCACATCTAACTTAATAGTTGAGAGTATGAAGTGAATCATGCTAGCTGCAAGTAGTAGTGTATTACAGAATTAGTGTTAGGAATGTATACATAATTACAAATATAAGGTACTATGATTGGTAAAATATGGCATTTCATGGTCCATGCATACATAGGTAGAGAATGGTTCAAGGGGTGGTGGAATGGTGAACTGTGGCAGGCATGGTGTGCAAGGTAGGCAGGATGGTGCATAGTAATAATGATGCATGGTGGTAGGCATGGTGCATGATGTGGAGTGCAATGCCAAGGTGGGCAATGGTGCAAGGGAGGCATGGTGCATGATGCAGAATGGTGCAAGGTGGTCGGGATGGTGCATGGTTGCAGGCATGGTGCATGACATGGAATGGTGCACAGGAGGCATGGTGTACAAAGTGGAATGGTGCTAGTTGAGTGGCAGGGCAGGTGTGGTGCATGAGGCAGAATGGTGCAAGGGAGGCATGGTGCACAAGGCAGAATTGTGCAGGGTGGTTGGGATGGTGCATGGTGGCAGGTGAGGTGAATGATGCAGAATGGCACAATGTGTGTGGGGCAACAATCCAAGCCCGCTCTCTGACCACAGAGCTGGCTGTTGGCTTCTTAGTTATGTTGCATACTACAAGAACACACCTTCATGCCTTCATCTTATGTGACTAACACCTTCTGCTCATGCTCTCAGGTTCAGGTCACTCATCAAAGTGTTGTTTCATATGCTTGTAGGACAACATACATTGGGGTTGTGGCCAATACTGAGGATGCCTATGCAAGGCTGTAGGGGTGGTGAACAACAGTTAGGGTTGGGCAAAGGTCAGTAGTTTTCACCAGCCAAGATGCAAGATTCTAACACATAGGAGAACAGAAGGTTTTGGGGTGCATGTGGGATTACAACTTAAATAGACACCCATGGGTCAGCTTTCTCCTCAGAGTCCACCAACCCTCAATACTTATTGGTAAGCTAACTACTATAATACATCCATTCAACTACTAGTCCATTATGTAGGGGGGTTGGAAAGTTATCAAAACATATCTTAACTCCTGGGGCTTCTTATACGTTCCAGGGTCCTGTGGAAGGTCCATGCACATGTTGTTTTTTTTTTCTTTTCAGACTGACCTATGCCCAATGGGGACAGAAAAGCATAGGGCATCTATTCTTTGGGTTTCCATTGGGTTTCCAGACCCAACACTCAATATGGCCAACACTTCCGATGCTGGTGTCTCCCTTTCACTTGATGCTGGAATAGATGTAAACATGTAGAGTCATCTGATGCAAAGTGTTGAAATCTGACCTATTCCAGACCGCTCTACCTATGCCCCTGAAGGTGTGTATCGATGGTCATGTGGCATTGCAGGAGCTGATAGGGTTGGGAAAATGAAGGACCTGTAATAGGCAGCAGGATGTCTGATGAACAGTTTAGATGGAGAAGTTATCTCAAGGACAAGTTTGTGAGGAGAGTCTGCAACAGGGAGGAATGTTATATTCATCTCCTACAAAGTGTGCAATCTTTATGCAAGTTCCGAAGGGGCGTTACCTCTCTCACGAGAGGCTCCCTGACTTTGCCAGCAACTAGCATGAGGTTTGGTGTTACCAAGTGAGAAGTGTATGTGGCTCCAGCAACCAGAGCAAATGTTTGGCAGTGCAACAAAAACACCAGGCCAACAGATGGGGTCATACGCCCTGTGCATGTCCCTCATCCTGGATCCCACCCCTTGTGGGGGGCAAAGGCAAACATGCAGGGGTTTGCCTCTAGAAATTCTACCAAGTCCACAGTTCAATGTGGTCCCTGGCAGTGTTTCTTACGCTTCAGGTGAGGGAACACCCATGGCAGATGGTTGCGGTCTGAGAAGGGCCAAGGGGGGCAGGTGCAGTGAGTATCCTCACTAGGGATGAAGTGGTTGCAATAGCTCCCTATGGGAGCATGCACCGTAATGCAGCAGCAAAGCCACGCTGTCAAGCTGCTGTTACCAGCCATTTCCTTGAGCGAAGGGCTATGGCCAGAGGTCATGGGCATGGTGGGAGTCTTGCGCTGGGCCTGGAGGTCCAGAAAGTTCTTCCCTCAGTACTTGGGGTTCCAAAAGCAGATCCGCCAGTTCATTTGTGCCAGCTCCTCAAATGAGGCCAGCAGCCAATTGCGTGACATGCATGGAGACCCCCTGAGTGGCCCCTTGAGCGACATTGCAAAGTTGTGAGCGAGCTTGTGGACCATCCACTTCTGCTTGGAAGGGACATACCACAGGTGGATGGAGTGGTCCTGGACTCATTCGAGCCAGGGGCACAGAAGACGGCACTCCTGGAGGGTGTAACATTGACCCCCTCTGGGGGAGCAGTCCAGCCACAACTTGATGGCTGTGAGGGAATCGCAGAAGACCACCAGACATTTGCATGCTACAGACAAAGCCGCAGACACTCCCATCTGGAGGGCCAAGTGTTCAGCATTGGACGAGATGACTTGACCAGCAACCATTGTGATGCAGTGGACCTCCTGCTTGCCTGTGAAGACAATGGCAGCCACCACGGCTTGGTTGGCAGTTCTGGGGATGGACCCATCGCAGGTCACAATGAGGCAGTCTGGGTCCACCCTGGCCTTTGACTTGCAAGTCCCAACTTGCAAGTTTTTACATGTGAGTTCCAACTTGCAAGTTTTGATGTGCGAGCTGCAACCTGCAAGTTTCAACTTGCAAGTTTTGACAGGCAGGTTCCAGCTTGCAAGTTCCAGCTTGCGAGCTTCAACTTGCAAGTTTTGTCCACCTTCAAGTTTCCACTTACAAGTTTCAGCTTGTGAGTTCCAACTTGCATGCTCCCACTTGTGAGATCTAAATTGCAAGTTTTGACTTGGAAGTTCCAAGCTGCAACTTCCAAGGTCCAAATTTTGACTTGCAAGTACCAACTTAAGTTCCAGCTTACAAGTCACTACTTGCAAGTTTTCACTTGTAAGATTTGACATGCAAGTTTTGCCTTGTGAGTTCCAACTTGCAAGTTCCAGCTTGCAAGTTTTGACTTGTGAGTTCCAACTTGCCAGTTCCAACTTGCCGGTTTTGACTTGGGAGTTTTGACTTGCGAGCTCCAACTTCCAAGTTCTGACTTCCAAGTTCCAGCTTGTGAGTTCCAGCCTGCAAGTTTCATCTTGCATGTTCCATCTTGCAAGTTCCATCTTGCAAGTTTTGACTTGCGATTTCCCTCTTGCAGGTCCCAACTTACAAGTCACAGCTTACAAGTCCCATCTTGCAAGTTCCAACTTACAAGTTCCATCTTGCGAGTTTTCACTTGCAATTTCCTGCTTGCAAGCTACAGCTTGCAAGTCCCACCTTGCAAGGTCCATCTTCCAAGTTCCAACATGCAAGTTCCTGCTGGCAAGTTCCATCTTGCAAGTTCCATCTTCCACAGTCCAACTTGCAAGTTCCATCATGTGAGTTTTGACCTGGGAGTTCAAGCTTGCAAGGTGCAAGGTGCAAGTTCCAACTTGCAAGTTCCATCGTGGAAGCGGGAACTTGCAAGGTGGAACTTGCAAGCCAAAACTCAAAAGTTGGAACATGCAAGATGGAACTTGCAAGCTGGAACTTGCAAGTTGTTACTTTCAAGATGGAAATTGCAGGGATGAACTCGCAAGTCGAAACTCACAAGTTGGAACTTGGAAGATGGAACTTGGGAGTTGGAACTTGCAAGCAGGAACTTTCAAGTGGAAAGTAGCAAGCTGGAACTTTCTAGTCAAATCTTGCTAGTCAAAACTTTCTAGTCAAAACTTGCTAGTCAAAACTTACAAGTCAAAGCTTGCAAGTTGGCACAGGCAAGTGAAAACTTGCAAGTTGGCGCTTGCAAGTTGGAGCTCCCAAGTGGAAGCTTGCAAACTGGAACTTGCAAGTGGAAACTTGAAGGTGGACAAAACTTGCAAGTTGAAATGTGCAAGCCAAAACTTGCAGGTTGGAACTCACAAGTCAAAACTAGCAAGTTGGAGCTCACAAGTCAAAACTCGCATGTTGAAACTTGCAAGGTGGAACTCCCAAGTCAAAACTTGCAACTTGGACCTAGCAAGCCGAAACTTGCAGGTCTTGGCTTGCAAGGTTCAAGTTGCAAGTTTCAACTTGCGAGTTTTGACTTGTGAGTTCTACCTTGCACATTTTGACCATTCCAGCATCACAAGTCACTGTGGATGGTGATAGTAGGTAATATCCTGGCCTACCAGTTTTCATCAACCTTTGAAAGCCATGATCTTTTACAATGTAGAAGTGCTGGGCACTCTCAGCAACCCAGTGGACAATTTCAACTCCATCACCAACAACTAAGATGAGGTACTATTATTAATCAACATGTTGAACAAACTTTCTTTCCATTTTGGTATGTTGCTGGCATGAGTAGGTGATGTTGTCCTTCCTGGCCCTTTCAAAAACTGCTGATTTTTGTGCCCCAGATTTACAAATGACTGAGCCTCAGAAGCATTCTTTGTTTGCTCTGCAGCATTAACTGTGTCTACACCCCAGCATACCTTGGTGTGCTTTCACAAGTTGCTAGTTGATTTGGCATCTTATATTCCAGATAGCATTGGATTTTCTTGTGACAGCCTTTTGCAGCACAGGTGAATTCATGGAACCTTTGTCCATTGTCATAGTCAATGTGTGGAATTGGCTGGAAAAAGGCATAGATTTGTGTGTTCCAGTTCTTCTTCAAATGGTTTGAAAATAATTCATGAGCACCTGCTTTTATGAAAATTGTAGAAATTACGTGGTATACTGAGCTCAGCATCTGAACTTTCCTTAGTATCAGTTTGCTCATTGAGAATTATAGTTGGCTCATTGCTCTCATTACTAGCTGATTCAGCAGCAGTTCCTGTTGTTTTGATTGATGACAAAGATATTATCCCCAATCAGACCCTTTGCTTCTTTTGAGGCAATACTGTCCTCACCATTTTTAATGCTTTCTATTTTAAGGCTGTTGTAATTTTTGTAGAAGTTTTTGTAGATCCATCAGGTTTATGAGAAGTGGCCATTGAGCATTGGTTCTGTCTTACTCTCTTCATTGTGTTTCCTTATGCTTCTTTTTTTTTTTTTTTTTTTTGTTCAACAATATTTAACGTGGTGCACGGGTGCAGTCCACGGCTATCTACTACATGAGATTGCGGGTATACGACGTAAGTTGGAGGGGAAGCTACAGCCCCGATAATGCACACGAGTGCGTGAAGGCCGGCTTGCTGCTCTTTCGAGTGGTGCGCATGGCCGGAATACAGGCTGAGGGCGCTCAGGCGCCTCCCCAAACCAGCACGCCGGCACTCCCAACGGCGCGTACTAACCCACACCGCCTCCTACCCCCACGCAACCCCAGCACGGCCCCTATTAGTTGTGCGCGCCCACTGACGCGCTGGCCGGGAATGAGGATTATAGGCCTTCCCGCAGGTCGACCAACCCGCCAGCCATAAGGCCCGACAGGGTCTGGAGCCCCTCAGTTGCCTGAGTACAGCCCCTCCCCGCTTTAGCCGCCCCACGTATGGGATGGTACCCGCCATCCGGCGGGCTCCCCAGCCTTGCCAGCGACGAACCCGAGGTTCGGAGTTACCGACTGAGGCGTTGCAGGCTTGAAGACCGAGCGAGCGTTCGGCAGTCCATCAGACGCACCAAGCCACCAGACGGGGGTCATACGCCCTGCGCGTGACCCTCATCCCGGATCCCACCCTTCCGGGGGGGCAAAGGCAAATGCGCGCAGGTTCGCCTCGAGAAGCTCAACAAGGTCCGCGATGAATTGCGGACCCTGCCGATGTTTCTTGCGCTTCACGTGGGGGCACACGCGGAGCAGATGGTCCCGGTCCTGGAAGGGCCGGGGGGGGGGGCACGTGCAGTGAGTATCCTCACTGGGAAAGAAGCGGTCGCGGTAGCTCCTGTTGGGATTATGTATACAAGAGTATACAGGCAAGCCAAGGCAGTTAACAAGCCTAGGGAGATGGAATACAAGTCCTAAGCTTAAGGTTAGGGTTAGGATCTGCCACTGGTAGAATCCAACACAGCCACAGGAAATAATATTAATTCCCAAGCTGCTACCCTCAATAGACTGGCCAAGACTACAAAGACTGCCAAGACTGTCTCCTATGCTATCCAGGGAACCCCCTATAATATACAATGATAGACAAGTCTATCTGGAGAATTATATAGGGGATATGACATAGTTATTCCATTATTAACTGGTACAGGGGTCTATTACAGAATACCTCCTTTATATATTAAAGGAGTGCATTACACTATACCTCCTAACTGTGTAGTATAAATATTGCACATCATGTAGGAGATGATAATAACATTCCTCCCTGTTGCAGACTCCCTCACTCACAAGCCTTTGAGATTAACTTCATCCCTTAACCTTGTCCTTTAACTCTTCCTGTCACTGTTCACCACTCCATTCCCAACAGCTCCCAATGGGGGCATGCGCCGTGATGTACCGACATAGTCGGGCCGTCAATCTGCAGTCTCCTTGAGCCAAGGCCCGCAGCCAGAGGCGGTGGGCATTGCAGGGGTCTTCCGTTGGGCCCTCAGGTCCAGGAAGCTTGTCCCTCTGTACTTGGGGTCCGCAAAGCGAGCAACCCAGTCTTTCTCCACCGTCTCCTTGAAGGAGGCGATCAGCCAGTTGCGAGTGGCCTTGGGGGAGATCCCCAAGGGCAGTCGAAGCGAAGTAGACATGTCATGAGCTTGTTTGTGAACCACCCACTCCGCTTTGGAGGGGACAAACCACAGGTGGACCTGGCGGTCCTGGCTCAGTTCGAGGATCCCAAACACTCACATCCAGAAATGTAGCCCTAACTGGACAGATGCCCCTTTGGCCCCCATATAAGGGGGAGAACGATGACAGCGTAGAGGCCTCAAATTTCAGGGGCCCCAAGCGGCCCCTCAGATTAGGACTGTTTTCATAACCTGCAAATTCGATGGTGACCTCAGATTGACCATCGGAGGTGAACTGAGCTCAAAACCCCCCTTCGGAACAACAAAAGTGTGAATAACATCGGAACCCGATGTCACATGACCTGGGCAATCTCGCAAAATGATCTTGACGATGAGGCCGAGGATCCCAAACACTCACTTGTAATAATGTTGCATTAATTGTGCAGATGCCCCTTTGGCCCCCTTATAGGGGGGAGAACGATGACAGCGTAGAGACCCCAAATTTCAGGGGCCCCAAGCGGCCCCTCAGATTAGGACTGTTTTCATACCCTGCGAATTCGATGGTGACCTCAGATTGACCATCGGAGGTGAATTGAGCTCAAAACCCCCCTTCGGAACGATAAAAGTGTGAATAACATCAGAATGAGATGTCACATGACCTTGGCAGTCTCCCAAAATGATCTTTTTGATGAGGCCGAGGATCCCAAACACTCACTTCCAAAAACGTGCACTTCATTGTGCAGATGCCCCTTTGGCCCCCTTATAGGGGGGGAGAACGACAACAGCGTAGAGGCCTCAAATTTCAGGGGCCCCAAGCGGCCCCTCAGATTAGGACTGTTTTCATACCCTGCGAATTCGATGGTGACCTCAGATTGACCATCGGAGGTGAATTGAGCTCAAAACCCCCCTTCGGAACGATAAAAGTGTGAATAACATCGGAACCCAATGTCACATGACCTTGGCAATCTCGCAAAATGATCTTGGCAATGAGGCCGAGGATCCCAAACACTCACTTGCAATAATGTTGCATTAATTGTGCAGATGCCCCTTTGGCCCCCATATAGGGGGGGAGAATGACAACAGCGTAGAGACCCCAAATTTCAGGGGCCCCAAGCGGCCCCTCAGATTAGGACTGTTTTCATACCCTGCGAATTCGATGGTGACCTCGGTTTGACCATCGGAGGTGAACTGAGCTCAAAACCCCCCTTCGGAACGACAAAAGTGTGAATAACATCAGAACCAGATGTCACATGACCTTGGCAATCTAGCAAAATGATCTTGGCGATGAGGCCGAGGATCCCAAACACTCACGTCCAGAAATGTAGCCCTAACTGGACAGATGCCCCTTTGGCCCCCTTATAGGGGGGGAGAATGACAACAGCGTAGAGACCCCAAATTTCAGGGGCCCGAAGCGGCCCCTCAGATTAGGCCTGTTTTCATACCCTGCGAATTCGATGGTGACCTCGGTTTGACCATCGGAGGTGAACTGAGCTCAAAACCCCCCTTCGGAACGACAAAAGTGTGAATAACATCAGAACCAGATGTCACATGACCTTGGCAATCTAGCAAAATGATCTTGGCGATGAGGCCGAGGATCCCAAACACTCACGTCCAGAAATGTAGCCCTAACTGGACAGATGCCCCTTTGGCCCCCTTATAGGGGGGGAGAATGACAACAGCGTAGAGACCCCAAATTTCAGGGGCCCGAAGCGGCCCCTCAGATTAGGCCTGTTTTCATACCCTGCGAATTCGATGGTGACCTCGGTTTGACCATCGGAGGTGAACTGAGCTCAAAACCCCCCTTCGGAACGACAAAAGTGTGAATAACATCGGAACCCGATGTCACATGACCTTGGCAATCTCGCAAAATGATCTTGGCGATGAGGCCGAGGATCCCAAACACTCACATCCAGAAATGTAGCCCTAACTGGACAGATGCCCCTTTGGCCCCCTTATAGGGGGGAGAACGATGACAGTGTAGAGACCCCAAATTTCAGGGGCCCGAAGCGGCCCCTCAGATTAGGCCTGTTTTCATACCCTGCGAATTCGATGGTGACCTCGGTTTGACCATCGGAGGTGAACTGAGCTCAAAACCCCTCTTCGGAATGACAAAAGCGTGAACAACGTCGGAACCGGTGGGCGGAAGGGGCTGCGATTCTGGGAGGATGCTCCCCTGGAAGAGGCCCAGGAACCCAAACATTTGTCTCGCAGCGCTTTTTGGTCAGAGGTGACCGGGTATGTAGGAGGTGGTCTGGTCATCACAGAGAACGGCCTGCAGAGGGCCGGGATGTTGGAGGCCCCGAGGGGCCTCTTGGGAGGGGGCTGTGGTGGATGAGGCCCCGGTTTCTCTCAGCCAACCCTAATCGAATGGAGGGGAAACCGCGGAGCTCATCACTGGGCGGCCCAGTGAAGGAATAATATATATAGGCGGTGGGCATTGCAGGGGTCTTCCGTTGGGCCCTCAGGTCCAGGAAGCTTGTCCCTCTGTACTTGGGGTCCGCAAAGCGAGCAACCCAGTCTTTCTCCACCGTCTCCTTGAAGGAGGCGATCAGCCAGTTGCGAGTGGCCTTGGGGGAGATCCCCAAGGGCAGTCGAAGCGAAGTAGACATGTCATGAGCTTGTTTGTGAACCACCTACTCCGCTTTGGAGGGGACAAACCACAGGTGGACCTGGCGGTCCTGGCTCAGTTTGAGCCAGGGGCGCAAGAGACGGCACAGCTGGAGGGCGTGCTGCTGACCCCCCATTGGGGAGCAGTCCACCCACGCTTCAGCAAGTGCGAGGGCATCCGAGAAGATGACCACCCTTTTGCATCCAGCGGCCACGGCCGCCGACACTCCAAGGTGGAGGGCTCTGTGTTCAGCGTCAGTCGCTGACGTGCAACCGAGGAATGCAGTAACTCGACGGATCTCCTGGTTTCCACGGAACACCAGGGTGGCCGCCGAGGCCTGGTGGGCGGTTTTGGGTACTGACCCATCACAGCCCACAATGAGACAATCTGGGTCGGCCCTGGCCTCAGCCAAGACGCGATCCAGACGGTCGACATATTCTTTGCGCTCGTCTGTCCCTTTGGGGGGTGGACGGTGAGGGTGGAGTCTGTCCGCAAACAGATCTACTAGGCGGTCCCCAGGTTGGCTCTCGGGGCCAAAGGCCTCGAAGGGCTCCCCAGAGAGAGAGCAGACGGTGACCACGTCCGCCGCAGGGGACACAATCTTGCGACGGGCAAAAGGCGGGAGGGCCTGAAGCCCCAGCGGATGCCGGGGGGCATCTCCCACGAGGTCCCCTTCCAAGACGGCTCGGACGGGGTGGGTGCGCGTCAAGGTAGCCATCCGAAGACAGCTCTTGTCGGCCAAGCGGCGCAACACCTGCGGCAACAGGGCAGCAAGACATTCCGTGGCCCCTACGGGGGTCGTGTGGAAACAACCTGTGATCCAGCGAGCAGCAGTGTGCTGCATCTGGGACAGGGCCTTGACCATGCCTTTGGTACGGGTACCGCGGCAGAACCAGAGTCGGAGGCCGTACGTCACCTTCAGACTCTACTAACTGTACAGTTTGTGGGGTTAGCCAAGATATATTTTGATGATTTGTTGAAAGGCAGGTTTGTGTGGATAAACAGGTTACTAAATGGTGACCCATACCCCTAACCCTTGCAGATTGCCAAACCCATGTAAAAGCCCACACAATACCAGCTCCATACTAAACCTGGGGTACTCATGCAGTATTGAACTGCATATAGAAATGTTGACAGGATCAGGTGCCTTGGACTTCAGATGTATTTGTCCAGTGAGTACAGATAAAAATCTGGGATGTGGATAAGTAACAGTGCTACATGAAAGGGAGGACATGTAGTGGAACATCAACTTTAGGCAGGATGCATGGTTTTCAGAGCAGATATTGACACAGAGCTTCATGGGTTTGACTTTGAATGTGGGACCCCACAAGTTGCAAGTTTCAAGTTCCGATGTGCAATGTCCAACATCCAGGTGCAAGGTCAAATGTGAGTGCAAGGACCATTTTCAGAGTGGTGAGATCTGACTTCCAAGTTTAGACATGACAGTTTGAAGTTGTGAGTTTCAACATGGAAGTTCTAACTTACAAGTTCCACCTTGTAAGTTTCAATTTTCAATTTCCAAGTTCCAGCTTCCAAGTTCTGACTTGGAAGTTCCTCCTTGCAAGTTCCTACATCCAAGTTCCTCCTTGCAAGTTTCAAGTTTCAAGTTCCAAGTTCCTACTCATGAGCAAGTTCAGACTTGCAAGTTACAATGCACAAGTTTTGAGTTGGGAGTTTCAGCTTGCAAGTTCAAACTTGCAAGCTGTGTCTTTGATGTCATTGGGTATCCAGGTTGCAAAATCCTGTCTGACCAAGCAAGATCTGCTTTGGTGCTTCTGTTCACAACAGACAGCATTTCGGACAGGTAGAGGTGACTCGTTTTACAGAGTACTTTTCTGTGGTTAAAACATCATTTGATGTGGGCACATCTGACTTGGAAGCTGTGTCTTTGATGTCATTGGGTATCCAGGTTGCAAAATCCTGTCTGACCCAAGCAAGATCTGCTTTGGTGCTTCTGTTCACAACAGACAGCATTTCGGACAGGTAGAGGTGACTCGTTTTACAGAGTACTTTTCTGTGGTTAAAACATCATTTGATGTGGGCACATCTGACTTGGTATTTCTCTCCCTTTACTTTGCATTGGTTTCTGTTCAACTTTTCTTTGTTTGCAAATAGTCATCTTGGGAAAGCAAACTGAGAGCCTGTGTCATGTTGGTTGTTCCCAGTCCCAAATAGAACTGTTGGGGGGAAGGGAACAGTCAATGTTCGGTTGACTAAATAATTTGGAGTTGGTCCTTCCTCCTGTCTCAGCTTGTTCACTAGGTTGTCTCTGCCTAGTCAGGTTGGTTTTTCTTTTTGCCTTTTGGTCAAGGAAGGGTTGTTTTCTCATAGCTGCTGGTCTACAGGATGTTTTCCCCCATGTTTGGCTATTGTTAGGTTCATATCTGGACATTGAAGAACCTATCTGCTGCTTCTCCGATTGGATTCTTGTTTAACCTTGTATTCAAGGATGACTTGAATAGCTCTACTGAACAGCTTCATAGATCAGGCAAGGGTTCTGGGCTTGTTTCTTCTTGTTGTACACTTGTTGCTGGACAGACTACCCTAGGCCCCCCGCAGTGCCTAAGCATAGCACCATGAGGTTCTCCAAAGATTGCCTCAGCTGGGGTTGTCAATCGCCAGCACTAGTTGGGTTCAACATTACTAGTGCTTTCAGTAGTGTCAGGCTGCCTCAAGTGGGTGTACAACTTCTTGATGTTCTTTGTGTGTGGTGCCTATACTGGTGACAAGTCGGCAGGTTCAATCAACTTGACCTTTTGTTAAGATTTTTTGTCTTAACTACTTGGTACAAGGTTCTTTGTCTGGTGCTTCCAAGCCGAGGTTTGAGAGTGTCTGACTTAAGAGGCTTTCTTAAGTCGAGTTCAATTGAGCACTTAAGGTAGAATATCTTTAGGTCAAGCTGAGGCCTTGACCAAGTGTATACTACAAGCTTTATAGTATACTAGGTGGGCTGTGTCTACCTAGGTCTACTGTGGTCTGTATATAAGTATTTACTTTGTTGGATGATGTAATCTGTCACATGATGTGGGCCATAAGTGTTGTAATAACCTTACTGTATAATAATTTGCATCAATGAAGTATAAGTCAGAACTTGTTGGATGATGTAATCTGTCACATGACATGGGCCATAAGTGTTGTAATAACCTCACTGTATAAATGTGCATCAATATAAAGTGTAAGTCACATATGCAGCTAAGGAGGTGTCAATATGGTCTTGGGTTACATCAAGTACAACCAACCAACTTGGATCCAATAAGACCTGATAGCTCAGTGGTAGAGCTACTGGTATATGTCCAGGAGGTCCTGGGTTTAATCCCCAGTCTGGTCATCTTTTCTGTCCCAATAGAACTTGCAAGTCGGAACTTGCAAGCTGGAACTTGCAATTTGGAACTTGCAAGGTGGGACTTGCAATATGGAACTTGCAAGGTGGGACTTGCAAGTCGTAACTTGCAAGGTGGAACCTGCAAGTCGGAACTTGCATGCTGGAACTTGCAAGCTGTAATCTGCAAGTCAGAACTTGCACGCTAGAACTCACATATGGGAAATTGCAAGTCAATACTTGCAAGATGGGACTTGCAAGTGGACAATTGCAAGGTGAAACTCACATGTTGAAACTTGCATACAATTCTTTGCCATAACCCTTCCTTCAAGAGGCAGGCCAATTGTGGTAGGCTTACCATCCTATATATATTATTCCTTCACTGGGCCGCCCAGTGATGAGCTCCGCGGTTTCCCCTCCATTCGATTAGGGTTGGCTGAGAGAAACCGGGGCCTCATCCACCACAGCCCCCTCCCAAGAGGCCCCTCGGGGCCTCCAACATCCCGGCCCTCTGCAGGCCGTTCTCTGTGATGACCAGACCACCTCCTACATACCCGGTCACCTCTGACCAAAAAGCGCTGCGAGACAAATGTTTGGGTTCCTGGGCCTCTTCCAGGGGAGCATCCTCCCAGAATCGCAGCCCCTTCCGCCCACCGGTTCCGACGTTGTTCACGCTTTTGTCATTCCGAAGAGGGGTTTTGAGCTCAGTTCACCTCCGATGGTCAAACCGAGGTCACCATCGAATTCGCAGGGTATGAAAACAGGCCTAATCTGAGGGGCCGCTTCGGGCCCCTGAAATTTGGGGTCTCTACACTGTCATCGTTCTCCCCCCTATAAGGGGGCCAAAGGGGCATCTGTCCAGTTAGGGCTACATTTCTGGATGTGAGTGTTTGGGATCCTCGGCCTCATCGCCAAGATCATTTTGCGAGATTGCCAAGGTCATGTGACATCGGGTTCCGATGTTATTCACACTTTTGTCGTTCCGAAGGGGGGTTTTGAGCTCAGTTCACCTCCGATGGTCAAACCGAGGTCACCATCGAATTCGCAGGGTATGAAAACAGGCCTAATCTGAGGGGCCGCTTCGGGCCCCTGAAATTTGGGGTCTCTACGCTGTTGTCATTCTCCCCCCCTATAAGGGGGCCAAAGGGGCATCTGTCCAGTTAGGGCTACATTTCTGGACGTGAGTGTTTGGGATCCTCGGCCTCATCGCCAAGATCATTTTGCTAGATTGCCAAGGTCATGTGACATCTGGTTCTGATGTTATTCACACTTTTGTCGTTCCGAAGGGGGGTTTTGAGCTCAGTTCACCTCCGATGGTCAAACCGAGGTCACCATCGAATTCGCAGGGTATGAAAACAGGCCTAATCTGAGGGGCCGCTTGGGGCCCCTGAAATTTGGGGTCTCTACGCTGTTGTCATTCTCCCCCCCTATAAGGGGGCCAAAGGGGCATCTGTCCAGTTAGGGCTACATTTCTGGACGTGAGTGTTTGGGATCCTCGGCCTCATCGCCAAGATCATTTTGCTAGATTGCCAAGGTCATGTGACATCTGGTTCTGATGTTATTCACACTTTTGTCGTTCCGAAGGGGGGTTTTGAGCTCAGTTCACCTCCGATGGTCAAACCGAGGTCACCATCGAATTCGCAGGGTATGAAAACAGTCCTAATCTGAGGGGCCGCTTGGGGCCCCTGAAATTTGGGGTCTCTACGCTGTTGTCATTCTCCCCCCCTATATGGGGGCCAAAGGGGCATCTGCACAATTAATGCAACATTATTGCAAGTGAGTGTTTGGGATCCTCGGCCTCATTGCCAAGATCATTTTGCGAGATTGCCAAGGTCATGTGACATTGGGTTCCGATGTTATTCACACTTTTATCGTTCCGAAGGGGGGTTTTGAGCTCAATTCACCTCCGATGGTCAATCTGAGGTCACCATCGAATTCGCAGGGTATGAAAACAGTCCTAATCTGAGGGGCCGCTTGGGGCCCCTGAAATTTGAGGCCTCTACGCTGTTGTCGTTCTCCCCCCCTATAAGGGGGCCAAAGGGGCATCTGCACAATGAAGTGCACGTTTTTGGAAGTGAGTGTTTGGGATCCTCGGCCTCATCAAAAAGATCATTTTGGGAGACTGCCAAGGTCATGTGACATCTCATTCTGATGTTATTCACACTTTTATCGTTCCGAAGGGGGGTTTTGAGCTCAATTCACCTCCGATGGTCAATCTGAGGTCACCATCGAATTCGCAGGGTATGAAAACAGTCCTAATCTGAGGGGCCGCTTGGGGCCCCTGAAATTTGGGGTCTCTACGCTGTCATCGTTCTCCCCCCTATAAGGGGGCCAAAGGGGCATCTGCACAATTAATGCAACATTATTACAAGTGAGTGTTTGGGATCCTCGGCCTCATCGTCAAGATCATTTTGCGAGATTGCCCAGGTCATGTGACATCGGGTTCCGATGTTATTCACACTTTTGTTGTTCCGAAGGGGGGTTTTGAGCTCAGTTCACCTCCGATGGTCAATCTGAGGTCACCATCGAATTTGCAGGTTATGAAAACAGTCCTAATCTGAGGGGCCGCTTGGGGCCCCTGAAATTTGAGGCCTCTACGCTGTCATCGTTCTCCCCCTTATATGGGGGCCAAAGGGGCATCTGTCCAGTTAGGGCTACATTTCTGGATGTGAGTGTTTGGGATCCTCGAACTGAGCCAGGACCGCCAGGTCCACCTGTGGTTTGTCCCCTCCAAAGCGGAGTGGGTGGTTCACAAACAAGCTCATGACATGTCTACTTCGCTTCGACTGCCCTTGGGGATCTCCCCCAAGGCCACTCGCAACTGGCTGATCGCCTCCTTCAAGGAGACGGTGGAGAAAGACTGGGTTGCTCGCTTTGCGGACCCCAAGTACAGAGGGACAAGCTTCCTGGACCTGAGGGCCCAACGGAAGACCCCTGCAATGCCCACCGCCTCTGGCTGCGGGCCTTGGCTCAAGGAGACGAAATTTGAGGCCTCTACACTGGTGTCCTTCTCCCCCCCTATATGGGGGCCAAAGGGGCATCTGCACAATTAATGCAACATTATTGCAAGTGAGTGTTTGGGATCCTCGGCCTCATCGCCAAGATCATTTTGGGAGACTGCCAAGGTCATGTGACATCTCATTTTGATGTTATTCACACTTTTGTTGTTCCGAAGGGGGGTTTTGAGCTCAGTTCACCTCCGATGGTCAAACCGAGGTCACCATCGAATTCGCAGGGTATGAAAACAGTCCTAATCTAAGGGGCCGCTTGGGGCCCCTGAAATTTGGGGTCTCTACGCTGTCATCGTTCTCCCCCCTTATAAGGGGGCCAAAGGGGCATCTGCACAATTAATGCAACATTATTACAAGTGAGTGTTTGGGATCCTCGGCCTCATTCACAAGATCATTTTGCTAGATTGCCAAGGTCATGTGACATCTGGTTCTGATGTTATTCACACTTTTATCGTTCCGAAGGGGGGTTTTGAGCTCAGTTCACCTCCGATGGTCAAACCGAGGTCACCATCGAATTCGCAGGGTATGAAAACAGTCCTAATCTGAGGGGCCGCTTAGGGCCCCTGAAATTTGAGGCCTCTACGCTGTTGTCATTCTCCCCCTCCTATAAGGGGGCCAACGGGGCATCTGTTCAATTAATGCCATGTTGTTGCAAGTGAGTATTTGGAATCCTGGGCCTCATCCTCAAGATCATTTTGGGAGACTGAAAAAGTCATGTGACCACTCATTCACATGTTATTCACATTTGTATCATTTCAAAGGGGAGGATTGAGCTCAGTTGAAGTCTGAGAGTCAAACTGAGGTCACCATTGAATTCACAGGGTATGACAACAGGCCTAATCTGAGGGGCCCCATCTTCCCCCTGACAATTGGTGTCTCTACATTATTTGCCTTCCACCCCCCCTAAGTACATATCTATTAGCGAGCCCAACGGGCGAGCTCTGTTAGTGCTTCATGGATAGCTGCTTAGTGTTAGTGGTTAGGTAGTTGTGTTAGTGGTTAGGGTAGTTAGCTTGTCAGGGTTATAGAGCGGAGCTACAGCCCCCCTTGGGGGGTTGGGGGGGCTTTATTTTTGCAAACTTTGAAATTGTAATGCAGTCAGATTTAGATTGCATGATACAGAGTAACTCACTAAGCTAGATGTAAAATATGCATAACAGTTAAGGCTTGTCATCATTACAGTTACTTGGGCTGTTTAGTCTAGCCTTGTAGTCTGTGCCATGATTGTGTAACAACTCAGTTGTTATTCAAGCTGTTTGGTCTAGAGTTGTATATATAACAACTTGGTTGATACCTGAGGTGTTTTTTCTTGAGCTATAGTGTATAGTATAATTGTTACTTAAGTTGTTTGTTGTAGTGTTTGCTACCTGAATTATAAAACAATCCAGATGTATTGGCTCACTTGTGGTTATTACTTATAGCAGTGCTGCACCTTATATAGGCCCATCTCTCCAAGGTTACATAAGCTGGCTACATAAGCTGACTAGATTGCATGACAACTATGTTCTGGCTAGATCATATACCAACTATGTTATGGCTTGATTATATAACCACCATGATGTTACATAAGCTGGCTTGATTATATAACCACCATGATGTTACATAAGCTGACTAGATTGTATGACAACTATGTTCTGGCTAGATCATATAACAACACACTGATAATGACAACTATGTTCTGGTTAGATCATATAACCACCATGTTGCTGATAATGACAACTATGTTCTGGGTAGATTATATAACCACCATGTTGCTGATAATGACAACTATGTTCTGGTTAGATCATATAACAACACACTGATAATGACAACTATGTTCTGGGTAGATTATATAACCACCATGTTGACTATGTTCTGGTTAGATCATATAACAACACACTGATAATGACAACTATGTTCTGGTTAGATCATATAACAACACACTGATAATGACAACTATGTTCTGGGTAGATTATATAACCACCATGTTGCTGATAATGACAACTATGTTCTGGCTAGATCATATACCAACTATGTTATGGCTTGATTATATAACCACCATGATGTTACATAAGCTGGCTTGATTATATAACCACCATGATGTTACATAAGCTGACTAGATTGTATGACAACTATGTTCTGGTTAGATCATATAACAACACACTGATAATGACAACTATGTTCTGGGTAGATTATATAACCACCATGTTGCTGATAATGACAACTATGTTCTGGGCTAGATTATATAACCACTATATTGTGACATAAGCTGGCTTGATTATATAACCACCATGATGTTACATAAGCTGGCTAGATTGTATGACAACTATGTCCTGGCTAGATCATATAACAACACACATGTTATACATCTGATAGCAGGTGGGTCCTAATATAACCACATAATTGTTATACTCTACAAGTGATTTTGTTGGGTTATAGGCAAGCCAAGGCCAAAGACCCATTCTAGGGTTAGGATCTGCCACTGGTAGAATCCAACACAGCCACAGGGAATAATATTAATTCCTGAGACTTTAACATTCTGTAGTATATATACTACATGTATAGGTCTACCTAAGACAATAATAGCCTGGCCTCTGAGACACCCCACCTTGTCTTAAGGTCTCCTCTGAGCTATCAGATTTCATTTCCAACAGATTTATCTGGATATTGGTATGGCTCATAGCAGTACTGTGCATAATCATACAGATATTACATAGGGTATCTGTCCAAATATTGTTAGGGCTGAAATGCATTTCATAGGTAATATGATATGAGTGTATTTGCTCTAGTATTATGCTTGTACTATATATTACATAACAACAGAATTGTTATGTAATGCATTTGAATGAACCAATCATGTGATTTTTCAATCAATCAATCAATCAATGTTGAGTTTGAATTTTTTTTTCTCATCTGCATTCTTTCTCTTCTTTCTCCCATCTATTCCCCTTACAGCATCATCTCTATCTCCATCCAGCCATCTAGCCAGACTACAATGTGAGAAATATCTTCATTATCCATGTAGTGTTGGTTGAGATACTTGATTAGGCCTGCATGCTCTATTTGCAAGACTCCCACCACCACTAAGGCTTTAGGAGGCCATCTTAGACACTGTCATTCAACTCACTATATAATCCAGACAGATGGTAGTCCTCTTTTTTTTTGCTTTTCTATGCATTGACTATTTATTGATTTTCAGGCATGGAGTATAGTATAACCAGACATGAGGGAGTTCTAGGATGCCCTATTTCTGGATGCACATATTCTAGTCAAGATGACCGTACTCTTGGGCGTCATATGGGATCAACACACAATACCTCCTTAGTTTCCATTCGTATTTTAGAGGTATCTGACAGCTCAAAGAAAGCTGTACAAGGTGGTGTCAAGCGCTCAGCACCATTTTCTAAAAATGTGCTTCCATCCTCATCATCTCAGCCATACCCCTCTAGACATCCATCTGGCAGCGTAGCACCTGATGCACCTACAGATGCATTGACATTGGAATTGGGTGATGGATCATCTGAAAATCCTATGACTCCAAACCCTTGCGATGACAGCTATAACATGCAAGGCCAAACTTCTGCTCCTTCAACAGATGAAGCCCATCATTTGGACGGTGCCCGTTCATACCTTCTATCTGATGAATTTTTGACTGCTCACTCACTTCGGGTTCATAAATATTTTAAAACCCTTCACTGCATGGCCTGTGAGATAGCTCAAACCCCCCATTCTATGCCTGAGCACCTTCATCATTCTCATGACAAGAGACTGTCCAGCAAGGAACTTGGTGATCTAGCAGGGGTTGTTCAGAAGTATGGTGTTAGGGATGGAACAGATGTAGGTAAACCATCAGCAGGAGGCCCTCCTGTAGAGGGCCTAGTGATCCACCCTGAAGGATATGCCTGCCAAGCCTGCAATGTTTGCAAGCTGGCCTATCGCACGTTTGAAAACCACTGGTCACAGGAGCACAAGGACATTGATTTGTCTGCAAAACACGGCTGCAGAAGGGTGGCCATACAGACATTTTTCATCAATCCTGTGGACTATTTTGAAGTCAATCCAGCACTTGCCTCACTCTCCAACTCTGAACCCTTCTCCATTTATCTCCAAAATGAAGTTCCCAAAATGCTGTCTGTCCCTATTCTTCCTTTGCCCTCTACCTCCAAAGAAATTCCACCACTGCTCCAGGCTGTGGAATGGCATCTGCACTTGAAAGACTACATCACAGATAGACGTCTAATCCGAGACCTCATATCCTTGAAGCAATTGCCAAAGGTTCAGGATAAAGGTCCACTAAGCAAGCTTCGCACAGTGGTTGATCAGTACATGAAGGATGTTCGAGAGATGGCATGCAATGCCCCATTTGCTGTTCGCTGTATTTTAATGGAGTGGCCACGGTAGGGTTATAACAAAAATGTTCATTCTTGCTAATACTTCATATTATTAGTGTCTCTAAAAAGCCAGATTGGTGGGAACCCCATAGCCAGGATGGAGTTCTACATGACTATGGAAGAACATTTTATCACTGTGCTGTAGCCATTCTCAGAACACTGGAAAATGGGTATAGTGGATACAAATTTCCAGTTGGAGACATACAAGCAGCTGCTGCACGTGACCTCATGGCTATCCTCAATGGAGCTGCAGGAAATGCTTCAGCTGCCTTTCATCACTTTATTAAGCCACTCTTTTTCAGTCCAGAGGAGGAGCCCAACAGGAGGGATTATAGCAAGTGGAGCCATATTCTTGAATGTATTTTTGCAGTCTATTTTATTCAAGATGATGGGACTTTTCGGCAGCCTCATGAAATCACCCAAACATTTGCCCATTTTATATATGGGATTCGGGGGGCTGTTCTTTATGAGGGTTCACTGCACATTGGAGATCACAACTATGATCTGTACAAGTATGTGTCTACTGCTGCTTTTATTCATTTCTAATTATTGGTTAGGGCTGTTGCTGCTCAAGCTGATAAACATCTTGTGTTGGATATTATTTCTCCTTACAACATAGTGATGGAGTATCAGCGTATTACCTCCAGTCTGGCCTATTCCACGTCAAATCCTCCTACGACTCGTGTATCTGCAGATGGCATGACCATTTCCTACAAGGAGCATAGCCTGCATATTTCCAAATGGCGAAGTGCACTTGATTTGCTTTGCAATGAGATTGAAGCAGAGCTGGATGACTTGTGTGGTTCAGTTGATGAGCTTCCATTCCATGTTCCAGACAATGCACCTGATGATTGGACCAATACCAGCCGAGGATACAGCTGGCTTACCAATGGGGAATATTCTCAGCGAGCGCATGGACTTGTATATCGTCTGATGCAACAAAAGGAGCTACATCTTGCCACTGTTGACCATGATGGCAACCTGATCTACAATATGCATGCCATCCAAACTTGCATGAAAAAGGGAGCCTCCATCAATTCAAAGCTTGGTCTTGCATCCTTTACCATAGATGGACAAGACCCTCGGATGGCAGAGTTTATTGATCACAAGATTGCCAACTCGACACGACCTAGAACTGTGTTGCGAAGCAGCGGTGATCTTTGGATGGTCACGCGACGTGTCAAGTGGGAAAAGTTTGTGAAGAGAGAAGCATTTATTCCTGTCAAAAGCAGCCCCCGAGTTCAGAGTCTGATGGAACGTTATCTGCTCATTGTGCGGCCTATGGAGCAGGCATTTGCCTACATTCTATGGGGTGAAGAAGAGCTAATGCTTTACAGGGAGTACCTTTATATGGATCTTGGCAGGCGGATGACAGACACGACCTTTAGCCAACATCTCCGGCACTTTATGAAGACCAAAGTGGACTGTGATGTTGGGGGTCATGATTATCGACAGCTGGTTGTAGAAGTTGGTCGTGTGTTTCTTGGCTCGGAGCACGAAATGAACGATGAAGAGGAGGACATGCTAGCAGCGCAACGAGGTCACTCTTGGATTAGAGAGAGGGTTAGCTATGCCACAGAGGTAGGTCATCTGCACTGCATGTCTAGTGACCAGCTTCTGCGGTTTGGACGAGTCTCTGAGGCTTGGTGGGAAGTGACTGGGTTCAAGCCAGGCCGCCCTCCGATGCTTCCACTGGTACAACGTCGTAGGATCACATCGTCTGCTGCTCCCTGCTGTGGATCTTCTAACCCTGTGGCGATGGATCATCAAGCTATTGTCCAACAGCTGACAGCTACCATGGTGGATGAGATTGGAAAGCTGAAGGCCACTTTGGCTGCTCAAATACAGCAGTCTGTTGCTGTGGGCATTGCTGAAGCTTTGCAAAGGAAGCTGATTCCTTCAGGCCCGCTTCCAGAGCCAGCTCCTCAAACGACAATGGCCACCAATCTGGTGTTACCTGAACAACCCAGCACTGGTTATCCGTCTGATATTGAAGAGATGTATATGGATCCACCAGAGACCGTTGACCCTTTGCAGCCATTGCTAAAACAGGTTTTCCCAGAAGATCCCAATCCGCAGTTTAAAAGCCCTGAACAGCGTCGGATATGTGAACTGTCTGTTTCCCGGGAAAGAAACTTTGTGGGAATACTTCCGACTGGAGGAGGCAAAAGTCTGGTGTTTATGCTCCCTGCACTATGTGAGCCCAACTACTACACCATTGTGGTGGTTCCACACAAGGTTCTTTTAAACGATCACATCCGCAAAACCAAAGCAGCTGGAATTAAATGCATGCAATGGACTACTCAAACCAAGCAGCTGGAGAAAGATGTTAGGATCCTATTTTTGGCACTGGAAACAGCCACCTCCATTGCGTTTAGATCGTAAGTGTTTATCATCACTTTATGAAACTGATTTAACTCTATAACAGATTCTATGCTGACAATGAGAACAAAGTACTGCGTCTTGTTCTGGATGAGTGTCATGAAGCTTTGACCAGCAGAGGTCACCGACCTCAGTTTGGAAAGCTTCGTCGCTTGGCTGATCTTCCTGTTCAAAAGATCTGTCTGACAGCATCACTTCCGATACGTATGGAGAGTGAGCTATTGACTGAGCTGTGTTTGTCGCGTTCCACCACCATTATCCGTGCTGCTGCACACCAGCCCCAGATCCGTTATCATGTTCTTCATGTGAAGGCCAAGACCACAACCACCCTGGATTTTGCCATTGATCTAGCGAAGCTGCTGACAAGAAAGGTTCTGGGTACTGCAAAGAGAGGCATCATTTTCTGCACATCTCGGGCAGAAGCAGACTCTGTTGGACAACGGTTTACAAAATGTGTTTCGCACTCTAACTTGCCAGTGGTTGACCGCAAGCATAATGAAGAGTCATGGTATGCTGGATTCCATCAGTGGATTGCAGCAACCACTGGGATGATCCATGGGATTGACCATCCAAATGTGGGAGCTGTCATATTTGTGGAGCTTCCCTATGGCCTTGTGAATGTCTATCAGGGTGCTGGACGTGCTGGGCGCAATGGCGAACCTGCTGTTGCTTTTCTTATTGACACCAACAACATTGTTTTTATTCCTGCACATCCTAGTCAGGAGGACTATGAATGTCGGACAGAAGGCACCAAGTGGCTGATGAATACAACAGAATGCCGCCGATCTGGATTGTCTCTCCTTATGGATGGTAAAGAGGTGACCTGCCATGACCTTGGAACCTCTCAGCTATGTGATGTTTGTGATCCACATACAGAGCTACTCCAAGAGGTCCAAGTCCTCATTTCTGATAGAGAGGATACAGAAGATTTTGCATGTTTCAATGATTTTGATGATGCTACTATAATGGCTATAGATCTCAGCAACAGTTCTAGTCTCATGGAGATAGACAGCAATGGCCCACCACCCACTATCTCCTCTATGCCACCACCCACTATCTCCTCTATCTCCTCTATGGCAGTGAATGGTCTCATGGAGATAGACAGCAATGGCCCACCACCCACTATCTCCTCTATGCCACCACCCCCTATCTCCTCTATGGCAGTGAATGGCCCACCATCCACTTTATCATTTGGACCATTGAATGCTAGCCCCTCTATGGCAGTGCAGCTGGATCTGGCTATGCTTGCTGCTAAGCAGGAAAAGAAAGCCAAAAAAGCCAAGATTATCAGCAATATGGCAGGTCTGCTATATGGAAAGTGTGTGGTTTGTTGGGCCTGGAAGCACCAGATCATTTGCAGAACACCCAAACACAGGCCATTCCTGGACTGTAAGGAGCCATCTGATGGATATATTGACCATGGTTATGGTTGGATAGCATTCAAGAAGAAAATCATACAAGCAAGGTTGTATCAATATTGCTTCACTTGTGGGCTCTCTCAGGAACAGAAACTGCAGCCAACCTGCCATCCTTTATTCAAAAAAGGAGAGAAAGTGATCTGTCCTTTGTCAGACTTTGTGGTTCTCATCCTCTGGTTCATCAAACATGATCCAGAAGTGTGGCAGAAAGCAGTCCAGTGTTTACCAGGGTTGAGGCCTATAATGACAGTTGAAGAGTTTGCTAATTGGTGCAAAGCAGGAGATACAGAAGGCAATTTTTACAATGGTTTAGAGCTGGTGCTGTGGTATTGGCTTCAGAGAGATGACAAGCCCAAGTAATGTTGGGAATGGAGTGCTGAACAGTGACAGGAAGAGTTAAGGGCAAGGTTAAGAAGATGAGGTTTAATCTCAAAGGCTAGTGAGTGAGGGAGACTGCAACAGGGAGGAATGTTATTATCATCTCCTACATGATGTGCAATATTTATACTACACAGTTAGGAGGTATAGTGTAATGCGCTCCTTTAATACATAAAGGAGGTATTCTGTAATAGACTCCTGTACCAGTTAATAATGGAATAACTATGTCATATCCCCTATGTAATTCTCCAGATAGACTTGTCTATCATTGTATATTATAGGGGGTTCCCTGGATAGCATAGGAGACAGTCTTGGCAGTCTTTGTAGTCTTGGCCAGTCTATTAAGGGTAACAGCTTGGGAATTAATATTATTCCCTGTGGCTGTGTTGGATTCTGCCAGTGGCAGATCCTAACCCTAACCTTAAGCTTAGGACTTGTATTCCATCTCCATAGGCTTGTTAACTGCCTTGGCTTGCCTGTATACTCTTGTATACATAATCCCAACAAGTAATAACAACTATGTTCTGGCTAGATTATAGGCTAGATTATAGGCATGATTATAGGCTAGATTATAGGTATGATTATAGGCTAGATTATAGACATGATTATAGGCATGATTATAGGCTAGATTATATAGCTAGATTATATAACAAAAAGATAAGCTGACTTGATTATAGGTTAGATTATATAGTAATAAAAAGATAAGCTGAGTTGATTGTATGACAAGCTGAGTTGATTATATAACAACATGGTGGTTAGATAAGCTGGGTTGATTATATGACAAGCTAAGTTGATTATATAACAACATGGTGGTTAGATAAGCTGAGTTGATTATATAACAACATGGTGGTTAGATAAGCTGAGTTGATTATATGACAAGCTAAGTTGATTATATAACAACATGGTGGTTAGATAAGCTGAGATGATTATATAACAACATGGTGGTTAGATAAGCTGAGTTGATTATATAACAACATGGTGGTTAGATAAGCTGAGTTGATTATATAACAACATGGTGGTTAGATAAGCTGAGATGATTGTATGACAAGCTGAGTTGATTATATAACAACATGGTGGTTAGATAAGCTGAGTTGATTATATGACAAGCTGACTTGATTATAAGCTGAGTTGATTATATGATAAGCTGAGTTGATTATATAACAACATGGTGGTTAGATAAGCTGAGATGATTGTATGACAAGCTGAGTTGATTATATAACAACATGGTGGTTAGATAAGCTGAGTTGATTGTATGACAAGCTGAGTTGATTATATAACAACATGGTGGTTAGATAAGCTGGGTTGATTACATGACAAGCTGACTTGATTATAAGCTGAGTTGATTATATGACAAGCTGAGTTGATTATATAACAACATGGTGGTTAGATAAGCTGAGTTGATTGTATGACAAGCTGAGTTGATTATATAACAACATGGTGGTTAGATAAGCTGAGATGATTATATAACAACATGGTGGTTAGATAAGCTGAGTTGATTATATAACAACATGGTGGTTAGATAAGCTGAGTTGATTATATGACAAGCTGAGTTGATTATATAACAACATGGTGGTTAGATAAGCTGAGTTGATTATATGACAAGCTAAGTTGATTATATAACAACATGGTGGTTAGATAAGCTGAGATGATTATATGACAACATGGTGGTTAGATAAGCTGGGTTGATTATATGACAACATGGTGGTTAGATAAGCTGAGATGATTATATAACAACATGGTGGTTAGATAAGCTGAGTTGATTGTATGACAACAAGACAAGCTGGCCAGATTATATAACAACATAAGCTGGCTAGAACAACATAGTTAGATAAGCTGGCTGGATTAGCTTGCAAGAGATACTGGCTAAATTACATACCATCTGTGTTGTTATATATACCTACTATCTTGGTAGATAAGCTGACATAACAACTATGTTCTGACTAGGCAATTAGCATGCAGCCAGAGTAGATAAGCAATTGGCATGCAGCTGGCATGCTTATATAACAACATAGATGATAGGTAAGCTGTTGTTACAGCTGGCATGCTTATATAATAGCTATATTGTTAGATAATCAATTTGTCTATATACATCTGATGTACATATTTGGTCATGCTTTGTTCTATCAATCCCAATTTGATGGCATCAAACTTCTTTTAAACTTCAACCACCATCATCTCTGATCTATCTCAATCAATCCACATCTAGTAGCCATGGAATCCAACACTGCTGCCACCTCTTCTGCTGTTCTCTCTTCCTCTGGTGTCTCTGCCCATGCAGGTGTTGCTGGGACCTCTATGCCAGCTGTGCCAGGTTGCACAGCCTTTACTATGCCAAGCCCTGCTATCAAAGCAGCTTTGATAAATGCTAGTTCTGGATTAGCTGCTCTGGACCTCTTGGAGCACTACACTATTGGAACCTTCAACATAGATTGCAAGCTATTGGGATCTCATAAGGAGCAACGGCCTCTTGATGAAGAATTTGTTGAACTTTTAGCAGAAAAGTTCTATACTCAGGTTATTCTTCGGCAAGTACATCCAGGTCTGGTCATTGGGATTGGTGAAGGCTGGCATCAACTCTTTAACCGTGAAGCTGAGCCCATTCGAATTACTTCTGAAATGCCTTTTCTTCGATTTCTGTCAAATGAAAACCATGGTGCCATTGGGCAGATCATCTCTGGGCAGCACCGTTCCATGGCTATACAAGACTATGCGAAGATGAAGAAAGATGATAGTGAGGCGTATTGGACATTCCGAGTGCTAAGTCCTGGTATGATTCAAATATATACATGTTATATAAACTCTGACTTGTGCAACATAGAATTTTCTGCATTACCCAGGATAGTGATGCGAGATGTGATGATGAATGACAATCTGCAACTGACTCAAAAGGAAGACTCTGAAGATCGTCGTATGATTCATTCTCTTGATATGGCTCATCTGTCATATACCCGAAACTCTGCGATCACCATCAAAGGCAAAATGAATGTGTTACATGTCTCATCAGATCTGAAAAATCTTGCACGCCTCCCTAAGCTCCCCTGTCTGGTTTCAGAGCTGCTATCAACGTCACCCTTCTGGAGCCCACCAATAAGTGTGTTGTCCACTTGCTTTATGGATATGATGAAATATCGGGTATCAAGTGTGAGCAAGCATTGCATTTGACTTTATAGCATATAACCCTATGAATTATTACAGGGATTGGAACATTTGTTAAAGATAGCATTGGAGCAGAGTCGGTTGATTTCTGTGGAGGCTGGTGAAGAGAAGATTGGTTATGAGGATATGTTTTTATTGCGGGAGGATCATGGTAGTGCCAAGAGACTAAAGGTGGCATTGGGGATGGGAACAGAAGCTGCATTTAAAGAAATGCCAACTAATATTCTGCCACAAAAGAACTTGCAGATATTGCAGAAGGCGATTTGGCAAAACCCAGATTATGAAAATAAATGGGTAAGTCTGATAATTCATAGGGTTACTATTATTATTGATCTATGTAACAGCCATTGATTGCTCCTCGTGGGTTTAGTGTCAATAATAATTTTATTGACACATATATGACAGGATTGAAAAACATCTATGGAATGGCATGTATTGTCTCATTAATAAAGTTGATTGAATTTTAATTTTAATTTTAGCTGGTTCTTTGCTTTGTTGGTCCTGAAAAATTCAGGAGTACGAATCCTAGTGGTGGAAAACTGATTGATCAGTACCCGATTTCCTATGATCAGCATTTTGAAGGAGTGTTGGAAAGGCAGTTTATGATGAGTCAGAAGAAAGATGAGTGTTATTTGAATGAGAATATGACTGGAAATGATTTTCTGGCCAAAGTGAGTTGATATTGGAATTGAAATTGAAATTATTTGATGAAAAATTTCAGCTTTTTGAGATGGTGAATGGAAAGCATCAGAAACTGGCTGAGGGACTGCATGTATACACATGTTATCAAGATCTTCGGAAGGGAGTTACTGCTGCTGCACTTGAAAAAGTGTATGATTCAGTGCAGCGGTTGCTTCTAAGGAATTGTGAGGAATGGTGGGAGGTTGTGACATGGGTGAATGAGAAGTTCATGCCATTTGTGGAAAAAGTTGATGAACTTCCAGACCTGGTGATTGAGTATCCCAAGGTCAGTCCTATCCATTTGAGTCGGACGCTTGGGGGGCGCAAGCACTATCTTAATTGCATTTCAGAATCCTTTATGTATCCGGTCACCCACAGGTATTGTTTTGCTTTTTATGGCTGATCCGCTTGGATAATCACTGATGTAAGACATGCCGTATCTCCAGTTTTTCAATGCCATTCTGATGGTCATGTCTCAGTTAAACCAAGATCCAGTCAGGCATGCCCTCTTTAACTGAAATCTCAGTTGATTGCTTAATATGGCCCAAAGCATTATTTATGCATAATATCATGACATAATTGTTTGGTCTGGTTTTACTATGTATATCCAAGTGGGCATTATCATTTTTTGATGCTTTGAGTATCCCACTCCATGTTGAGCTGAGATCTCAGTTGGATCATCTTTTGGAAAGTACCTGTCCTCTTGTCATCTTGGTTTGTTTGTATTTGTTGCTCAGATCATAAATCCTTCTTTTACCATCTTTGTTTCTTTGCATTTGTTTGCTCAAAATGAAAGAAGACATGGACCCTGAGATAAGTTCTAGCTGAGACCTCAGGTGGGGTAGGAACCAACTGAGATGTCAAGTGGAAAAAAAGGGAGTTATAAAAAAAATGAAAAGAAAAAATAATAATTGGGAGTAAACAAATAACATTTGTTTGTGTTTGTTTGCTCATACCATATTCAATAGCCAGCCTTTTTTCTTCATCATCTTTTTTGTTGTTACAATCCTTTTCTTACCATCTTTTTTTTTTTTGCTTTTGTTTACTCCAAATGATATTTAATGGGCATCCTTTTTCTTCACTGTCTTTGTTTCTTAAATACCATTTTTTTATCCTGTCCTTCTTCCTGTTTATTTTTTTTCACCTCATATCTCAGTTGGGCTCTCACTTCTTGTGGCAATCATGGCTCCAATCCACTTTTTTTCACTTGAGATCTCAGTTGGTTCTCCCTTCTCTGTCACTCCATTTCAAGCTGAGTTGAGGTGTCAGCTGGATAATCATGCTGTTTTTGCTCATCTTCCCAACACCCTTTAAACATCTCCTTTCATCTGTCATTTTCTCACAACACAGATGTTTATTTGTATTTGGGTGTATCTACATCTCTATAGTGATTAATCACATTCACAACTGAAATGACCATCATCAGATTTCAGACAAGATAAGATGCCCACAATAGTGACTAATTCACTTCAACTGAGATTTCAGTTGATACATTTGTAGCCATTTTCAAGCATCCATTCCAGAGAAATACTACTAGATTTCAAAGTTAAATGATGTAATCATGTGACCTACCATATATGGAATATTCTTATTATATACCAGTTGTTTTTTTAAGCTGAGTTTGAAATTTTTGCTTGCATAGTAAAGGTGGCAGGAGCACATAAAAAGGACAAATACTATCTACCATAGAAGTGTCTATTTACAAAAAGTTTCAGAATAGTGTTTGTAGTCATGTGACTTACCATATATAGAACATGGTGATGTTATATATTATTCTGATCAGTTTTTCAAGCTGAGTTTAAAACTCACCCTCTGTATAGTCATTATCTACCAGATATGGAGTATAGTGCTTAAAAAATAATTTCCATAGTAATGTTATGAATATATCATTTTGACCAGTTTTTAGAAATGACAGTTGCATAGTTATGTGAATTTGTCACAAACTGATCTTGTAATAAGTAATAGTAGAGTCCAGTGGAGTATCAGGTTATAACAAAGTGAAACTTAGAGTGGAGAGGTGGAGGGAGATGACAATACAATCCTCTTTCATCTTTCATATTCATCATCCTTATCTTTGTCATCTTTTCTCACCCATTTGACATCTCTCTGTAACCAACTCACAATTTCAGCGGAGAAATCATACCTTTTTTCCTCAACTCCTCACTTCCTCTTTTTAGCTTTTTTTTGACTTCTATATTGCTCATCCTTATCTTTGTCATCTTTCTCTCCCATTTACATCTCTGGTGTAATTCACAACTCAATGGCTCACCTTATCAGTTAAAGTAAGGTGCAAGTGTCATTCAGCCTATACTTATTGCTGTCAGGAATGCTTCATAGTTCCAAGTTACCTTACATAGAAATATCACAAAATTACCATAGAAGGTAATTTCTATATTTGGTATTTCTTTTAAGACAAATTTACTATATAGGGCAGTTTAGCACTGCATATTATAACTATATATGGTAGGTTGGCACTGCAAATTTAGGTGTTGGTTGCAGTCAGGGTGACCTTCTTACAACTCACCTATTTCCATTGGGCTCCCCAGAATCTGGTTATTCTAGTCAGACTCCATTGGAATCTGGTTATTCTGGTCATGCCACCTAATTTCATTAAAGTGTACATTATTATTGTTACCTTTATAGACTTAATGTGTAACAAATACTTAATGTGTAACATAGGGATTTGGATGAAGGGACTGCATTAACTGGATGTGCTATATATTTGATATTTATGCATATGGGGAGGGGGCCCATCATGTTGTGTTAGTAGGTATACCACCAATTTCACACATGTATCAAATTTCTTGTAAGGCAAGTTTACTATATATGGTAGTTCAGTACTGCAAGTTTACTATATATGGTAGTTAGTACTGCAAGTTTACTATATATGGTAGTTAGTACTGCAAGTTTACTATATATGGTAGTTCAGTACTGCAGTTATATAGGTAGCTGTCTGTTGAGCATCAAGCTCAGCCTTCTTTGCCCCTGTGGCTGCCTCTCCAGCTTTCTCATTACCAGGAATATTTGAATGTTTACTATATATGGTAGTTTATATACACCTTCATATATAGTCCAATCAATGAGATATTAATTATATGTTGACTACAGTGATCATTGAGTGCAATAAAATCATATATTTGAACAATGAATATTTCCCAAAAAGGAAATAATTTGCATACAGCCTATATATAGTAGTATGGTCATCAAAGTGCATTTATGGGTTGTGAACGAGCATCATGTATAGGGTTATAGGGTGCTTCTTGTCACTGGTAAAGTCATATGACTATTTAGAGTGTGCACAGACCATTTCATAGGGTTATGGGGTTATAGGGTGTGGCATGAAGCATAGGCAATGGGGTGCTTCATAGCTCTTTTCTTACTGTAATTTGCAAAATACTTCTGTGAAGCCAGCAATTTTGAAAACTTGTGAATTTCCTTTTTGGGTAGGTATTTTATCACCATATGCAGAATTCTTCTGACATAAAGACTATGATGGTCATATGACTCAACATTCTAAAAAGTATTTGGCCCATTATCCACCAAATGTCCATTCAATACAGGTCTCAAAAAAACACATTTGGCAGGGAAAAAAAGCAAGATGAGGGAAATAAGAACAGGAACAGGCTGGAAAGGAGGGCTTTACACTCCCCCACATGTATACATGGAATCTATGTAGACTACATAGACTTTACTGGGAGTCTACATAGACTTTAGGTGGAGTATGGGTTCACCAAACATGGGATTCATGTTGATGGCAAGTCTATGTAGACTCCATGTAGACAGCTGCCATGTCACCAACGCTGCTGCTGCCAAACAATGAAGCCCAGAGCACCCACTGTCACCACCATGTCACCAATGCCCACTGACCGAGTGCCCACCACCGCCACCATGTCATGCCCACTGACCGAGTGCCCACCGCCGCCGCCACATCATGTCCACTGACCCAGCATCCCCCAGCTAGGGTTAACACCCACCCACCTGCCCCCTGGCCCACAAGGGACAGTGGAATGCCCCTCAGAGTGAGGGGACACGCCATAGATGATGGGTTGCACCAGAGATGATGGGTTGCACCGGGGGACAGGGGGGATGCGCCAGAAGGGAGGGGGATGCAGGGGGACAGGGGGGGTGACAGACCATGACCGCCCCACACTCAGCGCGACAGAGCACCCCCCACCATGTATAGTACATACAGTCCAGTGGGAGTCTATGTATAGTGTATGTACAGTACATGGAGTCTAGTGGGAGTCTATGTATAGTACATGGAGCCCAGTGGGAGTCTACGTAGACTTGTGGGGGAGTGTAAAGTACACCTGGAAAGGGAAAAAATGGTAAAAGTAAGTCAAAACCTTCTCACTCTCCTCTCTTCTGTGTCAGAGTTTGTCCCCTATATAGATGGGATTCTAGATGGATTTTAGAAGGGTTCCCACCAATCTCAGTCACAAGTCTTGTGACTGGATATATGAATATCACATGACATGTGTTTGTCTATTTTTCTTATTTGCATATGTTATTCTCAATACAGAGTTGGGTTTTGGGTTATGGGTTATATTATTCTTAATGCCAATAAAAACATTTGCAAACTCTCATGTGGGCATTGTTCATGTAGATTATTCATCATAGGGAAGCAAGGTTTGATGATACTTATTTATATATGTTTTGATGCCAAGACAAACCTGAATCCAACTATTTGATTTTCCCAAAAAAGAAAATAGTCATATAACTTAGTCTCTCTTAATATGTATAGGCACATGAGTTATATCCCAAAACTTTCAATTTATCTTGTCAGCCAATTCCACCCACTGTCTTATAGTACTGATGACTAGGTGCCTTGCACTATAGCACCTGTGGAACACCAATAATATAGCTGACTAGCTAGGGATCAAGGGGCCCAGTTCTGTACTGAAATTTACACTCCCTAACCTATTCTGATTGGACTCCCTGGAATATGGCTTCAAAATTCTAATTGAAATAGATGAGGCCTCCCATTGCTCAATGCCCACAGGTTCAGATTGGCACCAGCTGCTTCAGGACACTGACATTATTATCTGGGATGAAGTTCCCATGCAGCACAGATATGCCATAGAAGAAGTAGACTGCACTCTCCAGGATCTGTTGAAAAAGAATTGTCCTTTTGGTGGAATCACTGTTCTGTTTGGGGGTGACTTTCAACAGACTCTACCTGTTGTTCCTAGAGGTTCAAGGGAGCACATCATATCTGCATCTATCAGACGCAGCAGACTATGGCAATATATGGGCATTCACCACTTGCAGACCAATATGCGCCTTGACAGAAATCCAGAAAATGATGCACATGCTGCCTGGCTATTAGACATTGGAGCAGGCAAGACAGTGGATGATCCAGACTCCATAGGAGTTCCAGAACACATGCTCTCACATCTCTTCTTGACTTGTTACTGCCACCATGTGCCGTGGGAACTTTCTGTACACTGTCTGGCTCGTCGTCCAGCAGTCTATCCCCTGGCCTGATCTTTGATCAGACCAGCCTATCCCACTCCCCAGGAGTCGTTTGGGAGCTATCCCAACCCCCCTGGCGATTGGCCTGACCGATCCCCACGGATCGTGCACGGATGCCCACTCAGAGGGTGTCCTTCTGTCCGCCATCTTTACCTACCTGGGCTCGATGATCCTCGGCTCTGGGATGGGGCACCCTCCGCCAATCGGTGGGGGGGTTCGACGGTGAAGTAACACTGCCGGCTTAGGCTGGGGGTCCCGTTCTGGGGTTGGGGGGAGAACACGCTCAGGGGGGGGGGGGCGATCCTTTGGATTGCCAGATCCCTGGAGAGGATCTAGGGACCTGGTGCGTCTGCTTTCACTTCCTTTTAGGATCTTAGCTACTCTACGACTACAGGACACTGTCTTCTCCCTGTGGGTGGGTCCTTGCCTCACACTAGGGGTTTGCGCGCCGGCGCTTCCCCTTACCATGCTTCCCTTGGGCACCCATGCTCTGTGCGTGTGCTCTGGGGACGACTTATCTGCTCATCCAGGATGTGCAGGGCTGGCGATCCCTGCTGCTTACAAGAGACCGAGCCATTCCCACTGTCCACCTGTTAGCAGGGGTCAGCGGAGTATCTGCGATCATTGAGATCAGACAGCAGAGGGCAGGGGGAGACGCTCCCCCAGCACTGCTCTTTATGGCCCTACAACACTGTGTGTTGGGGACCACACGTATCCTCCCCGGCCGCGTTCGTTAATGCGGCCTGTGGATCTTCTGGACAATCAGGGAGCGGGCCTGCTGAGGCTGCCACTGAGACTCCAACGGGGCACCTTCCCCGTCGCCGCCATTGTCCACGACGGCGGCACAACTGATTGATCGATCGGCGATGCCATCGACCTCTTGTGCATCGGACCAGGGGGGGTAACACCCCCTATCCACTGTCGGCAAGCTGCCTGTCTGGATACAGGTGGCGCTACCACGCACCCCATCGCTATGGATGGGGCGCTCCTGGGGCTCGTCCCTGGGGTTGTCATGGGCATACAAGTGGGGGCCTCGGCCGCCCACAGGTGTACCCATATCCACAGGCTTTAGGCCCACTGGGTCTCGGCCAGGCATCTCATCGGACGGCAGGGACGCCGGTCCGGTGGCCCATTTCTCGATGAGGGGAGTGGTTCTCCCCTCTGCCCGTTAGGGAACTCGGTTAACCTCCAGGACCTTCGGGGGCTGGGGGCTTACGGTGAATCAACACCACTCACCGGCTGGCTTCGGCTGGCCACGCGTGGGGGGACCGATCTAGCTGCGGGTGGGGGGTCTTCCGGCATGCGGCAGCGCAAGGGCGCGGCTCTGCCTTCCCGCTCCAGCGAGCGTTATATGTGGTCTATCTGCCTGCCTCAGAGGTTAAAAGAGGGAGGAAGGTCTCACACCGGCAGGGGTCTGGTATAGTAGAGCGTAGCTTACTCTAGTATGTTTGTACTTCGTGCCCGCGGACTGTGTACGTACACCGCACTATAAATTGTTGAACCAAAAAAAAAAAAAAAAAAAAAAAAGAACACATGCTCTGCCAGGCAATGGATTTCCTTATCAACTCCACATATCCAGAAATTGAACAAGGCAACAACCCAGATCAGTACTACCTTGACAGGACAATTCTTTCTTGCTCAAATGACAATGTTGATGACATCAACTCTGTAGTTCTTGCCAGGTTTCCTGGACAACTCCATATTCAACAGTGCAGATACAGTCTTACTGAGGGAGCAGCAGCTTGATAACTTCCAGCCTTATCCAACAGAGTATCTAAACTCTCTCAAAGCAAGTGGCCTTCCCCTTTCAAAACGGGCACTCAAGTTAGGCTGTCCTGTCATGCTTCTATGCAATTTGGATGTCTCAGAACATCTTTGCAATGGAACTCGGCTTATCATCCTTGAAGCCAGACCATGTGTATTGTTGGGAGGCATCTTAGACTAGACTATACATGTAGTATATATATTACAGAATATTTAAGTCTCAGTAATTAATATTAATACTATTACTGTCTTGGATACAGCCTTAGGCTTGCTATCTGGATATTATCCCAATACTCCCCTTCAAGCTGAGGCTGTTTAGGGAATAGTTATTCATTCCCCTTTTTAATAGGTTGGAATCATTACTCCCCCTGAAGTCAAGGGTGGAATAAGTTTCATTCAGGTGCGTTAAAACCTCTGTATGGTGGAAAAAACCCTTTGGGAAAAAGTCCAACTCACACGTGAGGAAAGCTACTGAGTTATGTTGACTGAACTATCATCTCATCCCTATGTTGTGTAAACTTAGGCTTTGGCAATGCCATTGTTAATACATCTGCTGTTTGCTCCAGATCATGACAGTTTTGAATTTCTATTGATTTATTGGCCATGAGATCCCGGACCCAGTGATAGCGTATTGCGATGTGCTTTGATCGCTGATGAAATTGAGGGTTTTGAGTTAAAATTACTGACCCTTCATTGCATTGAAAGTTTTATACGATGGTTGAAATGATTGAACAAGGTGCACATCCGAGTATTTGGGTGATTTCCAGTTCCACTGATGTTGACTTTTTTAAATTGCCAGAAGCCTGAGATAACGCGCAGATAATGCACCTTTAATCACTGTTGGGAATTGTTGTGTAAATCCGAGTTCTTCATAAAAATTTCTTAGCCACATGGCTTTGCGTCCTGCATCTGATAGCGCAATATATTCGGCTTCTGTGGAAGATAATGCGATTACGGTTTGTTTCTTTGATTTCCACATAATTGCTCCCCCTGGTGCTAGGACAATGTAGCCAGTTGTGGATTTGAGAGCTTCAATGTTAGCAAATGAAGCATCAGCATATCGGTGGAAGAGGTTATTATTTTCAGCCTCATCTTGGGAATTTTTATAACTTTTTATTGGGATAATATCCGGATAGCAAGCCCTGGGAGTTCAGTCAACATAACTCAGTAGCTTTCCTCATGTGTGAGTTGGACTTTTTCCCAAAGGGTTTTTTCCACCATACAGAGGTTTTAACGCACCTGAATGAAACTTATTCTTGACTTCAGGGGGAGTAATGATTCCAACCTATTAAAAAGGGGAATGAATAACTATTCCCTAAACAGCCTCGGCTTGAAGGGGAGTATTGGGATAATATCTGGACAGCAAGCCTAAGGCTGTCTCCGAGACAGTAATAATAATAATATTAATTACTGAGACTTAAACATTCTGTAGTATATATACTACATGTATAGCCTAGTCTAAGACAATTCTTCTTGACCTCTGAGACACCCAGAGGAACACCCCCCTTTGTCCTAAGGCCTTCAGTTAGCTTCCAGACTTGCCTCCCAACAGACATTGCCATATAAAAATCCATCCTCCCTGGTCCACAAACATCAGACTCCTTAAGCTCCTTTAGTCGAGTGTTCCATTTGCCCATTGGATCAGCTGCAAGTAAGCAAGTACAAGCAGAGTACCGCAGCCCATATATTGGTTAAAGTATCATCCATCAGCTTGTGCGATACACAAGCGGACTTCACATGATAGACATTTAGCAAAAGCCAGGGAAGGTTGTTGATTTTGTAGAAGTGATGAAGGAAAGAATTATGGGGCGGCCTCAGCTGTAGGTGATTCATTGCTTGATTGCATCTCTGATAAAAGATTGGTATAAATGACTGAAACAAGGGAACCAGTTGAAGGAAGATAGGCCAATTGGACCTCATGCCAAAGATTGATATGCATCATAAGAATGCTGCACTTTTCTTCTAAATCTGCCAGCTGGGTTGGTGACTTGTACTTTTTCAAAACTTTAATGTCATATGTGATGATGCACCTTGAATCAAACAAGTTAAAGAAGATATTACCAAAACAAATTAAAATTGCATACTGCCATTCTTCAAGTTCTAGTCCAGTTGTAAGAAAAGTTGTTAAACTTGTCTTATGAGTTGCGGCTTCTCCCTGAGCAGCTGAAGTTGATTCTTCTTTGGCAAGTTCAAGCTGCACATCTTGTAAAGTAGTGCTTGCTGAAATGACATTTAAAACCTTATTGCAAGAAGATGAATATCTACTTACATCGTCCTGGTTCCAAATATGGATTTGGTTTTGAATGGTCTTCCTTCCAAACATTAATCATTGTTTGCCAGGCAGTAATTGTAGCTGGTCAAAAAGTTGCTGAAAATTGATCAAACAACTGCTAGTGCTTTGCAGGCGTTCCAACTGCCTTTTTTAAATGGCTTAAAAATTCTTGACCTATTATAAATATGATAATAGCTTATTGAAGAGAAAATAAAAAATAAAAATAAACTCACAGAAAAACAAGTATTCTTCAAAAATTCAAACCACCCCATTGGTCATTTAAAGCCTCATGATGGGCACCTGGACCCATCTCCCACATACTTGGTCCCAAAGGATTTGTCCTAGCCCATGTACTCTCAACTTCTTCACCACAAGTATGCCCAACTCCATCCCAAAAGCCAAGTCCAAAATCTGCCTGACAATCAGGACCATGAGCATTGATATGCCAACTAGGGATTCCAAACTTAATAACAGTTCCTTTACTCAGCTACAGCTCTGGTGGAAACTTTGACATCCTCTCATCAAATTTTTTGGAGTATTGGTGTAAGTCTGCTGCATCAGACTAACGACATTACTAACACATGTTACCATCGGCACCTGTGCGAACCCCGCCCCCAAGACACACCAGTATCTGCACGGCCCCTGCTACACACTTTCATCATGACGATTGGCACCCATGCGAACCCCACTCTCAAGGCACACTGGTGTCTGCGCAGCCCCTCCACTATATCACCTGTCCGATGGCACATCACTGCACCTCAACATATCATCCGCAAGACAAGGCACAGGTCAGACATATACCCTTTATTTTCACAAGATAACCTTCATTCCCACTTCTGTGTAACAAAGGTATATATTACTTTTTCTACTTTACTTGTATTAACTAAAGTTCCCACTTCTGTGTAACGAAGATCTTTGATTCTGTCTGATCAGTCCACCCTAAGCTTAGTGTTGGTTGCTTAACCAGGCTCCCTTCCAATTGGCATCCAATATCAAAAGTCAAAACAATGCGTGAAAAGGCTTATCCCTTGATTGATGATAAGATTACATAGTCAATATTGCAGAATCTATTGGACAATCAGCATCCATTTGGCAAATAATAATTATGGTGCACTGTACCGTTCTCCTTTTTGCAGATCACCAACTCCATTTCTGTGAATAAGACCATGCTGGGGACAAATAACAAATATAACACCAGTAACCTTATATCCTGGTGTTAAACGAACAGCTGCCTGCACTAATGCATCATGCTCTGACTGACATGTGCTAACCTTGGAGAAGATTAGATCCACTATAAGATGGGCATTAAATACAACATACCTCTGGCTGGTCAAAAAAGTTTCTGATAAATGCTTGATAGTCTTCTTCCTCAACAAAATATGCCCACCCAGGAGCAAGTTCTGGATCATTTATTCCATGCTCCTTTAACCACATTTTAAAGTCTCCATCAACTGCCAGAAATTGTGTATACAAATATCTACAAGTCATATATTAGGGCTGAATCACCATTGAGAATAGTGCTTACTGCTTTGGATCTGCAATATTCCAATTATCAGGTAGGTTTTGTCCAGCATGGGGGCAGGCAGGACATTTGATAGCCAGTTCACCATGTGAAGTCACCTGGGCACCATCAGAACAATGTCCACGGCCTAATTGTTTGAGCATTAGAAGATGCTGCCATATGCGAACAGCCTGTTGGAACTCAGGGTTTGCTCAAGCTCAATACTATCTGTGAGGCAAAGGACTGTGTGACAAAAGTCATATGCATTTACTTTGCCTTGTAGAGTCAACTCATGGTAGAAATCAATACAGCAAAATGTAAAGACATTTTGGGGTCGGTTAAATGTTGCTGGAAACCACCCTGCTTGCAAAAGCTGTATATGACAAGGGACAATTCCATTTTGGTGGCAGTCACAGAAGTCCACTGCAACACGATGAACACCAGACAGATCTGTTACAGTGAATGCAAGAGGTCCAGATATTGGTGAAATGCATTTGGCACCAGGTTGAGCTACTCAAAGAGGAAATGCGCTGGATAATTGTATATTATGAGTGGAAGGCATCCTGGTGGCTTCAGCTTGAGCCTGGTCTTACAGCGGAAAATGTCATTATCCATGGAGTTACTGCATATGCACAAAAGCAAGCATTTTTTTGCAAAGCTTTGGCAGAGAGCTTTGCAAAGGCATGGCTGCCTTATATGCAAGCCAACAAGATGGAAACAGAATGGGGTCATCAGTATAGCCATTTGATCACTAACAAAAATTCTAATGCAACAGTTCCCTTGAAATCCAAGACTATGGATAATCCAGAAAGCAATGGACCAAGCAATCAGGAGAAGGATGAAGAGGAGGAAGATGAGATGGAGGATGAAGAAGTTGAAAAGGATGATAATTATGATCCATTTGAATTAGATGACTGATGTTCAGTTAACAAAATTAGCAATATGCCCCAGCACTATTTACAATGACCAACAATATACTTATTACAATGGGCCCCAGCATCATTTATAATGATTAAGGATGTATTACAATCACTGTGGACCTAGCATGGTAGTGATTTCAGCCATTAAGTGCAAAAATGTGAATTTCCCACAATAAGTGGCTGAATTAACAGTGGATGAATTGGGGATGAATCATATTTCATCCATCCAAGGGATGAAATCCATATGTGTTATTTTACAAAAGCTTCATAGGTTAATGGGATGAAATTTCATTCCATAAAGGAATGAAATGTAGGGGATGGTTTTCATCAAAGATGACAGTTTGGATTTCAACCATTTAATAGATGAATTTTCATTCTTGTTACAACAAGTTTTTCAACAATTTATGGGATGACATTTCTTTCCATAAAGGAAAGAAATGCAGGGGAAGTTTTTCATCAAAAATGACAGTTTGGATTTCAACCATCTAAGTAATAGATGGATTTTCATGAATATTTCATCCCATTGATTTCACCTATAACAAGATGAAAATCATCCTATCCTAGATGAATTGGGGGGTATGACTTTGGACAAAATATGGCTGAGATTCATCCAATTATCTCATCCCTTATAAGGCTGAAAAGACCTCCCCCCAAGTGGGGGGTTTTCACTTGAACTCCTGATGAAATTCAACCCATTTCTGAGTGTTATCAAAGATGAAAATTATACCCTAAATATATTATTTTCCCCTCACATAACCAGATGAAATAAGGTATGATTTTCATACTGCTGGGGCCCCACAGTGCTAAAGAATGTTTTTGCAGGGAATCTCTTAGACAATATTTCATACAACAACAGGCTGAATTTCTCTGTGTTGTAATTGTTTACTCAAAGTCATTTCAGCCCACCCTCAACATGTCACATGATTAATGTTGAACATCAATGCCACGTCACATCAATGTTCAAGTGGCACCTTCAACACCACTGCCTCCCTCTCCCTCTCATCACCACCACCTTCTCCACTTCATTAAGTATTTTAAAGCCTGTTTCATGTTTATTTAAAACTAAAAAAATGTTTCTTTTTCTATTAGTTTTCTTTTTGTATTTGTACATTACAATGTGCCACCCCTCCTCCCCACTTAGTTGGGAGGTGGGGGGGGGGCTTCATGGGATGAGGGACGGCACCAGGGGAGTGCGGGGGAAGGGAGAGGGGCCGCCACATCACCGTCACCCACCCACTCCGCCTCCACCTCTTTCCACCGGATGTGAGGGGGATGCGAGGGGAGCAGGACAACAAGAGCTGCCACGTCAACGGCCACCGACTGGCACCACCACGTCACCGCCACCTGCCACCGCCCACCGCCACGTCACCGCCCAATGCCCACCACCCCCAGCGAGGGACAACCCCCCACCAACAAATGACTGGCCCCCAGGCCCATAAGGGACAGGGGAATGCCCCTCAGAGTGAGGGGACACGCCAGGGACGACGGGACTCACTGGGGGGCAGGGAGATGCGACAGAAGGGAGGGGGACAGGGGCACGATCAACCACCCGACACTCAGCGCAACAGAGCACCCCCAACCACCGCTGCGAGCAACTGCTCGCAGGGCAGAGGCAGGGTGCAGTAGGCAAGAGTGAGGGGGGCTCATCGAGAGGGAGGGGGGTGCGTCGAGAGGGAGGGGGGGCATCGAGAGGGAGGGGGATGTGTCGAGAGGGGACAGGGGGATGTGTCGGTGAGTCGAGAGGGAGGGATGCATCGAGAGGGGACAGGGGGACATGTCGGCGCGTCAAGAGGGAGGGGGATGCGTCGAGAGGGGACAGGGGGACGTGTCGGACCGCGACCACCCACGCCAGGAGGGAGGGGGGACAATAGGGGATAGGGGGACACCATAGGAGGGAGGGGAGACACCAGACGCAACACCCAGGGCAACAGAGCACCCCCCCCCACTGCTGCAAGTAGATTTTGTATTTTAGTGGCTTGAAATTTACTATGATACATGATGAAACTATTCTATCAATTGTCTGAAAATCCATTTGTAAACAGGAGAAATTCAACCCAGGTAGAGGGGTGTTATTTTTGCCCATATACAGATGAAAACCATCCCATGGGATGAATTTGGTGTAGGATGAACTGGGGACAAAATGTGGGAGGAATTCATCCAATTGACTCATCCATTACATGTAGAAAAAAACTTCTTTTTCACTTCTCTTAGAGGTAGATTTTCATTCCAACTCCTGATGAAACTTATTCCATTTTGGGGGTTATCAATACATGAAAACTATACTATAAATATATCATTTTTACACTATTTAAAGGTATGAAATGTGGGATGGTTTTCCTACCATGTGGGTCTCATAGTGAATAGACAGCAGTATCATTGACAATGATTAACAATGTATTACAATGGATGCCATGACCATTGACAATGATTAACAATGTATTACAGCTGGTTGTAGTACCATCTATCATCATTAACAATAACATCGACTACATCTATTGGATATCTATTACAATGTCATTGTAATAAAACCATCGGTACTGTGCACAATGGCCTATCAACTAGCACCGATAGACGCTGGCCTTCTTTCAGCATTGTCTCTGCATATGTATCCATTTATAATATGCGAAATGTTGCTTACTAGCTTTGTATACAACTAGTCCCCATACCGATAGCGCCTCAATGAAGGCCTCCTCTCGTCCGATTACCTGCTGATACTCTGTGATACATCCTGCAATGTCTGGAGCTGCGCTTTGATCTTGTCAATCCATTTATGGCCTTGAGCGGACACTTGCTTCCATACTTCATAGCGATGATGGCCTGTTGGGAGGCAAGTCTGGAAGCTAACTGAAGGCCTTAGGACAAAGGGGCATGTTCCTCTGGGTGTCTCAGAGGTCAAGAAGAATTGTCTTAGACTAGACTATACATGTAGTATATATACTACAGAATGTTTAAGTCTCAGTAATTGATATTAATATTATTACTGTCTTGGATACAGCCTTAGGCTTGCTATCTGGATATTATCCCAATATGGCCTCCTGCAAGCTCAAATGGACCTCGCGCTTTCCCAGCATCCATTAATTCAACAGTCAAATTCATTGTAATAGATCAGTCTGTCATGTCCTCTCAGTACGCGATCACAGGGATATGGTTTGCAGGGTTGAACGCACAGACACCTTGCTTCCCGATGTTCCCCAGTAATTCCTTGAGGTGCTTGTCAACGAGCGGTTGGCTGTTCCACTCACCAAAGTGGAGCATGTGCAGTGGACGCCAGAAGTCAATTTTACAGATCATGAAAATTGCCTTTTGCACCTCTATGTCCTCGCTGCTTACCCCTGTGCCAACCGCTGCTCCCTCATTGATCATCATGTCGTCCTCGCCTTCATCATCATCTCCGACATGCTGGGTGGCCATTCCTTTTCTTCCCATTCCTCCCTCCAGGCGCTTGACCCTCTTCATCACTATCATCACCCTCCTCATCCGCTATCTCTTTCCCTTTCCCTTTATTTCCCCCCCCCACTCTGCTGCTCCCTTTTCTGGACCTCCTGCTCTCCCTATATCATCACCAGTTTTTCCTGTCCTCCCTTCTCCCTTCTCCTCCTCCTCATCCACATTATCATCTTCCAATTCAATGATCGGCTTGGAGTTCTTCATTACCCACCTGGCGACAGGCTTCTTGCCACCCCCCTCTCCACTTCCTGACATGTTTACAATGTCCATGACCTCCACCACCTTCGAGGCGCATGGTTTTGGTTTAATCTTGTTCGCTGCGGTGATTTTGCAAGGTGGCATCGCAGACTGATAAAAGATGATGGTGAGATAACAAAGGTGCACGTTCATATATCTATGATATTGTTGCCCGCTTTTCATCTCAGCAAACATATGTCATATGACACCCACTGATCGGTTAGTTACTGGGCTGGTCATAAAAATAGAACAGCTGTCGATATATTACTCTGTATGTTGCATTTACATTGTGCTGTTCAATCATCTCTGGTTGGTGCACTTTTTGTCGTTTATGCATCGTATCTACAGAACACTTACATATTGTGTTTGATGTTGGTGCTTTGTTTTATGCGCACTGTTCGATTATGTTTGACTGGCACACCTTGGAACATTTATTGTATGTGGTTATTATAATGTTTTGTATATGTTATTCAGGAAATCGTACACATTTTATTTATCTTGTATTTTATATTATTACTTACTATTAGTCGTGAACATATTCCTTTGTACAAGTTGTGTGGCTATTTCTAAAATGCTGTAATTTACACTCCTCCACATATTCCGGAAATTCCACTCATTTTTTTGCCCCAGTGGTGGGGGGTGCTCTGTCACCCTGGGTGTCATGTGGTTGCACGTCTGGGGCATCCTCGCTCTGACAGTAGCATTGATACTAATTAAAATAGAGTATAAATAAAATTGATATATACGAAATAAATTAAAGGGGAGGGGGGCGTGGGGTGCAGCGTGTCGCCGTTGTTGCCCCCCTTGCCTTCCCCCCCCTCCCCGTGCCCATCCGTTACCCTTGCCTATTGCACCCCCCTCCACCCTGCGAGCAGTCGCTCGCAGCAGTGGTGGGGGGTGCTCTGTCGCCCTGGGTGTCGTGTGTGGTGCGCGTCCCCCCTCCCTCCTATGGCGTCCCCCCGTCCCCCCTCCCTCCTAGCGCGGGCGGTCGCGGTCTGTAGCATCTCCCTGTCCCCTCTTGATGTGTCCCCCTCCTTCTCGACACGTCCCCCTCCCTCTCGACGCGCCCCAGTCATCCCCGCCTACTGCACCCCGCCTCCGCCTCCCTCCTGGTGCGTCCCCCCTCCCTCCTGGCGCGTCCCCCGTCCCCCGGCGCGCCCCCTTGCTCTGAGGGACGTCCCCTGGTCCCTCATGGGCCTGGGGGCAGGTTGCATGTCGGTGGGGGTTCCCCCTAGCTGGGGTAGGGTGCTGGGTCGGTGGGCGTGACATGGCGGCGGCGGTGGGTGCTCGGTCGGAAGGGAGGCGGCGCTGGGGGTGACGTGGTAGTGCTGGGCTAGGGACGGGGTGGCAGAGGTGACGCAGTAGCCGCATCATTGTTCAGCGGCGTGTGGGCGGCATTTGTGACGTGGCGGCTGCCGTCGTTTCCTCTTAGGGAAGCCCCCCACCTCCCAGCTAAGTGGGGAGGAGGGGCGGCGCGTCGTTGCATACAAAAACTGAAAGAGAAAAATAAATATCTGATTAGCTTTAAATAAAATGAAATAGATCCTAAAATACTTACCATGGGGGCCATAGGCCCCCATGTTGTGCTAGAGGGAGAGAGGGGGGACGGAGGGAGGGGGGGAGGGGAGAGGGAGGCCGTTGTCGTGATGGTGGGTGGCAACACGTGAGCTGGCAGTCATGATGCGTCACGGTGGCGATTGTGGCCATGTGACACACATCTGGTTAGTTTGGTTAGTTTGGTTAGTTTGGTTTTTTCCTGGTTCGGGTAAATTCCGGAAATTCCGGTCTAATTATTTAAACTGGAATTATCCTCTACAGTGAGAATTACACTCAAAAAAAGTACAACCAGAATCCGGAAATTCCGGTGTGGAAGGGTAAGTAGACACACCCGTCGACTTCCCCGTTCCAACACATTTCCTGTGGGGCTGCAAGATATTTGGATATTCATTGAGTATGTGTATAGTTTCCTTCTTTCTTTTGTTTATTGTTTAATCAAATATCTAATCAACCCCCTCCCCAACTTCGAGACACAGGTAGAAGTCAATGATGTCCCTGAAGGTCTACAAATGCCCTCAACATGTCGATCTCTTGGGTTATCATTCGTTGTGTGTCCTCAAGATTCTCGTCAAGATTTGTATGCCCAACTTGAAGGGCTGGGTTTTGGTTTTGATTTTATTTTCCTTTCTTTGAACACTTTGATTTATTCTTCACACTTCCCTTTGAGAACCAAGATTCCAGCATGTACCTCCTCCCACGGCTAGCTGTTTCTGACTTGATGGGCTGATCTGTCAGAAGAGTAGGGTCGAGGGGGCGCACTGGATGGTACTCCGCACTTGCTTGGGCCCCAGGTGACGTCTCGTCAATAGAGGGCCTCAGTGCTAGTCCCCTCCCTAAGCCATTCCTGACAGCTGATGTTCTGAGAGGAGGACTCGATGATGCCAGTCCGACAACCACTTGCTCTTGCATTTGTTGAGTGATCTATTTTTATCACCACATCCTTTTTTGTATATTCCACCTCTTTATTATTTTATTATTCATCTCTCGAGTTCTGATTGGTGCAAGAGTACGCGCGCAATCACATGTGCATATAGCTAGGACTTGTATTTTGTATATAAGGTGTCCTCCCACCTTTCGAATGGAGAACACACTTCTTTCCCTCTCGTTTCTTGGTTTCTATAAGTTTCCCTCACGACGGCCCATCTTTCCTCAAGACAACTACACACGACGTGTAGTTTCTGAGTTAAGTTTTCTTGTTTCAACGGTTACAGGGCACCACGGCCCTATTTCCGGACTTTTCCTGACTGGACCAACGAGTCCCCTCTTTCCTGTTCCACGCCCACACACGTTTTCTCATATCGAGTGCCATCTGCCTCAATCTCTCCATCTCTCGACTGTCTCTCATCCCTTTCCCACACGGTTCGATCATTGATCGATCCGATCGCAACGCATCGTTCACGAACGCGTCCGCTTTGACCCCTTGGCTCTCAGGTTCTTGACTCCTTTTGAGAACTCAGCTAACCCTAACCCACACCCTCCGGAATATGTGGGGGAGTGTAATGTACTCAAAAAATGTGCCAGTCAAATGCATGTGACTGGCGCGTTTTTATTACTGAGTAATTCATGTATTATTATTCAGGTACCCCAGAAAACATAATACTTACAGTCTGTGTATTTGATGCATACCAGCAAGTACATAATACTAATGTGTTCCTGTTTGCCCGTTCATCTTTACTTCCTTGTTGTTTGTAGAGAAAGGCAATAGTTATATTGCATATATGTTTTTTCTGTTACATTGTGTTTGTTATTTAACAGGGAGTTCTTTTACATAGTTGACATATCGGGATGTATGTGCATGAAACACCTATGTATAATCATGGGTGTTATATCAATTGCTTGCCTATTTACCATGCTGGGCGTAAAGTTAGACAGTTGTTGATAGATAACGATATATGTCTTATTTATGTCATGCAGTTCTGTCGGCTTTTAGTCACACTTTTTGCTATGTGTGGATGGATTATATATATCATTATATGTTAATACACTAGTGGTACAGATTTTGTCTGATGGTTGGAACTGGGTACTTATGCCATGTTCTTTGTCATTTGACTGACGTACTTTGATACATTCGCTATTTGTACTTTATTAAGTGTACAGGTTGATCAGTGACATGATCATGTTAACAGTAATAAATGCAGAGCTGTGCCTACATTTATACGTGTCTGTATTGAGCTTCCATACTTCCTTTTCACCCTGTAATCCTATGGTATGTTTCTTCCTTACCACTGGTTGTCACTGGTGATTCTTGACTGTTGCACTTTTCACATATGTATACTGTATATTGTGGTGTTTTGTATGCTTTTATACTACTTATGTGCACTGGTTGTTCATGTTTGGACAGTGCACCATATTGTTGCTACACTGTATCTATTCGGACGGCGCACTTTTTGGACAGACTTCCCTTGCCCATGCCCTGCCCATACCCTTACCTATGCATCAGAGAAGGTACTGAATAAGTACAATACTGCCAAAATGCTTGAAGAGGTTCATGTTGAAACCTTTATATGTACTTTCAGGATACTTCTTCTACTTATATTTACCACAAGGTATGGTGCCCTGCACCCAGTGTGTAACAGTTCAGAACCATCATGTACACATTTGGCATCTAATCCATTGCATAAACTGGACTCTGGCCACATACCTCTTATATTAGTGCTTTCAGAACATCTTGGCAGCTGCACATGAAATCATTTTAACCAACTTGGTGGATATACCTGGGCATTGTAGTGTATTATAAAACATTCAAAAGACTGAAAGATTCAGTGCAGAGGAGTGATAGAAAGCTTTGACTGAACATAAATATATATTAAGGATCTTTGAAGACAGGTGGAAAAACATTCAGACTTGGGTATGCAGTCTAATAGGGTTATAACCTCCTCTCACCATGCAATGAATAGTATAGCCCAAATTGGATGCACACAGCAAGAAGTGATTCCTATTTGTGTTAAACACAATTTCAGAAATGCACATGACAGTTCTGAACTGTCACATGTACATTTTGACATCCAGGCCTTGCACTGGATTCTGGCCATTGAAATTTGAGATGCCTGTGATCAATAAATTGGTAGGCCTAAAAGACTTGGGACCAGGCAAAACCATGAATTTTGGATGCATACAGGTCAAGAGACAACATTATGTTCACCGGCTTACCATGACATTTCACCAAGATATAATTTAAGTGTCGACAAGTGTGCTATTTTAGACACATTCAATCAAGTCATAAAATGCACTGTGACTTGTTAGATTGTTGTGGTAAAGGAGGGCACCAAGGGTAAGGAGCCTTTTCTTAGGCCTCTGAGCCGCTCTAAGCTCCTAGTGCATGCGAAGCATGCACCTGCACTTCATCGCACCGCCACATCAACCATCTGCACTCGACCACAGGCAACCACAGGCGACCACAGGTGACCACAGGCGCATGCACCTTCATCACCGTGCATGTGTACCATATCACGCCCACATGCACATTACTGTGTTCACATGCGCCCATGCAAGTACCACCTCTTGCACTGTTTCACAGCACATAATTAGCCATGCTGAGAGCATGTTCTGGGCATCGAAAATCGTGGTCGGCCATTCCATGGATTTAGGGGACACCAAGTTGTTCCAAGGGTATGTTATTATTCATAACCCCTATAAAGCTAAAATCCTCGGAACGCATCATGATCCGGATCTGCTCCGTGATCTGGTCGGATCCCCTTTTCCGTGTGCCTGGCTCCGCCATCCATGCTGAGCTCCGCTCAATCCGCTCCTATTTCTATGCCATCTCAGTTTAGGTGCTAGAGTCTAGCAGATGCCTAAGCCGAGACAGTCCAGGCATATTTAAAGGGCCCTGTGTTGCTTCCCAAATTCATTAACTTTGGCACAAGCAACACAGGTAAGTGCTCCGCACTTCTTATTGGTACAGTTCTTCACATTTTGTTTAGCTGTTGTAACAGGTTTGCATATCCCTGCTTCCTATAACAGCTATTCACAATGTAAGGGCTCCATCTCTTTATACAGACTTTGACTTAGTCATATGTCGCCACAACAGTCATTTAAACCAATCTCTGGATCGTCTTGATTTTTCGCAGCCCACCCACCACTCCCTCTGATTGCTAGAGTACTGTAGTAATGTTAGTTGTTCTTTATTTACTTTGTTTTGTTGTAGCACTTCACCTCCTAGCAATATGTATTGGTGGTCTGTCCCAGCGGCCTGCTGTTTTTGCTAAAGATCTTCATCTTAAGCCCTGCAGCAGAGGATGTCAGATCACAGAATTCTGCCATCACATAAGTGTTACTTTTGTGTGACATGGTGGTGAAGACTAGGTATTTTTTGACATGGAGACTCATCACATTTCATTGAGATAATTTGATTAAAGCCTATCTTTTGAACCATGTATGCTATCAGTAAAACTTTATTGCTGATGTGGTGTATTTTGGAGAGCAGTAAATCATGATAGTTATACATAAAATTGAACATGCCACATCTTTGAGACAGCTGATAAAAAAATCTAATCCCACCAAACATTTATATTTTTGGATATAGAACATTTGGTGCAGGCCAATTCCTTTTTAAGTGCCATGAGATTGTGGCATCTTCATGTTTCTGCTCAGAAATGTTAAATACCACATGATCTTCACTTTCAAACTTTATCGAAAGATACCGCTTCTTAATGACAGTTGAGAATAAATCTGTTTGCGCTGAACATTTTATTTTTGAATTAAGAACTTCTGGTGGAAGCTAGTTTTTCATTGGTGGTCTCAGACTTTCATCATTGTGGCATATCCAATTTTGTGTATAATCCATGTAACATGTGACATTAGATATTTATGTGTTACCTCTCATCTTTTACTTGTAGTACAAAATAGTACATACTATAGGGGAATAAGACAATTCCTGATTGCTCCACATTCTCACTCCTTTGTATGAATGATCTCCTTGCTCTCAGAGACCTCATCCCAAAACAATATATCATGTGCAGACATCTGTGGATGTAATACCCAAAAAATAATCATGGCTGTGCCTTCACTAAGTCCAATATACTTGAATACAGCAATGATAAAATCACAGGTTGGTAAGCCTTAAGGTCTAGTAATAGTCAAAATAATGAATTTTGAATATATAATGTGAAAGGTACAGCATCTAGTTACTTGGCCAGAACTTAACTAAGCTCTCTCCTACTGCAGATTTTTGAGCTAGGCAGCAAAGCTAGGAGTGTGGGAAGATCAGATGTTGTATGAATGCATGTGATGGTTCAGAACTGTCATGTGCATTTTTGACAACTAAGACAGTACAGGCCATTGTACTGGACTCTGACCACTAAAATTCAAGATACCTCTGATCCCAACATTGGTACTATGGTGCCCAACGGGTCTGAATTCTCCCAGGGAGTCTGAATTTCAATTTTCTTATTTTATTTTCTTGCACTATCCCTCCCGAGTTTTACGGGATTTCATCACATAGTACTCGTGCATGTACATATGATTTTACCAAGGAATGCAAATTGTAGAAGCAGTCAAGAAATAGTAGCCAGAGTGATCAGTCAGTGATTTTGATGTAAGTGCCTTGCTCACAACTTCATACTCCACTCCAAGGGCTCAGAAAAAAATATCAGGATACCTATACTAAACTGAAACATAGCCACATACCCACTTTGAGTACCCAGTATGGTGTGCCTGTGCCTGGGAGGGGAGAAGAGATTTTGTCTCTTTTGTCACACTTTCTCACAATCAGATTTGTTCTCTGCTGTGCACTGCCTCATCAACGTCCACATCACATGCAAAACCACAGTGACTACTACTTGAATTGAGGTATGTACAACTATATAGAAAGTAAGGTATGACCTAAAAGATGAAATAAATGTAATGATTAACTTGAAATGAGTTATAGGATTGGGTATGATCTAAATTGGTACTTATGGGCTGGGGAGGTGAATGTATGTTTGAAAGTGAGTGTGCAGGTGGGTAGAATGGAGAATGGCAGGTGTTGTAATGGCGATGAAGTGTTCCCAGGGGGTAGAAATTGAATTGAGGATGATATGGTGGGACAGGAGTGAAAGTGCTGTGTGATGTTGGACCAGCAACTTTTGACAATCACAAGCTATCTGTTTGACATTAATCTTAATGCCATTGCACTTCTCATGGATAAGGCTGCAGCAGCCCTCTTTGAGCAGTTTCTCAGTCTCATTGCATGTGCGCTCTAGCATGCAGCAGGCATGCAATACAAAAACACATCAATATTTTTCTGGCCAAACTTGGATCTCAACATGTTTTGTCATGCTTCCTTTCCTTCCTCCAAAGCACAGGCACACTGCACTGGGGACTAAAAGTGGGTATGTGCCTGTGTTTAATTTCAGTATAGATAGCCACCAAATTTCTTTTGAGCCCTCAGAGTGGAGTATGAAGTTGTGAGCAAGGTACTTACATCAAAATCACTGACTGATCACTCCAGCTACTATTTCTCAACTGCTTCTAGAGTTTGCATTCCTTAGTAAAAGCATATGTACATGCATGAGTACTATGTGATGAAATCCCGTAAAACTCGGGAGGGATAGTGCAAGAAAATAAAATAAGAAAATTGAAATTCAGACTCCCTGGGAGAATTCAGACCCGTTTGGCACCATAGTAGGTCTAAAGGATTTTGGATGTATATAGCTGAAGATACAACATCTTGTTCTCATAAAATTGTGTTTATCACTTTATCCCCTTCAGAATTTATACAAGATCCTAAAGTTAACCAAACCAGTTAGCTTACCTACTGTGACATATTTTTGAACTGACTGCAGCAAAAATCTGATTTTTGGATCTCATTCATGCAGAAACTCATAAAACTCATATTTTTTAGTATTTTGACCATATCTCAAGAATGGGTCCACCATAAATCATGATCTTGGGGTGTATATGTTGCTGTTCATCTACTATATCTATCTGAATGACTATTTGGAATTTATTTTGATGGTCAAAATTGGCCATTTGGCCAACTGGTGTACTATGATTACGATTGCAACATTAGACACTCATGACGCATGTACTGTTAAAGCCTTATTGGATAGCAGAGCTATCAGACTTTTCATAGATAGGGAGTTCATCCACAAAAGCAGTCTGAAGACTCATACCCTGGATCAACTGATCAGGGTTTATATGATGGTACCATAAATCAGGGCAGCTCAATCACAGAAGAGATCATCTTGATGGTGTCATTCTGAGGTCACAAAGAGAAGGCCATCTTTGAAGTGTGCAGCCTGGGGAAGATGACAGTGATTCTCAGTTATGGAAGCACAGCCTAGACATTAACTGGGACACTGGGGAGGTAACAATGACATGTTGCCCAAGGGAATGCAATGTATTTATCAGAGCAGTGAAGAAAGATAGGGCCAGGTGGAAGTTGGCCAAGTGACAGAGATTCCATCCAACAATTGAGGAAGTAGAGGAAAAAGACACATTTATTACAGCTGGAGGAACGATGGCAGATGGAGATGGAATCCTGGAAGAGATTGCCCAGGAATGGAATGGAACACAAACCTGACCCATTATGAGGAGCTCGAGATCTGGATGACAGAGCAGGAGATCAAAGCAAAGATTCCATGGAGATTTTGGAGGTGGATGAAGGTCTTCTCAAAGAAGGTGTCCAAGCGCATGCCAAAGTGGAAGCCTTGGGATCATGTGATTGAGATGAAACCAGGCTACAAACCAAAGAAAGCCATTTGATTGTCACTGCAGGAGCAAGGTGAAGTTGACGACTTCCTGAATGACCAATTGGAAAAAGGGTACATCTGTGAGAGCAAGTCACCCCAGATATCAGCAATGTTCTTCATACCCAAAAAGGACAAAAAAAGAGGATGGTGCAGGACTATAGGTGCTTGAGCGCTTGGACAATTAGAAATAATTATCCATTGCCACTTATTGATGACTTAATAGACAGAGTAGGTAATGCCTGAGTATTTACTAGGTTGGACTTATGATGGAAATATAATGACGTCAGAATAAAAGAGGGAGATGAATGGAAGGCGGCCTTCACGACCCACAGGGATGTGTTCGAGCCAGTGATTATGTATTTTGGTTAATGTAATAGCCCAGCCTTGTTCCAGTCCATGATGAACAGGGTGCTGAAGGATCTCATCAATCAGGGATCAGTAGTAGCATATATAGATGATATCTTAATATTTACAAAGGACAAGAAAGGACATAATGAGATTGTAGAGGAAGTCTTAAAAAGGTTAGAAGAAAATGATCTGTTTCTGAAACTGGAAAAGTGCAAATTCAAAGTAGAATTCCTGCGGCTGCACATTACCCCTTCTGGAATCAAGATGGAATGAGAAAAAACAAAGGCAATAGAGAAATGGCTGGTACCAAACTCAGTAAAAGACATCCAATGCTTTCTGGGTTTGGCAAACTTCTACCAATGCTTTGCGAGGGTTTTTCAAAGGTAGCCACACCCATGAATAAGTTATTGAGGAAAGAAGTGGTAATGGGAATGGGGGACAGAACAACAGGAGTCATTTGACAGACTCAAAGAGCGATTCACATGGAATGCAATCCTCACCACTGCAGATCCTTCCAAGGCCTTGCAAGTTGAAGCGGACGCTTCTGGGGTAGCAACAGGGGGGGTGTTGTTGATGAAGATGGAGGACAGAAAGTGAAGGCCATGTGCATTCATCTCGAAGTTGCTCAACAACATTGAGTGGAATTACGATGTCCATGACCAAGAGATGTTGGGTATTATTAGAGCATTGGAAGCATGGCAACAGCACCTTGAGGGTGTGTTGGGAGTGAAGTCTGGAGGCTAACTGGAGGCTTTAGGATGAGGGGGGGAATGTCTCAGAGGCCAAGGTATTATTGTCTCTAGTAATCTCAGGTGGTCACACTGTATAGTGGATTTCCCAAGAGAACATGACTAGTGTTCCTCGGTGATATATTATTATTTATATACTACTATACATGTGGTAACCATGTGTAGTCTTAGCGTGTGGTGCACAACGCCATGTGTCTACAATGAGTTCAATCGTCTACCTACGCTTAGCCATGTGTACATAAAAGTGACCATAGCGCCAAACAAAGGAAACTAAATAATAAGAAATGTCTTGTAATAGATATTGAAAGTCATACTCCTGACATCACCCCCTCTTTAGGGCTCAGATTCCAGATGAGATACGAGGCCCTCCGGAGTGTCTGTAAAGTTCTCATAGGGCCGGAATTGAAAGTGTGCCAATGACCGGAGTCAATGCAGGGCAGATGGGTGGGTTGCGTGAAAGGCTGCGATCCACCGTTGCGTGGTCCATGTTTGCAGCTGGTTCCCAGGTGTTGTTTTCCTTGGTGTACCCTTTCCACTTAACTAGATACTGCAACTGGCCGTGACATAGCCTTGAGTCCAGAACCTCCTCTACTTCATGCTCTAATTCTCCATCTATCTCCTCAGGTGGCGGTGCTTTGGCTTTCTGTTCTGGGATCTTGGACTCTGTGTGGGGTCTAGTTTGTGAGATGTTGATCACCGGATGGATCTTGATTGACTTCGGTAGTTTGAGCTTCATGACGTTTGTCAACATTAACTCAGTGATGGGGTAGGGTCCCAGGCGCTTTTCTGACAACTTGCGCAATGGTCATTTTAACTGTAGATTGTCGGCCTCAAGCCAGACCTTCTGCCAGACCTTGTAGTCTGGGGCTTCTCCTCTAATCTGATTGGCATAGCGCTTCATTCCATCTCGCGCTTTTGTTAATGCTGCTTCTGCCTCCTCGCGGACTCTCTTCATTTGCTCTGTGAAGTCCTCTGCTGCTTCCACCTTTCCTTCTCATCTCAGTTCGAAACCCATCCAGGGGTTGTAGATCCACTCAGGCCAGTTGTCCTGTCTGTAATTTATGAAGAGCCTCAGGTACTGTTCTATGTCCTGGTTAACCCACTCTGTCTGTCATCAGTCTGCGGGTGATAAGCCATAGATGTTTTTGTTTGTCTTTTCAATAGTTTATTCAGTTCTCCCATTAGTGCGGCAGCAAACTGTGGGCCCCAATCTGAGATGATTGAATCTGGCAGCCCATGGTAGTGCCACACATTGTCCCTGTATAATTTAGCCAGCCCCAGGGCACTTGTTTCCTCCGTTGTTGGAATCATGTGCATCTGCTTCTTTGCCCAATCAACTACCACTAAGAGCACGTCGTATCCTTGCGCCTCTGGCAGCCCCATGATGAAGTCCGCAGATATTGCTTTCCATGGCTCCATTGGGGAGTCAATTGGTTTCAGCTTGCCCGCTGGAGGTTTGGGTATGTTCTTGTACCACTGGCATTTGTTACACCCATCGACATAATCAAATACGACTTTTGTCATGGCCAGCCACCAATAGTTTCTTGTCACCAACTCTAATGTTTTTCACCACCCAGGGTGTCCCGCTATTGCTGAGTCATGATGCAACTTGACAATCTCGCATCAAAGCTGTACATCTTTCAGCACGTAAACCTTTCCTCTAAAGAGAACCAGCCCCTGTTCCTCACTCCACTCTTCTGTTCTCAGCCACTTCGTCGGTGATCTCTTCAACTCTTCCATGGCTTTCACCACTGACTCGTCCCATTCCTTCACCTTCTGTACTTGTACTCTACTCAACACCTTCTCTTCAGAGCCCTCAATCAACAAGTGACCGTGTTGCATTGCCTTGATCGCAAAGAATTCAGGCTCCAGCAGCGCGATGCCCCCATTATCATGCTCTCTGTCCTTCTTGAAGTCGGGTCTCCTTGACAGCATGTCGGCTTTGCCCATTGTGGTCCCTGGCTTGTTTACTAACTTGAAATCAAACCTAGATAAATAGAGCACCCAGCGAGCCTGTCTCCTGTTTAATTTTTTGGACATCATAAAGTACTGGAGATTGGAATGGTCTGTCCAAATCTTGATCTTATGTGTCACACCTTCAAGGTGATGCCTCCATGCTTCTAGTGCCCTGATGATTCCCAGCATCTCTCGGTCATGCATGTAGTTCCGTTTGACATCATTGAGCGACTTTGAGATGAAGGCGCACGGTCTCCACTTTCCATCCTCCATCTTCATAGATAACACTGCCCCAGTTGCCACTCCAGAAGCGTCCGCTTCAACTCTCAGGGGCTTGGACAGATCCACTGTTGCCAGGATCGCGTTTTGTGTGAAGAGTCTGTTGAGTCTGTTGAACAACTCCTGTTGCTCAGTCCCCCATTCCCACTTCTGGTCCTTCCTCAATAATTTATTCATTGGCACAGCTACCTTAGCAAAGCCCTCGGCAAAGCATCGGTAGAATTCTACTTCGCTGACTTCGAATTCGCATTTTTCTGGTTTCAGGAATAGATTGTTTTCCTCCAACCTTTTCAATACTTCTTCCACTATCTCGTTATGTCCTTTTTGTCCTTTGTAAATATTAAAATGTCATCTATATATGCTACTACTGATCCCTGGTCAATGAGATCCTTCAGCACTCTGTTCATCATGGTCTGGAACATGGCTGGGCTGTTGTAGAGTCTGAAATACATTTATAACCCCATCTCAGATCGCATTTTGTAAATACTTTAGCACTACCTACTCTGTCTATTAAATCACTGATCAATGGTAACAGGTAATTGCTAATCATCCATGCATTCAAGTATCTATAGTCCTGCACCATTCTCTTTTTTGTGTCATTTAGGAAGTCGTCGACTTCGCCTTGCTCCTGCGGGGAAAGCCTGATGTTCTTGGCCTTCTTGGGTTCGTAACTGGGTTTCATTTTGATGGTGTGATCCCACGGTTTCCGCTTCAGCATGCGTTCAGAAGCCTTCTTCAAAAACACCTTCATCCACCTCCGGAACCTTTGCGGAATCTTTGTCTCGATCTCTGACTCCATCATTTGGATCTCATGCTCCTTGTTGCGGACCAGATTCTTGCTCCACTCTTGGAAGCTCTCTTCTAAGATCCCATCTCCTTCTGCCATTGATCCTCCTGCTGTAATGAACGTGTCTTCATCCTCTACTTCCTTGATTGTTGGACGATACTTCTGTCTTTCGGCCATCTTCCACGTGGCCCTATATTTCTTTGCTGATCTGATAAATATGTTGCACTCCCGAGGGCAGCATGTCATTCTAACCTCTCCGGTGTCCCAGTTAATGTTCGGGTTGTGCTTGCGCAACCATGGGTGTCCCAGGATCACTGTCATCTTCCCGAGATCACACACTTCGAATACAGCCTTTTCCTTGTGACCCCGGTGTAACCGTGTGGCCAGCCACCCAGGCACACATGATCATGTGACCTGTGGTCCATGTTTGCATAGCATAGACACAACCTGTAGGCATCCTTAGACTACCACTATACAGTCTTGCCCCATGCTTTGGGCTTTCCGCTTCATGTCCCAGCCTACTTCTGTGAGACTGCACATCTCCACCGGAACGATACCATAAGGACAATCTCTTCTGTGATTGAGCCACCCTGTGTGGCAGGGTCAATGGTCCTACTGGAAAACCAATGACGAGGTCGTCTCGTCGCGAGATGTGAGGTAAGCGTGAATGGGAAAAAGGGAGGAAAACAAGTGTGGAACGAGCCTTTAGCTCGTTTAGTGAAAAGTGAAGGTAGAACAACACTAGGGAACACAGCCGATGTAAGACGACGATCAGCAAAGTGATCAAAAGGTTGAGAGTCAGGGAATATGGAGGAAAAAGGACTTCAAGAACAAAGTGACTTGAGGACTTGAGGACTTAACTTAGAAACTACACCTTAATGTGTAGTAGACTTGAGGACTTGAGTGACTTAGGTGAGGGAACGACGAGGGTGAGTCTGAGGTAACCTGGTCCCATTCGAGAGGTGGGGAGACACCTTATATACATTTTCGCAGTAAAGACGAGAAGACTCGGACCGCGCGCGTTCTCTTGCGCCAGCCTGACCAAGCAACAAGAGAGATAGACTAAGAAAGAATCACAATAGAATCCTAATGAAGTCCAAGATCTTGATGTGATGTCGGAATGGTGTTGCCAAGTCCTCGTCGCAAGGTTTCACAGACTGGGAATGACTCAGGGAGGGGTCTGCCGGTGGGACTCTCTATTGACGGTACGTTGCCTGTGTCCCCAGCAAGCGCGGAGAGTCACCGGATGACGCCTCTCAAATCTACCGTCCAGCAGTTCGGCCCGTTGATCTGGATCATGACTAACCACTGGAAGGGGAACCGGACCGAGTGACAGATTGACGTCGTTGCCATATCAAGAAAGAGAACATCAAAAGATTAATGAAAAACCGGGACCGCTCCATCGTACCGAAAGTGGGGCTGTCAGGTGAGAAACCCGAGGAAGCGGAAATCGTGAAGGGATGTGTGATTTGACGCATCGTGCTAACAGGATATATTTATCTAAAAAGTGGCAACCTAATAATGGATTAGAAATTAATTGAACAAGGTTAGCAACACGAAATATTAAGAAAATTAAATAAAGACAGGCATATACTGTTGTCCCTCTATGTTGGCACTTGACAAAGGAGTTGGAACGGATATACTCTGGGGGGGGAAGTTGACGAGTAGGCCAATTTGCCCTACCACACCTGGTTTAAAGTCCCGTCGATGTTGTAGACCCTGATCGGTTGATCCAGAGTCTGGGTCATCCTGTAGCCCTGCTATCTAATAAAGCTTTAACCATGCATGTGCCATGAGTGTCTAAGGTGGTAATCGTAATCAGGATCATAATCTTTTTTATTTTACTTGATCAGACAAAGTGCATAACCCCCTCTTTAGGTTTTTCAGTAGTAACATCTGATTTCTTAACTATGGGAGAAAGGGGAATTAAGCATGGTTCCGTACCACTGAGCTGACTTGTGTCAGGCTCCCCAACATTGTGGCTACTTACAGCAGTGCTACTTGCACAATCTACTTCAGTGACCAAGTCCGTATCTAAGTCCATATTATGGTAGTTCAAAGTTGGGCACATCTCACATATGCTTCTCGCATCTCGCATATTGGAATGATTATATAAGTTAAATTTGACATTCCGTTAAGTGACAACTTGTGACAGCCTTGCTACAATGAGGTTGTGTCGCATCCTCTATACCATCCAACTACAGTCCTTCATTATATCCAAGTCACACTCTTTTATATATATATCACACCTTTAAATGCCTCCCAAATGCGACACCAAAAAAACCAAGATTCCAGACATCCTGTGGACTGAGGATAGCAACTGGCTAATTTGGTCATTGCTGACCGAGATCGAGAAGCCTGCAAACTACAAGGTTCTTTTCAGAAAAAAGGACAGGGATGAGGTAAATCTCCAGTTTCATGGTCCATTGCACACTCTACTAATTCTCCCACAGAATACCAGTGGTGAAACCAAAGTCATGGTATACAAGCGCATCGGACATGCTATTTTACTGGACCTGTTTGCCATGGACCCGAACATTGTAGCTGACCGTGTGAAGGGGAAGTTGGAATTGTGAGTTGTAAATTGTAAAAGCTGAATCAAAGCTAAACGTGATGATCAAAATCTATTCTTAGGCTTATGAAAATTTATCGCAAACATGCAGATTGTTGATGCCGGAGAACAAGAAAGTCAGGAGAAGGTTTTGGACTTCTATATTCCTGGATCTGGTCCCACCAAGTCTACCCCTGCATTTGCAGTAAATCTTTGGAGTAAGTTCACTGTTGTTGAAAACATGATGTTGGGCTACTTACAGCATGAAAATTTGCAGCGGAAACTGAGGTCTTTCCGTTCTTTCCCTGTCTGCATGCTATCTTTGCAAGCCAGCCAAATGTTACTTCTTCTGTGTAACAACTGCTCTTGGCCCCAATGGACGTTCTACTGTGTGGTATCAGCCACCCAATCATTTTATAGATCCTCAGCTCTTTTCTCCTGCACCTGCACCCCCCAAAACACCTCACACGAACTCCCAAAATTCTGGTACTGCAACACCATCTCGAGTGTTTGGTAGTGATGTTACATCTATGGTCAACGAAGTGCCTGCCTCACAGTCGCCACCAACTCTGACTCCAGGAATCAAGAACACTCCTGTTCAGACTCAACCTCCCAAGCCATTGACAATTTCAAAGGACATTCTCGATAAAGCTCGGGCTTCAATTCAAGCTGTTCCAAAAAAGTGAATGCTTGGTGAGACATTGATGGATATACAAAGGTATGCACATCTGTTTTATTGCTCTCAATATTATTTTCTCACATAAGACACAGGGAGAATGTGGCTGCTCTTCATGAAGAATCTCACCAAAGCTTATGATGTCTAAATGTCAGCAGCTTTTAGAGGAGTTCAAGCTTGGAATCTGGACTAAAGAGCAGTATGTTCAACAAGTTTCAGCTCTTTCAGAAGATGCTCATCCTTCCAAACACCAGAGAACCTGTGAATTATTGCCTGACTTGGATATCCAAGGTGATCTTAGTGGTTCATTGCTTGATTCTGATGATGCTTAATAAGTTCTTTTAATTTATACATTCCCTTATCCTTGGAAGGAGGCCAGGAAAGGCCGCCTCACTAAGTTCAGTCAGGCAGACAGGACAATGTTATCCTTTGTTGCACGTAGTAAGAGTCAGTAGAATACATGAGTGAGCAATAGTAACTATAACTTTGTTGCACGTAGTAAGAGTGAGGCAACAAAGGGGAAAAGATCGTATATATATGAGGGGTTTGGACCGTGTTGGAAAGTGTCCAAATCCAGCATCTCAACCATGGCCACATCAAGCGTAGTTCTCATATCGGGTAAGTGGTCGGGCCACCGGTATCTGTACACATGTCCAGCTATGGGTATTGGGTTGCCGGTGATGCGACATGCATGGGTGGTGTCAGTAGCGGTGCACCAGTTGGTGGTGTTACCGATTGGTGAAGCCGTCGGTCGGTGTGTGCAGCAGTGTGCATTGACAGTGGTACTGACCGGCAGTGGTATGCGGTTGCCTGTGGTTGCCTGTGGTCGTCTGTGGTCGTGCCTGTGGTCGTGGCTGTGCACTTACCAATTGGCAGTGAGCATCTTTATGTGTGTGCATTGGCAGCGGTGTGCTGTTGGTATGCATCAGTTCACCATCGGTGCGCCTGTGTGCATCGGTGTGCACCAGTCAGGTGTAGTGGTCGCCTGTGGTCACGCCTGCAGTCGCCTGCGGTCGTGGCTGTGCACTTACCAATCGGCAGTGAGAATCGGTATGTGTGTGCATCGGCAGCGGTGTGCCATCAGCATGCATCAGTTCGGCGTCAGTGCGCCTGTGTGCATCGGTGTGCACCAGTCAGTGTGCAGCAGTGTGCATGTGTTCGGCGTCGTGAGCCTGGGGCCAGGCTTACAATCCTTCAACTTTAAATTTGATTATACATTACATTGTTTTATGCACTGTTATAATTAACTATGAATCTCTGTTGATTTAAATGCGATCAGTTCTGCCACAAGCTCCTTCCACTTTGCTACTCCATTATCCTCATCATCTCCCAGTGGATCATGGTGCCTTCCTCTGTCTTCAAATTCCTGTTAGTGACTGTGATCCAATAAGAAGTGAGATGCAAAAGAATTTCCTTCCATATCAATAATGAGATTGTGGAGAATTATAGCCACCATAATCCAGCGGAGAGCATAAGCATGCTCAGAATTGGAGTTTGTGTGCTGACAGCATATGCAGAATCTGCCCAGGCAAATTCATGAGCAGACCCAGTCAAGCCATGCAAGTAATCAGCAATCTGCAGATTTGATGGGGTATTTCCTATCTGTGTTAGAGCTATTCAGGCACTTGCAATAAACACTATTTTATTATGAGTCATACCTGGACATTAAGACCATAATTATAATTTGCCTTCCATGTGTAGTATGCATCCCCATTTAAGCCAGGTTTTCGAAATAAAACCACAATGGTTCCATCGTACATCAACCAGCCATCCTGCCACTTTCCTCTAAACCCAATGTTTTCATCCACCCACCTCTTTTCAACTTCTTTCTCAGCAGGTGTCAAACAGTGGACAAAAATATCATGAAGATCCTCGATAGCTGTGAAACACCGATCAGTAAAGTTATCAACTGACCCCTCAGCACACCCAGAAATACGAGCTATATCTTCCACAGAAGCTGCATTGCCATAGTGCCCCATGCAATGATTTTGGATAAGCTGGAGGATTGCATAGAAGACAAGAGGTGTTACACAAAGCATGTTGATGAATTGGTGATGATCATCTGGAGCATACTGCCATGCCAGGTGGAGATTTCCTGCCTTTGGAACAGGGTGATGACCATTGAGATAACGGGTTTGCTCAATTGCAATGATCATATTGATATCGATACCAAACTGATGACAGGCCTCTTCAAGGTCACGGAAAGGTGTAAATAGTGTGTGACTGATCATCAGAAGTAGATAGGCATTGATAGCATCTCGGTGTAATGAGATAGGTGGCATGACAAGGACTGTGCTAGTGGCTCTACAATTACTTATCTCATTCTGAGTGTGACTAGCAGAATGTCAAATTCACCTTATATAATTATTCCAACTTGTTCTTGGAGGCCAGTGAGGGGGTCTCACTGATCTCTGCTGGGAAAATCCTTCTTGGCCTGTGCATCAGCCTCCTCCACTAACTTCTGGACCCAATAACTCCTTAGATCATCATAGTTCATCGCCCTGATATCCAGGCACAATCTGCAATCTCTAGCCATATGGATGGGCTTACAGCATCTGTAACAGATGAGCGGTGGCTGTTTGGCATTCCGGTCTACGTCCATTGCATTTGGGTCACGGGGGGGGGGCTGTTGTTCTGGCCAGTGGTTGCTGCTGTTGGGTTGCGGGTGTGAATTGCCCCTGTGTCTGCCTCTGGGCAGGTTGTGGAGCTGGGGCTCTTGTGTTCTGTGCCTCCTGCCCAAACAGTTTCCGGAACCCTCAAGTTCCTGTTCCAAATATGTGCTCTTCGGCATGTGCTTGTCTCCATTGGCAATCCATATGCATCGCCTGCGTGTACCACCCCTCAATGGTGGCGGGTTGGTTCTTGAGGTTGTTTAGCCGCTCATGCAGCCCTTTGTTCAATGACCGCTTGAATTTGTAAATCAGTGGTGTTCCCGTGTATCCAGACTCATGTGTGGCTATTCTGAAGTCCTGCGTGTGTTCGTCTGCCATCTTCTCGCCCTGGGTCATCGTGGTGATTTGGAACACCTTTGTGTCCTGGGCGTTGGGGTCTCTGAAAGACTCCCGGATTGTGCTCATCAATTCGTGCGCAGTTCTAAAGGGAACATCCCCTCGCATCATTTCTTTGATGGCCACTTCGCGCCATTTGGCCACAGTTCCACCTAGCAAATACAAAAGGATCCTATAGGGTT